>JAHTLZ010000330.1:37366063-37382540 GCA_023846285.1 Phrynocephalus versicolor
TTATTATTATTATTATTATTATTATTATTATTATTATTTTCAACGAGCGCCATGGCTCAGTGGTTAAATGCCTGTACTGCAGGTAAAACTGTGCTCACAATCTGGGGTTCAATCCCACGTAGCAGGCTCATGGTTGACTCAGCCTTCCATCCTTCCGTGGTCGGTAAAATGAGTACCCAGCCTGCTGGGGGGGGGGGGGCAATGTGTAGCCTGCATAATTAAACTGTAAACCGCCCAGCAACTACTTGGAGTGGTATGGGGCGGTATATAAGCAGAACATTTTTGCTTTGCCTTCCGAAGAAGTTAGTGTGGATGACTTGCAACTAGAGATGGGCACAAAATGAAAAAAAAATCATTCCATTATTTGTTATTTGTTTCATTACGTAATGAAACGAATAACAAAAATTGTGATGAAATTGGAACGAACCGAACAGAACCACAAAAATTAGGTTCGTTATGTTTCGTTTTTGTTAATGGCGATGCGCAATGAAATGAGCTGTTTTTAAATGTTAAAAAACGTCCTGAATATCCGTAAAAAACAATGATAATTATTTATTCTGCCTGATAATACCTACCAGGGGGGGTTGGGGTCCTTAAAACGTGCATTTATGTCTTTTCTCAGATTGCTGTATTTTTTTTTTCCTTTAGGGGGAATTAAGGGTCATCGACCCAAAATGGCTCCCAGATACCTAATACTGATTTCTTGGGTATTAAAACACCCTGGTCATCTGTAAAAATGCAGTGATAATTATTTGAAATTATTACCTACCAGGGGGTTGCAGTCCTTAAAATGTTTGTTTTTGTCTTTCTCCTATTGCAATGTATTTTTTCTTTTCTCTTTGACACAAAATGGATTCCAGCCATAAAATGGATGCAAGCCATGTGATGGGATCATGTAAATTCTTGGACAATTTCAACCAATAGCATGCCCAGGTCGCAGACTGGGTGGGTGTGGCAGCCACAGAGAGCATAAAAAGCTTTGGCATTCCCTGTCCTCCTTGCAGTCTGCGGTGGGAGTTAGGGTGGAATTGCTGTCTCTGCGACTCATTACTTTAGGCCAGTCAGGCAGGTGTGTGTCTCTGTGTTCCTGCTAGCTACAGCCTGGCTCTTAGGGGAGAGAAAGAAAAGATTTCTCTTGCAGCCTTCCTGCGTGCGTGCGTACCTCTCGGTGAGTACCCTCCCCTGCCCCACGGTGCAGTCACTCTGTGGCTGCTTTATACCCTGGGCAATGCCCGCCTTTGCCTTTGCAGCCTCCCTGCGTACCTAGTCTATACTGTGTCTCTGCCAGCATCATATTTTTAGTGTTTTCCCTCTGGTCTGGGGCGTTGGGGGGACGTCCACGCACAGAAATGCTTTAAGTCACACAAAAAGTGGGTAAAAATGCAAACCAAAAAACGAAATGAAATTTTTTTCAAAAAATTCCCAAAAAATGAAAACAAACTGAAACGGACCCACAACGAAAAATGAAAAACCAAAACGTCATTTTTTTTCCGATTTGTGCCCATCTCTGCTTGCAACTGTATGAGACATTGTGAAACAAGCATTACCTTCTACAGCAGAAGCTTCAAGCATGTTATCAAGCCACAAAATAGGAACTTCTATAAAGAATTTTACTTTAAAAGGTTCACGAGAATCAAGATTGTATAGGAGACACCCAAGATTTCAAGGAAATATAAGGCGAAAACATAACATTAGAGTATGGCTACACTGAGGTTTGCCCCCTATTATGCTTCCCTGTTGGGATGATTGAGTTGGTTTTTATGTGGGAACTACAGGACATAAATGGCCATCCAGCCCAGCCAATTTCCATTCCATTGGATCACTGGCAGGGACTACCATTTCTTTGCTGCAATTGAGAGTGCTACCTGTTTCCAGCATGTTTGAATGCCAGTATCATTTCAAGCCGACAAAAGGAAGGGTGGTATCCTAGTGTGAATTGAGGTGATGTCTGGCAAGATGTAGCATGGTAGTGTCTACTGGGAACAACAACAACCTTTCTGTCATCTCTCCCCTTAATTTTCACAGGCTTTGTAAATCTGTTCAGTTGAGCACGCATACACATCTGCCCAGTGATCTGGAAGCCCACATTATCAGGGACCTTGGGATGATTTGTTAAATTCATTTGGCCGAATCTTTAAGTCTGTACAAAAATGCCAGGCAAAAACCAAAGAAAAACAAAACAAAACAAAAGACAAAAAAAGTGGCACTTTAAAAGACTGACAATCATATTTTAATGTAACATTTCATGGAGACATCCACTTCTTCAGACATATAGCAGCACTACTAGGTATGCAATATAATATGTAATGGGATATATGTTTCTTACCAGATATTCATTGCCTGTTGATTTGGTATGAAACATATATTCCATTGCATATTATGTTGCACACCTCATTCTGCTTCTATATGTCTGAAGAAGTGGACGTGTCCACGAAACGTTACATTAAAATATGAAAGTTAGCCTTTAAGGTGCCACATTTTTTTGTCTTTTGTCTTGTATTGGCTGAATCTGCATACAGTCATTTGCAGACCATTTGGTGCAGAGATCCTTCCATGCCCTTCTTCACCTTCCATGTGTCAAGAAAAGGATCTGGTTATAAACATACATGGATGTTTGCAGCAGGGCAGCAATGACTAATGGTCAACCCACTGTGGGATGAGCTGCTTCTCCTTGCCTTGCAGACCACAGGCCATCATTGGAGCAGGGCTTCCATTAGTGCACTTTTGATATCCGCACCTGCAAGCTGAATGTCTTGACAAAGCATGAGAATTGTGTTGCATTTCAGCTGCTATAGAAGGTGAATATTTAGATATTGAAAATGGTGCTGGAAAAGATAAAGTTTTTCTCCCATTGTGAAATTACAATGGCATCTAGTTAGTCTTCGGTGCAATCCTATCCTTATCTACTTAGAAAGAAGCTCCTCTGTATCCAGTCATAGACCTTGATTAAGTCTGTATAGCACTGTAGATTTACTTTAAAGATTAGAATATGCCAATTTTTGTCTGAATAAGGAAGATATGCATCATATTAACAGAGTGAAGATATTATTTTTCTTAGCTGGAGGTGTTTTTATTTTTTACTGTTTATTTTTTATTTTTTGCTTTCATTGTTATTGTAAGTATTAAAAAATGGAAGCAGGACATGATCACTTTACTACATGGTATCATCTGAGTTTTACTTTTTTGATGCAAATACTTTAATTCCCAGTGTGGCAAAGGATGGATAATATCTCTGTCTATAAAATTTTCATTCCTAAAGCTTGAGATAGTCTGCAGCGATGGCATTGAACTGTCCATTATGTCTCAAATAGATGGATTAATCCTGTCAGAGCAGTGCACTTTCTTAGCCATCTCTACAGATTTGTTGGGTTACTTTGCACATCCCTTGAGGAGCAAAATATTAAATAGGAGCTAGTTTCCTTGTGACTGTAGGTTTTTAATCTGCTTTAACATTGCCTAGAAAAAAATCATCATTGAACAATATATAATTGACTGAAGTAAACAAATAAACGTCCCGCCATTGGCAAGTGCTATGGCTGCATAACAAGAAAGCTCCACTCATAGGTTGAATGAATTAGGCTAAGATGTGTTTCGGTACAGATCTTAAACCTAAAACATATATTGTGTCATTGTCATGGTTGTCATCCTTGTTAGGTAAATATTACAGGCGACTAAGAGTTGGAGACCCCCAGATGTCACATTTGAGAAATTAAATGAAATTTAGAGGTAGAAGGTGGAGCCAGTCAAACCCTGCATCTGTTGACCTCTTGAACAGTTATCTTCCTAGGCGGCCATTTCAGATGATTTATTCGTTCTGACACTCCATGATCACTGGGGACCTCTTTCTTTGAGTATAAAAGTTTGCTTGATATGGAATAATTCCATTTTTATACAGAACTGGCCAGGGCATAAAACCAGTTTTGCTCACTAATCTAGCTCACCAGCAGATGTTGCTCATTCATATCCTCATCAGCAGGCAGGGATTTCCCCCCACAGAATATCATATGGTGGTATGTGAAGTGACTTGAAGAACTGTTCCATCTATGGGTGCAAGCTCTTGGACATTCAACATTCAGCCCAAGTTTTCTCTCTCCAGTCTTCACCATCAGTATTGGTAGGCATCTCACCTCAATCCTTCATCTGATCTTACTCAGGGAAAAGGCAGTCCAAAGAAGGTTAGCACTAGGATGTCAATATGAATGTTACTGAAGAATGTCACTGCTTGCTTTTTCTTGTTCTCTCTAACATGGTGCAATTCGTTTAAACCAGGTACATTGGTGAAAGCATGCCCACTTTAACAAGATGTATGGCTGAACAGAATGGGCTTCTGGGAGAATAAAACACGACTGCTGTTGTTCAAACGTTTGTTCTATTTTTGCTAAGAATTTCAACTAACCATTCAACATGTTTTCCAGGTGATGTTGTTCTAGAAACAAACATCTTCCCTCACTTTTCCTAATTTCCTCACTGGACAATCAGTGGCATGTTTAAAAAATCATTGAAATTTGCAATGTAATTGGAACACAATGTGAAGAAGCTTATTTGACTGTATGATGAAACAGCAAATGTGAAATGGAAAATGTTTACATTTATTGTCATGGAATTTTATATTGACAGTAAGTAATTCTAAATAAAGTGCACATCAGACAATTAGAGTATAGTCAATTTTGTTCTGGTTTTGATGTTCGTTTTTGTTTTAACTTCACCTGCTTAAACCAAAAACCTTTCATAATCAAATGTAATGGGATGAAGGAAATAATACTCGCCATAAAACTACCATATTTCCTCTCATTTTTGTTCTTTTCTGGGTAGTAGTAGTAGTAGTAGTAATAGCAGAAGCAGCAGCAGCAGTAGTAATAGTAGTAGTAGCAGCAGCAGCAGCAGCAGCCTACTTCTTTTTCAAAATGTACACTTTATTATGAAGAATTTTTATTTTGTTTGTTTTATCAGGAAAATTACATACTTGAGAGAAAATAAGCAGGTGTCCTTGTTCATTCTTGTCAACTAATCACATGTGGTTGTGAAGCTCTGCTGGGTATAAATGGTGATGACTAGCGATGCGGAAAAATTGACATATAAATGATGTTTTCTCCTGAATATATCCAATTCATCAAAATTCATCAATTTGTATTAATCATAAATGGAGTCCCCTGATGAATAAGAATTCATAATTTTTGGCAATTTTTGATTCATCAATTTGTCAGCCTATAAAATGCCCTGAAGGCACCTAGAGACACCAAACGTGGTGGACAGCATTCAGTGCCTCTCCTCTATAATCCCTCCACATTTGGTGGAGATTGGATTTTTGATGTATGAGGTAAGCTACCCCAAAGAGGTAGCACACCCCAGGCACCTAGAGATTTGAAACTTGCAGAGAAGTTTTCTTTGAATCTTCTCTGCAATCCCTCCATGTTTGGTGAAGATTGGTTTTCCCAAGCCATTTGCTAAAGGGCACTTTCCGGGCGGGGCTTGGGGGGGGCTTTGTAGCTGTATAACCCATATCTATTTACGAGCATGCTTCCGGAATGGATTATGTTTGTAAACCAAGGTACCACTGTATTCATCAAATTTAGAATGACTGTAGAGGAGAGTGAAGTGACATCTCTCTACACTTTTGGTTTCTCTAGGTGCCTGGAGGACACTTTCCAGTGGGATTAGTTCTTTGAGGATGCATGGCTCTGATGTTCAAGCCCCAATTTTCTGCCAATTTTTAGACCTTTTAGAGGAATGTGAGAGGAAGCATCTCTGTTAATTTGGGGTGTCAAGATGCCAGGAAGGCTATTTACAGCATTTTAAATGGGAGATGAATCAATCTGTTGATTTGTTGTGGAAATTTGTCGATTCATTGATTTGTTGATTTACCAGCCATGTTTGTATTTGTCTCCATCTCTGGTGATGACATCATCAGTTTGTGACATTAGTCTTTATTTTAATTTTATTCAAAATTTTAGGTTCTCCCCCTTCAGGTTCCAGTGGTCAGTAGTGATCCCTTTTGCCCTGGGAAAGCCTTACCACCATGATCTGGTAGTGGTTTTCTGATAATAAAAGCCATCCCCCTAGGCTCCCCGCTTTACTTCTAAGCTTATTGAGATCCCCACAGCACTATGGAGGAACTGTATATCAGTCACACCCGTTTCAATGTATAGCATTTAAGGGTGAGTTTTTCCTTGAATGAAAAAACAAGAGCCATTAATTTAGTAAAAGATCTGCTGCTACCCAGTTGTTGATATGCACTGATCCAACTGTCTGCACTTTGGAGTGTCTTATGTGCCAAGAGTGGCTATGGAGACTTTCACAGTGAGCAACTGCACTTCCAAATTTGCCATTACACTGCTGGATGGGACAGAGAGAAAGCACAGGACACCTTGATTGGGAGAATGTAGTTCTGCAAGTAGACTCAAGCTGTATCCCTCCTTCTGCTTTGCTTTGCTTGCAAAGGTATGTCTGTGCTGTCTCACGTTTGCTAGCCACCTTTCAGTGCACTTAGAAAGTAGCCAAAGATTATCTGAATATGTGACAAGGCCAGCTTGAAAAATCAAATGTTTTTTTAAAGGGAGCATGTGAGGTGTTAGCTTACCCATCCCTAATGCTAGATTCCTGGACACACTTGTAAAATGGAAGCCCTGTGCTCAGTCCTTACTAAGCCATTTAGCTTCCATTTTCAAACTTTTGCAGTAATCAATATCTCTTAGATTCTGTATGAAACAAATGTCATGTTTCAATGTGTTATGGAGCGTACCCTAATAGTTTTGATGGCAACAATGGAATGAAGTTGAAATTGGCTAATATCCTTAGCACATTTTTAAAAATAAGCACTCCCCAAATAGTGAAAAATGCCTGTTAATCACAGTATCCTACTTCCCAAATACCCTGCATTTAATGTGCTTTGTCTTGCTCTTTGTCATCAGTAGTAAACATGGGTTTAATTTGCAAGTCTCCTTGCTGACGCACTTAACTATGGAAATGCCCTAAGAAAAGGATTAAGTATCCCCTTAACGTCTAATATAATCCTTCCTCCATTGCTTGCTTACTATTTAATCAGTAACATCTGTTCATTGTAAGCTGAAAATCAGTATTAAGTCACAACTAGAAAGGGCCCATTGAATCAATGGGGATTTCATCAGTCAACTCCTCTCTATGTTCGATTAATTCAGTGGCCATACTCTACTGGATTTCATCTGTAGTCTGGTAACAATTATATAAAACAAAGCATTGTCAGCCATGAATATTTGCATGAGACACTTAGTACAAAAAGATAATTTTTATTTACAAATATTTTTCTTTGTTTATAATCCAAATATTGTAATATTTACTAAAAAGGAAAATTTAATTCCACTATATTCAGTGACACTCCTTGAAAGAAAATGCTTGGAATGTATTTTGGGTTTTGTTAGAAACTGCAAAGGTAGGGAAATGGCACATACATCTCTTTTGAGACAATTGCTTTATCTAGCTCAGTTCTGTATTCAAGGTCATCATGCCAGAAATGAATTTGGTTATATCAAGATTGAACTTGGGTTAAAAAATATGTTGTGCCATTAAAGCGCAAGACTTGAGGTGAATATGATCTGGATCTGAAGGTTGATATAAACTTTGGATACATTATTGTTGTGAAAACAATAATAATAAAGATAGCATATTCCTGAGACTAAATTATTCAAATGAAATATAGACATTTTTGAGAAGGAGCAAGCTTGTTGCTTCTGCTAAAAACTCAGATTATGGAAACCTCAGTGGGTTTGTTACACATCCAAAGAATGAACATTTTAAACTCAACTTGTCATTAAATCCAGATGTTGGTTAGCTAAAATCAAATACACTGGTTATTTCTCTTTCCCTTGTGGTGCACCATATTTTAAAACCCCACCATTGTTTTAATAAATGGATAGAGCTGTAATGTAACATTGTACAAAACTGCTTTGAAACAGAACATTCAGAAGTGAGCATCCAGTCATGTACAATGGCATTCCAGCCTAATTTAATGACAATTCTCTAGCAAGAACTCACAACTGCTTCTTCCACTCCAGAAAGTACGGCTATATCACAGGATAGAAGAACACATTTCTGAACCAAAGGCATGGTGGGGCAATGAGGTTGCCATCTTCCAGGCAGAGATGCTGCAGGTCTCTCCAAATTCAAATCTCTACAGTAAAATGCGATACTAACACACTGTAGGCAGGACAGTCCATGAAGGTGGTTCCCAAACTTCAACTAACACAGAATAGCATAATAAGAATGTTAACCAGCGGAGTCAAGCAAAATCATGTTGCACTAATTCAGAAGGTGCTGTCCTGACTGCCTCTCCATTTCCAAATCCAAATCAACATGCTGGTGTTTCAGTTTAAAGTCCCAAACTATTTTGACCCAAACCATTGTGGACTCAGAAGTGAACTTCAACTTCTCAGGATGCATGTTAGCATTCTGTCTAATTTGCCCCAGATTTGCCAGTGTCCAAGTCATGCCAGTAGAGATGGGCACGAAACGCCATTATTCTTCCCGCCATTTCATTGTGTGTGTGTGTGTGTGTGTGTGTGTGTGTGTGTGTGTGTGTGTGCCTGCATGCCTGTGTGCATGCTTAGAACTAGTATAAATCTCTGAGCCTTGTGCCACCTATCCCATTAACAATTAAAGTGCAAGAAATGTTATAATACGAGTGTTTTTTCTTGCCAATATCTCTAGCTCTTCAGGCTTCATTCAGTAAATTTCAAGTCCAGGGCTGTTGCAAATACTGATATAATGGTTTTGTAATGATAGAATAGCAATGAAATGTAATTAAAGGCTTCTGACTTCCTGTGGCTTGAACAAGGACAAAAGTTATTTTATCGCTTGACATGAGTCAATACAAGGATGGTGGTGTTATCAAACCACCAAGTTTCATGAATGATTGTCATTCGGTAATTTCCACAGTCCACGTTCTGGGCATTTAATGTCCTCATGGTACAGTGGTTAAAATGCTGTACTGCAGCTATCACAACATGGCATTTAATTTATTCTAATTGTTTACAACTCCCAACAAATGCTGACCCAATAAAGCTTGGTGCCTGAAATAGATGAACAAACAACACCTATCAAACCATTTCAAGTCACAATCCCCTATATTAATTGGGCCACAAAGGCTGGAACACCCATCCTCCACCACCAACCACCCCACATGTACACATACTGCTCTCCCACCCTGACAGGAAAAAAGGGAAGGATGCATTAAGCAGCTAAACATTTGTTGGATCACCTGCGCTTGATAGCCATAGATCAATCTTGAGCACCCCACATATACCTTAAACTTAAAGCAACAGAGCTGCCTTCAAAATAGAAAGTACACCATCTTGAACTGAAATGTGACTCTGCAGCAATTTAATGATCACCTGCTGCTGAATGCAGAGAAATAGAACCCAGAAGAAAAGTTGGAATTGTCTGAGGGACAAATCTTACACCAAGAGGAAAAATGCTTTCTCAGCCTCATAGGGTTCATGAGGCAGACTATGAGTCTCCTAACTGGTGAGGCAATTGCAATTTTCTGGTGAATGTTTTTGATATTCCGTGTTCAGGGAGGAGGTACATGCAGTTTGAAGCACATACAGAAACTCTGCTGCTTTGCCTTTGTGAAGGAGAACTAGCCCTGGGGTGTACACGTCTGCTTCCTTGGGAGCCCCAGAGTAGGGGTGCACATAGACATAGAGGAACCTAGGACAGGCTCTAGCTTTTTGTGGGGATGGAAAACACTGGTCCTATGATGCTTTCTGTGACTGGTCTCTTTCTGTCCCTAGACAGGTACGCAAGCAGAGAGGCAAGCAGAAACAGTGGTACAGTGCTCCAGTGCTGCAGAAATGTGGGGAAATAGAAACAGCCACAATTTATTGACGGATAGGGAGAGGAACTGAGGATCTGGCTGCAGGGCTATAGGGTGGGTACAAGCAGCTCAATTCATTATGCATCATATCTAGCCAGGTGGGGCCATAGCCTCCCTCAGCCTAATTAGAAACCCTGCCATGTTTTTAAACAACTCAATCACATGTGCAAAATTCCAACAACCTGAAGTAAGACTGCCTGCATCTGGCAGTGGACAACGTCCATGAAAGCTTATGTCATAATGAATGTGTTAGTCTGTTAGTCTTTAAGGGGTCACACAAGTACTTTCCTTCTGTTTTTTGCAAAGTAAGCAGTAGCACATTAGAAAAAGCGCAATGGTTTCTCAAAAAAAGAAAAAGAAAAGAGAATCATGGGAATATCAGCATTCCAAGTTGTCTTTCCAACTGAAAACTTTGTTAGCAACTCTATTGACTGAGTCAGACTTGTTCTGTCTTCACCTCTAGACCCACAGGAGAGGATAGCTCACACATAGCAATTTACATGAGGAAAAGCCATAGGATTTAATATGTCCACGTGGATTCCTGAAAGAGATTTCAAGATGTCACAGCCAGCTCACAGCTGCAGAGACTGTATGGCCTTGCAAGTACTGTAACAGCAAGTTCCAACTTGCAATAAACCCTTGCCATACAAGTTGGAGCACATGATAGATAGATAGATAGATAGATAGATAGATAGATAGATAGATAGATAGATAGATAGATAGATAGATAGATAGATAGATAGATAGATAGATAGATAGATAGATAGATAGCCCTAGGGTGCTTGAGCAAAAAACACTGACCAGACCCCAGTCCTTGCAGAGATATGGCCACTATCTATCTATCTATCTATAGGGGGGGGGGGGGGAGAGAGAGAGAGAGAACTTTGTATTCCCATATGGTTCCAGACAAAAAGAAATAAATAGTTGCTTCTTTCTATAGACATGACTGAAATTTAAAGTCCTGCAAGTCTCTGTGTGTGTACTGTATAAGTTATTCCAGCCCAGCAGTATCATCCAGTTAGTATAACACTGAAAGAATAGGAGAGAGGAAAAAGGGCATTGAGGATCAGGTTTCAAAATTAGTTTCATAGCTTTAGGCAGAGGGTGAGTGAAGTTCAGCCCACAGGCTATCAGCCAATTCCCAGGGGTCATATGCAGCCTATAGCACCCCAGGTTCTCCCAGCTACCACCACATCCCCCATAATTAAAAAAAAGGTTTAATTTTCAAAACTAGCCTTTAAGATCCCTTTGTGCTAGAGGTGTTGTGGAAGACAGTTTTGCCATGTTCTACCCCTGCTCCATTAACCTGTCTCCTTATAAATTAAACAAAGGCAATTAAAGGTTGTGACAGGCCTTTTTCCTTTTTAAAAACACTATTTTAAGTGAATATTACTTTGTGGTAGGGAGAATGCAAGATCGCCCCCAAGGTCAAAGGTTGGGTGTATGTGCCCTTAGAATTCTGAAGGTTGGTCCCAAGTTTATTCTAACACAAGCTTGCTCCAATCCACATTGATGTCATAGCTTCCTTTTAATTTGCAATTGGTCAGCTGACAGGTACCAGGGATCAATGTTGCATTGATTTTTTAAAACTCAATTTTGTGAGCCATGTTGGATTTCCTTCATAAGGGAAAAGCAGAACAAAACCATTTTTGTTAACCAATTAACTAAAGATGAGAAGTTCCAACACTGCCAGTTGCCAGAAATCCAGTATGTGAATTTGGAGATTCCCCACAGGAGTTTGGTGGTCTGCAAGCTAAATTGTTCTGTATATCACAGCTCTAGTGCAAAGCCCTCACTTCAGTTTGTATCTCTCTGTGGGGAATATGCAAGCACAATTTGGTCAAGGTCCCTTAGATTCCAGATTTCCTCTCAGGATAATAATCTGAGGGTTAGACAGAGGTGATCATCTCAGACAGTAGATACTGAACTGCAATAGTGACAGCTTCCCAGCTGTTCTTTATGAATTATGTAATAACTACCCTATATTGGACAACACGGCTGTTTATGGCAAACAACCTTCATGGTATGCCTCAACTTGCCTGATGTATCAGTTGAAGTGAATGTTTCTATCCCTTTATCTGCTATACCTTTATCTGTGCCTTCAAAAAGGCATTAAAAACTCTGCATATGGTGACCTTATTTCTGTTTAATTTTTTTTTCTCTTTTGATCTGCTGCTCTCTGCCGAGGGTTCTCCTTCTCTTGCTATCTTGCCATTTTATCCTTGTCTTTGTTATTGCTGTTTTAGCTGTTTTTAACTGGAAACCGCCCCGAGTTCCTTTATGGAAAAAGGAGCGGTATAAAAGTGTACCAAATAAATAAATAAATAAATAAATAAATAAATAAATAAATAAATAAGCTGCAGTTTGAAAAGTTACATTTTGTAAGTAGGTAGTTGATCTTATCACACCAGGCCCCCCAAATTATTTACTGTTATATTCCCAGTTACACAACTAATTTCCCATTGTCAAAATTAACTAGAATAGTTTGTTTGTGATTTTTTTTAACCTGAATTCTTCAACCCCATCAGATGACAATACGAAACATTCTCTCCTCTCATCTTCTCCGCACCCGCAATGGAGCACAACACTTGAACCGTGTGGTAGTATTCTTGCACCATTTATTGTCCCTCCACCTGCATGAAATAAAAGTAGCTCAAGAGATCTAATTATACTACAAAAAGGACTGGCATTATCCTTAATTATATTGCAAACATAATGTATATTCATACCTTTGCTACTAGACAAAAAGGACTAATTGCAAGTAATTTTTTTAATAAGTTATGTCTAATCTCTGAATTTCTCCTTGCCAAGCCAGCTTCTGAACTGGAACCACATAGTAGGCCACTATATTGTCTTCTTTGACCCAACAGAGAAAAATGTATTGGGCCAACCTTCAATAATGGTATGGAGATATCATAAGGACAAACATATTTTTCTTGTTGATAAGTTGTATCATCAGTGCAGGTTATCAACTATCACACATTCTATCCCACCTGATAGTCTTCTCTTGGGCCACACAGATCAGTACTGAAGTTATACCAAGAGACTTCTATGTATGGGCTATACATGCATCACAGATGATGCTGGACTTCATGTGCTTCTTGTGCAGTGACATGTTCTATAATCTGTCTCCGGTTGTTCCTGTCTCACTGTTTCCATGGTCTTTCCACTAAGAGTAGCGAATCAGCTCTGAGCAGAGAGGAGAGATTTTGATGGGGGAGAATATGCATTCCCATTCTCAACACTCTGAAATATGTACAAACAGTAACAAACATTGCTGTTTTGAAATTCATTCTTTTAAAAATGCACTTGAAACATTTTATGTGATTCTGAATGTATGATCAGAGGCTACAAAGGCACATGCCTCACTGCATCAGAAATGACGGCTTTAATAGGAGCGATTTACCTTAAAGGAACCCTTCTGAGTGCCGGAGAATTGCTGTGGTATAGCCCTCCAAAGCCAGCCATAAATGTCCATCTTGGGCACAGATTGGGATTGGCTGAAAATGCATATCCCCATGTGTTGTGGGATCGCCAGAAAATAGGTTGCATTCCGTGATTCCAAATTGTGATTTATTTCCATGTCTGGTCACAGCCTAACTTTATGGTTGATGCAAGTATTAATTTTGGTGAAACTCTTGTCATCCTGTGCTGTTCAGCAGTCCTTTCCCCCTCTCTCTAGCATTTTCAAGGAGATAAGAGAGGCTGCTTTGTAAAAGAGGAGGCCAGATCACTTTCATTTTATTAAAGCCTAGAGCCAACTCATTGTCATAAACATATATTTAGTCTGCTAGGAATCAAATTGCATTTCTTACTGTGAATATCATGTTGCATTTCTTATTGTAACCCTAAGCCTAAACCTAAGCCTCACCTCAACTTATATGTGGATAGATATACAGTGGACCCTCATATAACAAATGGCGTGTATAACATAAAATCTGTACAACATAAAAAATTCCGGAGATAGCAGAAATTTGCTTAGCAGAATCGTCTATGGGGCGAATCCGTACAACATAAAAATGGACATGATTAGGGATTACTCTGTTTTTAATGCATTCCTATGACATTTGTATAAAGGAAAAATTGCTTAACATAATTTCATTTGGAACAAATTAATTCCTTTATACAAGGTACCACTGTAAATATCTATTAACGTTCTCGGGCCCTCAACCTGCCATATGCACATGAATGGGACTAGAGAGGATAGTGGTTTGGTTATGGAGGGGTTGGCTTTGACCCCATTGTCATGGTCAGACCACTTTCTGGTCAAGTTTAGGCTATTAGCTACTTTGACCCTCTGCAGTCATTAAGATGATCCACCCTCAGAGACTAATGGATCCGGATGTTTTCCTGAAAGCTCTGGGGTATTATCCGTCTGATATGGTCGGAATAGGGAGATGACGTGGCCAGTTGACATGATTGCTCCTAAGTGCCCTCTCCCTATACGCAGCGCCCAAACGGCTCCTTGGTATACATCTGAGCTGAGAGTAATGAAGCAAGAGGGGAGACGGCTGGAGCACAGGTGGAAAAAATATCACTGTGAGTCTGATCGAACACAGCTATCGGGCCTATTCTGTGGTAATACAGTTGGTGAAAAGGCAATATTTCACCAACCGTATTGCTTCCTCAGAGTGCCGTCTAGCAGAGCTGTTTCGGGTAGTCCGGGATCTTCTTCAAATGGGATATACAGTGGAGGTCCTGGACCACTCGTCAGCTCACTGTAATGAGTTTGCTGTCCAGTTTAAGGGAAAAGTGGCTCAGATTCGCAGTGAATTAAACTCCACTATTGATGCAGAATCAAGGGATGTGTCCAGTGCACCATGCTTAGGTCTAGTATTATTGGATGAGTTTCTATTATTGAGACCCAAGGATGCAGACAGGGTGCTTGGATCTGTCCGTTCTACCACGATGCTGCTTGACCTTTGCCCTTCTTGGCTAATTGAAAGATTTGCCAGGGGGGTTCGCATCTGGGTCCAGGTGTGAACCCTTTAAGAGAGGGAGTGGTCCCTGCTGCCTTGAAAGAGGCGGTAATTTGACCACTCCTTTAAAAACCCAATCTAGACCCAGGGCTGGTAGTTAACTACCGACCAGTAGTAAACCTCCCTTATTTGGGCAAGGTGTTGAAGTGGGTGGTGGCTGGGCAACTCTAAGCACTGCTGGATAAAATGGATTTTCTGGATCCATTTCCATCGGATTTCAGGCTGGGTTTTAGTACTGAGACTGCCTTGATCACCCTGTATGAAGACATTTGCCGGGAGAGAGACAGGGGGAAAGCAACCCTGTCAATACTCTTAGACCTCTCAGCAGGTTTTGACACCATCGACCATGGTGTCCTTTTGGATAGGCTAGTCAGGTTGGGTGTTGGAAGCACCATTCTGTGCTGGTTCTGCTCCTTCCTGGCTGATTATGTCCAGAAGATGATGCTGGGGGACAGTTGCTCTGCCCCGTGGCATTTATGTCATGGGGTTCCACAGGGCTAAATACTGTCCACCATGCTGTTTAACATCTACATGGAACTGCTAGAAGAGGTCATTAGGAGGTTTGGGCTGAGGTGTCAGCAATATCCTGAAGATAATCAGCTCTATCTCTCATGTTACACCAATCCAGGTGAGGCTGTTTCTGTACTGAACCCGTGTCTGGGCCAGATAATGGACTGGATGAGGGTTAATAAATTCAAACTCAATCCAGACAAGATGGAAGTGCTGTTAGTGGGTGCTTCGCCAGACAGCTTAAAAGGCCATCTCCCTGTTATGAATGGGTTGTACTCCCCCTAAGGGACAGGGTCCGCAGCTTGGTGGTGGTCCTGGACCCTGGTCTATCTCTGGAAGCCCAGATGGACTCGGTGGCCAGGTGTGCCTTTCTACAGCTGCGGAAAATATACCAGCTACGCCCCAACTCGACGTGCAGAGCCTCATGACAGTTATTCGTGCACTGGTAACTTTCCGTATTGATTTCTGCAATGTGCTCTGTGTAGGGCAGCCTTTGAAGATGGTTCAGTGATTGCAGCTGGTTTAGAATCACACAGCCCGGCTGGTGAGTGGTCGGACTGCCAGGGATCACATTGCACTGATTCTGCGTAACCTGCATTGGTTACCAGTTGTTGCCCGAGCCCAATTCAAAGTGCTTGTTTAGACATATAAAGCCCTAAATGGCTCATGACCTAGATACCTGAAAGATCGCCTCCTTCCATATGAACCTACCCGGCAATTAAGATCTAGCCAGGGACCCCTCCTGAAAGAGCCATCCCTGAAGGAGGTGAAAAGGATGGCTTGTAGGTCTGGGGCCTTTTCGGCAGCTGCCCCAGGTTATGGAATGCCCTCCAAACTGAGATCCGCCTGGCGCCAAAGCTGATGACATTTTGCCACCAGGTAAAAACCTTCCTGTTTCTGAAGATGTTTAACTGGCATAACATAGATTGTGGGCCCTGGTTGCAATGTTACTGTTATGTATTTAAATGTTTCTATTGTTTTAATTGTCCATTGCCATTTAATGTTTTAAATGTTTAACTGTTCATTTTAATTGTAGGCTGCCCAGAGACCTTTGGGTAGTTGGTGGCATATAAGTTGAATAAATAAATAAATAAATAAATAAATAAATAAATAAATAAATAAATAAATAAATAAATAAATA
>JAHTLZ010000330.1:37393654-37408262 GCA_023846285.1 Phrynocephalus versicolor
TAGATAGATAGATAGATAGATAGATAGATAGATAGATAGATAGATAGCCCTAGGGTGCCTGAGCAAAAAACACTGACCGGACCCCAGTCCTTGCAGAGCTCCAAGGCTTCTGTCTCATCAGCCTTGTCCATGCTTCCTGCATGCATGGGGTTCAGGAAAGGTGAGAAAGACATGGGAAGTAAAGCCAATAAACAGGAAGAGGGGAAGAGAAAGTCAGAAGCAGGAAAAGGAACTTTAGCAATAAGTTAGTGAGAAAGAGGAATGCCTTTACTTCTTAAAATTCCTCCCTCCACAGATACCCAGTGTTAGAAAGCATGCGGGACTGGCATTATCTCTGCACTGCAAAACTTGGAGGTGTGCAGAGAACAGCAGTGTCCCAAGCCAATAAGGTCTGAATTAGGTTGCTGCTGTCATGTGCTATCAAGGCGCAACCAACTTGTAACAACCTTAATAGGCCTTTCAAAGTAAGTGAGATGCTTAAGGATTGGTTTTACCCATTCCATACCCTCAGTAAATGTTCATGGTTGAACATGGACTTGAATCCAGGCCTCCTGAGTCCTGAACCCAGAAATGCAGAGCCATAAAACATCTCAAATATCCCTGTTACTGTACATGTGGTGCCACCTAGTCTAGAAAAGACTAAATGCATGTAAGATATGGTTCAGATTCCATGTGTACCATGTTTTACCTGTGAAACAGAAGGGACGGAGAGGGTGATCTAGTCAGTGGGGCCACCCCCAGTGGATACCTACTGGCCTTACAGAAGTCCAGTTTCCCATCTCAAGCAGCATATGCTGACATGCATCCCTTTTCAAGTTTGCTTCTTTGGACTCCTTTTCCTTTTTTTTATTGCCATATAAAATGCAAGTTCCTTGAAGCACCATGTTCATTTATCTGGCTTGAGAAAATTCAGCATATTCTGCCATACTGATGGTACCATACATACTGTACAGTAATTATTTGGGCTTAAAAATACACCACCAGTATCCTTGATTATAGTAAAAAGTTCACCCTGCCAACCACTTGTCAAAATACAGTCATCAAGCATATATACGTTTCAGCAATTAAACAGAACCGAAACATTTTGTTAGCACCTCTGTTATACATGGCTTATGTCAACAAAAGAGAGTGGGGCCCTCTGGTGTTTATGATTTGTGAAAATGTATCTGAGTTAAAAATTTAGCACTATTACCATACAGGCCATTTTGCAATTCATATAATCAGTGTTTGGCTGAGGGCTGCAATTGAAAGATGAAGTGTCTACTGGGTAAATATTTTATTCCATGCATGATGAAATTTTTCAGTAGAAGCATGGACATTCTTCCAAACTAACTTCACTGTATAAGCACTGTAGGGTTTTTTATTTTTATTTTTATTTTTATTAGTTTGGATGACTATATTTCTGATGGCCCTTAATTAATTATTCATTATCATGTGCTCTCAAGATGATTCAAACCAATGGCAAATTATCTCCCCCTCCACTTTAGGTATAAAGTACTAAGAAGTGGTTGACCAATCCCACCTTCTGGGATGCCCTGGGATTGTGCTGCTTGCCTTAGGTGACACACTTTTGCTCATCTCTCAAAAGGTGCAATGAGGAATCAATTTCCTAACCTCTGGGTCCACAGCAAGGTTCTCCATCCCACTGAACTATAAGCCTGGCTCAAGGTCCCACCAACTGCACCAAATACTATATAGTAGGTTTCATTCATATCAAGAGCACTTTAGGTATAATTCATCTGAAGAATTCACTTCTTAAACTAGTGCCTATCATCCATTCCAGCCTTTACAAATGGTTGCTGTTGGATGCTGTCATGCAGCCTCACATATGGTGACTCCAAGAGCATTTTCAAGGTGTGAGAGATATTTAAAGAGTGGTTCACATTTGGCTACCCAACTCCTAAATGAGTTTTCATGGCTCTATGGAGATCTGAACCCAGTTTGCTGAATCCTAATCCAACACCCTATTTACCATACCATACTTGTGGTTTTCCCTTTACAGATATTTAAAGTTTGGTTTGTCGGGCAGTTCTGTAAAATAATATTACAGGCATACCTTGGTTTACGAACACCACCGTTAACATAACTTTTGGGTTCATGAAAAGAAATCCATTGTAAATAATGCCTCAGTTTATGATATTTTTATTTGCGATACACTGGTTTATGATTTTTTTTGTAAGGCATTGTGAAAAAAATACCCAGGTTGCATTGCACTCCCGTGCATTTCCAGTTTATGAATTTTCTGGAATCTGAAACGGCCTGGGGAATGCATTAACTTTGTAAACTGAAGTATGTCTGTACTATACTTTCAAGAGACTAGGTCCTGGCAGTTGAGTCTACAGAATGTAGGGACTGAAAATAAACACATCAAATTCATATTTTCCTACTCAGTTTATTCAAAACTGTGCATAGACACAAACCCAGGAACCATTTACAGCCTTGTACAGACATTGTACTCCTGGGGATTCTTAGCAGTAATCTTGCTCACGTCTCCAAATTCCTATTTGTTTAATCAATTCATAGAGCAGAATCCGGTTGCTTAATCAAACTAGGGTCACGGTCTCACCAGTGTTTTCTGCGCATTTTTGCTGTGGCAAACTACACAGTAAAAGACCACATTCTAACCACAAAGGGAAGTAATTTGGTACCCTGACCGACCACGCCCCCAGAAGCGCACTTTCACCGAAGTTTTTTAAACCACTACTAGGGGTTGGTTTAAAGATGTGAAGTTCTTTGCTATTCTAGCAAGGTGCGACCCCAGAAAATATGCAGCAATTAGCTTTGTACCCCTTTTCCTGCCACTTCCTGCAACGGAGACTTAGAAAATCAACCCAGAAAAAAGGGGAAAGATGCACAGTAAGCAAGCAGAGACAGGCACAGAGCAGTAAAATACTACCCTGTCGAAGGACACTAACTGCGCATCAAACACCATGAGACTACCAAAAAAAAAAAAAAAACCTATGCCTCAAATTAAGATGCGCAGAAAACTTTAGAGAGACCGTGGCCTAGCTTAAGTATAATAGTGTAAAATCACATTGGCTCCTTGTAGCTAAAGGAGATATTGCTTGTATTCTTCAGCAAAGTCTCTCGAATTCCAGATCATAACAAGCATTCTATTTCTCCCCAGTGAAATAGTGTGGACTTTCCTAGTGTTCTCAAAAGAGTCCTTGCCACAATGTTCTGCGCAAATGTGCACAATCTATCCGAGGTTGGTCACAGTGAATGGCCTCCCCCTAGTATTTCCTGCAACCAATTTGCAGCATTTTTAAAGCAAAAGTGGAGGCCATCCGCCGGGACCTGAACCACCATTTACAAACAGTAGATGGAGCCAAGATGTCCAGTGCATCACCTTTCCTGACATTGCTTTATAGCTTTCAACTAGTGACACTGACAGAGCTGGACAGACCCCTTGCTTGCTGTTGGGCCACTTCTTCCTCCCCCCAAATGTGTGGGTTGGCAAAGAGAAGAGACAGGGTGGTTTGTGATGTCACTGGGAAAAGAAGACAACCAGACTGTGCCCAGAACAAATGGGGGGGGGGACAAATCCCCACCCTTACATTAATTTAACAAGTTCACACTGATTCAATAGGACCATTTAAAGGAATAATACGATTTAAAACATTATATTCACTCAATCTCAATGTTAGAACTGCAAAGCTGGGAAGGATCCCATGGATAATCAACTCCAACCCCATATCACAAACAGCATTTCAAATGAAGTTTCCTTCCAAAATAACTGTTTCTGGAAAGAGGACAACAGAAGAGGAGACAAGAGATAAGGATGTCTTTGTGAGCCTATCCCTCTTTAGACAGAAATACAGTAATTGGTTGTTTTCTAGATAAACCACCTCACTTTTCTTACTCCATAAAGAAGTTCACTATACATCGGGCTGAAACAAAGGGTCACTGTCACAGTGAAAAAAAATGGAAGAAGTATAATTTGGTTTAGGGAAAATTCTTTAAACTAATGGTGGGCACCTTTTCCAGGTATGTAAAAGGCGAGACCTCAGTGAATTCAAGATCTATGCAGTGCTTGGTTCAGTTTTCTGATTCCCAGAGTTTGTGTGTGAGAAGTATTTTTGGACTATAACTCTCAGAATCCCATGGCCATCATGGAGCCTGGCCCTGCTGGCAGCAGCAGTCAAGGAGTTCTGACTAAAAAAAAGTGGCTCAGTCAATACTATGCCAATATCTGACATTTCAGTTGTATAACTCATACTTGATTCACAAATAATATTACGAATTTAAATGTAGCAGAGAGAGGGTGTTTTTGTGTCTAAAGAAATAGATGTACAGTATTTAGCTTTTAGTTAGCTAGTAGGCATGCTTAATAATGTCCTGTTCCCTCAATGATCCTAGTCGCTGGTATACTTCCTTCAAACAGAACATTCTGGATCTTATTAAGAACAGTCAATTTGCGGTTTATTAGCAACCACTTCTTCTTTGTTGCAGATTTTAGGAGCTGTTGTTTTGAGAGGGTTTTTTTTTTTAACCCGGGTCTGGTGAGGAGGAGAGAGGCATCCAGATATCAGTACTCATAACTGCATTTTAAACAATGTGCTTCCACAGTTGCTTAAAAGTCATGGAGCAGCTGCACTGAAATTGTAAAATCTGCAGTTTTGGTATGCCAATGATATTTTTGTTGGCCTCAGTCATAAAATAACACACTTTTCATTGAAGTTTCTCCACAGGCTAAAAACACATACATACAGATTCAGACTGATAAAAATTCATTCCAGAGAAGCAACCAATCTGTTGAGATTATTGGAGAACTATGTACACAACAATTTGTTTCTAATCAATCTTCCCACTATGATTTGCGTGATGAAGTTTTCTACACAGATGAGAAACATGGTGGAAAAGCAGCTGCCAAGTAAAGATTCCATATTCTTATATAATATAAGGTAGTGAAAGCTTTTCCTGCTGTATGAACACCCCAAAAAGCCCACTATTCCATATCTGAGGCTACTAGTAGCTACCAGCTGTAGTCAAGATGGCTATATATTGCTTTAGGTATCAGAGTAAGTATATTGGCGAAAATGAGGAGAAGGATCATATTCTGCTTAGGTTATGCTAGTGGTGTTCCCACTCAGGTCATGCTAGTGGTTTTCCCACAGGTATCTCACTGGCCACCACAGTAGTCAAATGCTAGAGTAGGTAACCGGGACCCAGAGAGTTCTTTTTACCTACTGGCTTTCACAAAAATGGCAAGAAGACACTTGAAAATACGTTCATGTAATGATTTCTGCACATTCCATCAAGGCTTTCTATGCAAACATAAAACATTGCCCATTTGATTATTTCTAGCAGCATGAAAAAAACCATATGATGAAGGTTGTTTATTTATTTATTTATTTGTTTGTTTGCTTGGTTGCTTTCTGGATAGCTTTTTCTCTGGTATTCCTAAGTTCTAACCTATGTCATAATTTTAAAAAGGAGCAATACAACAAAGTAAATGCTGATCGGAGAAGACTGCGCTTGGGTATTCAGGCCAACAGTTCTCTTCTAATTCAAAATATAATCATGTGTATATGAATTTCATGACTCTTTAGATGTATACATACATTCAAATACATTCCTTCCCTTACCTACCCGAATCTAATTGTTTCAGTTCCTGCATTTTTGTGGCTTCATCTTATCTTGCCATGTTATTTTATATTTTATGTGAATTGTTATCTTGTTTTATTTTATTGTATATTATGTTTTTTATTGTAATTGCTGGCTTTTTGCCATTTGTAAGCCACCCAGAGTAGTCCATATATACTAGCTCGGCGGGGTGAAAATCAAAATAAAAAATTAAATATAAGCCCTGAATGCATGTGGTAGGTCACATATGAACATTAAATAAGGCTTGAGACAAATTCTTTATGATCCTAAGAACTTAGAATGTCAGGAAAAACTTGATTAGAATGTGATGTGCAACCAATATGCTGTACCTATGTACTGTGCCAATATACCTATGTACCAATATACCTATCTTGATTAGCCTTGGGGATAGATGGTGCAGTATAAAAATCCAATAAATAAATAATAAACTAAATTGATTAATGCTTTCAGTAAGATGTTATTTTGCAAATGCTTTAGTTACAACCTGCACATTTCTCTTCCTTTCACTGTTCTTGTCTGAGTCTACTTGACATGCATGGCAATGATTTACTCCCTTCCACAAGCCCAAGAGTGCTGCCTCTCCTCTA
Source organism: Phrynocephalus versicolor (assembly GCA_023846285.1). Lineage (NCBI taxonomy): Eukaryota > Metazoa > Chordata > Lepidosauria > Squamata > Agamidae > Phrynocephalus > Phrynocephalus versicolor. The sequence goes on from JAHTLZ010000330.1 coordinate 37,399,849, forward strand.
GAACATGGGCACGTCTTTGTTGATGATGATTGCACCTTGTTGGGTACAAGGGCGATCCAACAAAATATCAAGCAAAACAAAAGCTTCTGAACAACCAAGGAGACAATGGAAAAAGAACAGAATAGCAAACGTAGCTTCGGTAATCGCTGCAGGGTCCTGTAAGTAAGATTTATGGCTCTACACAGCTTTGTAGTACAGTACATGGGAGTGAATAAATCCAAAATAGTGAAGGTTGGCACTGAAGACAGAGGCTTCACGCAACACCAATTCCCAGAGAGTTGCTAATATGGGCAAGGCAGCTCTTCCCATGCACGTTAAAGAGGAGGTTTGACCAAGTCAGCTGTGGAAAATCAGCTCTGCCACAGGAAAACTAATAAACAACCAGTCAATTGCCAAGTGCAAGCAGACTGCATCTCCAGCAGCACATATTTTTGCTTCAATAAATATCGTTTGTTAATTAAGGGTAGTTGTTGGCAAGGTGAGCACTTTGTCAACAACACCTTGAGAATTTCTTTTTTAATCCAGGGTCTAAACAATGTTAATAGTTTTCCCCCCTTCCCCTGAAGCATGTATATAAAGGACACATTAAGGTCTAGTATACAATGCACTCTAAACGGAGTGAAAATAGGTTCTAAATATAGTAGCTACTTCAACACAAAAGATAGATGTGCAGAGGAGTATAGAGCTTGGAGGCACAGTGTCAAGGAATCAGTAGGAAGATTTCTTCATGCAGTTTTTTTCTGACAACAGATTATACAGTTAAGGACACTGAGATAAGTCCCAAAATTGAAACATGCCTCATTAATCATGCAGGTTCACCTTCCTTTCTCATACAGAACTGAAATGATACAAATCGGCTCTGCCAACATTTTCTTTACATTTTAAAACTGTAGACTTGCTCTGTATGTTTTGTGGGGATATAGGGCTGTTCTGATCCACCATGATTAGGAAAGCATTTGTTATCAAAGCTATTGTAGGTGAAAAAATATTGTAGGCCTAGGGAAGAATGCCGAAAGCGTCCTTGGTACAGTAGGCAGTACTATAAAAATACTGCACTAAACTCAACCAGCACATTTCTGATCAGTGAACAGTTTTATATATAGTAGCCAAGTGTTGCAGCAGATTAGTAATGTTTGGGTAATGAATCCCTAGGTTTCAGAGCCTGTACGCCTCTCAGGATTCATTCTGAGCTGCAACAAGAGAAGAGAGATGTCACCTTCATGTCCTGTTTGTGCATTTTCTATTGTCAGCTAAAGATGTAAATTAATTAGATTTTAACTCCACTATGGCCACCTTGTTTGCCTCATGAACTGTTGAACTCTGAGCACAGTTCTAACAGAGTCTGGACAAAATTATTTTCCTGAAGTCCCCTCCTTCAGAGTCTTCTAGTTTGCATCGCCATTGGCTAACATAGGTAAAGACCATGTATACAGCCATCATTTTCATTGTACAGTAGGACCTCTGTATCCACTGATTCATTGTCCACTGATTCAGTTATCCACGGTTGGCAGAGGAAAAAATAAATAAATAATTCAGCAGCCGCAAAGCAAGCTACCGTCACAAACAGCAGCTGTAAAACAAGCTACTGGTGCAAGTTACTATCACAAAACAGCAGTTTTGGGGTCATTTTGGCGCTGTCTCTTATCCACGGTTTTCATTATCCACGGGAAGGCTTGGAACCAATCCCCAGCAGACACTGGGGTCCTACTGTATTCTTCAAGAAATCCATGCATGAAGTATCCATCTATGTTCAAACAGATCCCTATCTAAGCCTGTGTTGCTCTGTGAGGCTGAACAGAGGTATATGTGTTTATTTTATAATTTTCTCTAGCAAAGATTGAATGCATGTGATAAATGAAACTCTAAACATTAAAATTACTATGCTGCGACAGCAAAGGATTTCATAAAAAGAGAATTCACATTGAGTTGTTCATTCATATGTCAGATATTATAATGCCTTCTTTAGGAACACTTCTGAAGCTTGACAATAACATGACTAGTGAAAGTCTCTTTATTCCTTTAGTGTGATATTTATACTAAAAGCTGCTTTCTATACAACCGCGCAACAATAAATTTCACGTTACATAATGACTATCACTGTCACTTTTATATTTACAGTGCTACTAGTATGGGTAATTTGTCTTTATACTTGGCAGCATGCAGAAAATAAGGACATCAAAAGTAAGGTTGTGAATTTCACATCTCACTCTTCGTTAGAAAAAACATATACGGAAGGAGCCCTCGTTTCTCCTGCAGTGAGAGTTTCTCAATCCCCACCCTGACCAAACCCATCTATAGAAATCTCACAGAAAATATGGCATTTCTCGAATGTTTCATGGTCATTTTATCTGAAAGAAATCCCAAGCTGTATCAGATAAAAGAGGGTGGGTTGTTGCTTTTCCATCTCACTTTCTCACCAAGAGTGAGAGGTTGAAATGTTCACGTCATTCATTTGAGATCATGTTCTGCTTTCTCCTTTCTTGGTTTCAAGCTACAGCATCCAGAGAAACTATAGCACGCAGGAAGGAGATTCATTTTTGTGGTATTACTATAGCTGTGCTATTAATTTTTAAATATGTTTTTTGCACAACCTCTGCAGCAACTTGCTTCCTCATCAAAGCTTCAGAATCGCCGTTGGAAAATTGCTTATGGAATGTAGGAAAGGGTGGTGGCAGAATGTTGCTACAGCCTCCCTGTGAATATTGGTTCCTGTAAAAAAAACCAAGACCGTTTTTACCAATGTACAGTATTTTACAAGTTTCTAGGAAATCAATGTTGGACCTAGGGAATATGTTCAGAGTAAAGCTACATCAACTTTGCCCTAACAGATATATCCCAGTACTATCATCATCACCACCATCATCATCACCACCACCACCACCATCATCATCATCATCATCATCAAACTGCAGAGCTGGAAGGGACCCTATGGATCATCAAATCTACATGCAGAGATACAATAATTTTCTTTCTGCTTTAAAGTGGGGATAAGCATCAATCAGGATTTCCTCTATTGGTATAGTTCATGGAATCTTCAGGTAAAAATAGTTTCAGAATCTTCATTTGTTTTTGGTTTTAGAGTCCTCTGCAGCAGGGAAAAAAATAACAACTCTGCAGAGAAACTAAACAATGGCCAAGCGAAGAGAATATTGGGAGATGATATCTTTCGGGGGGGGGATAAAATTATATCTGCACAGGAAAGCAAACAGCTCAAGGAATATTTCAAAATAAGGATACCATCTGCACAGGAGAGTATATAAATAGCTGAAGGGATATCTCAGAACAAGGGCAGAATTCTGCAACAGACATTTCAGAAGAGAATATCAGTCATAGCTATTTTATAAATGGATAATATACTGCCCCAGAACATGGACGTGTGTAGCTCTGCAATACAGAAGAGGCAAGGTTTGAAAGGACTGAAAAATTAGACCGGGCTTCTGCCCCAGGGGCTGAAATAAACAAACAGCACTTGTAAGCAGTGGGGTTTGTGGCTGTTTCTTAACTCTTGAGCTGGAATATGTGTGAGAAACACAAACAAGAGCTGCATTTTGAAAGGGAGAGCCACAACATACAACGGGTGGGAAAGCAAATCTTGTCATTCTTGTAAACCATGGTAATGCAGCATTTAAAAAAATTGAAGTTCTGAAAACAGACTTCAGCTGATTTCCAGGGAACAGCTGAAAATAAGGAGTGCAGGGAAGGTCTTGTGGGCTGAGCTATTTGTCATGGTGTCACATTGGCCCCCAAACTTTGACTGAGACAGATATTTCTGACAGAAATGTTAAAAGCTAAAGGTCTCTCCCCTCCCCCTTTGCTAGTAAAGCAGGGTTCTGAAGATGGGCATGTACACTGTTTTTGGTGCAAAGAAAGGGAATGCCCCCCTTGGTTGCTTGGGAATTGTTGCTTCCTTGTGGCCGAGTGAGGGGAGTCACTCAAAAATTATGCAATGTGTGAGCCTAAGGGGGGTGTGGGGGGGAGAGTTCTATGCAGCTATATTGCAAAGTATGACCACTTTGTTTAGAGCCTGAAGTTACTTGGCACTTGAATGGGGTGTTCAGAGAGCTGTGGTCCAAAAAAGTAACATATCCAAGCTCTACTTCCAATCCTTTTAAAGATTTCTCAAGCTTTCCCCTTTTCTGTTGGTGGTAAAGGGTTCCATGTTATGTTGCTAAAACCTTGTTGCTCTGTACTCTTCCTTCCCGTCTCATGTCTCTGTGGAAGGAATGCCCACTACATGTAGATACATCTCCACTGGAAGACACCAGATGCTACAAACGTTGCAGGTGAAACACCCATAAGTACCTCTCTACCTTTGCAGGAGCAAAGAGTGGCCATATGGAGAAGCTGTCCATTAACACAGGGAGAGCCTCTGCTATTTGCATGAGGCGGGGTAAGAACAAGCATACTCAAGGTGATCTATCCCTTCCTTCCAGTATTGGGAGGCTGAAGCAGGACAATGGGTTGAACACTTACTTTTGCTCTGCCTCCAGCACAAGTAACTATGATTTCCAGCTGTTCATGATTCATTGCATTTCTCTCTTCCCTCCTCCCTACATTCCTTAATTGTTTTCCTTGGGTCATTCCCCAATAGATGTGTTTGATGGGATCAAGGGGGTGTAGATAACATGCAGACTGTGAAGTAAGCCTACTTCATTTCTACCAGCACCACTCTCTGCTTTTCTCATGGAGTGCTCTCCTCCTTACTCCAGGGAAGATATAGCTGCCATTCCATAACACAAAAGGTAGACCAAGTGATGCACAGGGGCTACATGTGACACCCTCCCTCAGGGTATAGGCTCACACTGCCCATATCCTTCTGTCTATACTGTATGTCTATTCAAATTATTTAAGATACAAAAGTAACATTGATTGATTGTAGGTAATACAGCTTGGCATCGGGGGAAAGCAGCAAAATCCTTTTTTAATGGGTTCTTAAAAGTGCATGTAGTTCACCATGGTTGCCCTTCATTGTATTGCTCTATGCCTAATTGCTTCCTCTTTCTGTTACAAAGCAATGGAACTAACAGTTCAGAATCTATTGTTTCAGAATCTTCTTACTATTTTTGTGTTGGTTTCAAAATCGCATTATGTTGTGCTTTGTTCTTGCTATTTTAAAAATTAATTAATACCGAAACAGAATTATTTGGATTGGTTTCCAAGTGTGAAGACATAATGCTTTCAATAAAAAAAAATTCTTGGCTTTTTGTGTGAAAGTGGCTTCCATTGCTCTTTTTAATAACAATTTAGAAATAAATTTTGCGCTGTATGGAGAAGTTCCTAGAATTATTTATCCGATATATTATTTTGCAAGATCCCAGATAAGAGAGGGACACAGCCCCAGTCACTGAAGATTTGCTACTGGCATAGCCAATGGTCTTTGATGCAGTATTTAATGCCTTCCTAATTCCTGTTTCAGGATATGTATGCAGAATGATCCCGGTTGTATGGTAGACTCAGGGAATCACTGTGTCCACAGTGAGAGAATATCTGAGTTTTGTTCCCGAATTGATTTTAAAGCCAGGGCACCCTTATCTGTCAAATTAGTACCCATCTTTAATATAGATTAATGGCACTGGGAGGTAGCAATTGTGATCCACTCTATATGGAGCAGAATGTTTAAAGATCTTCAGGTCTTGAAACAAATCAACTACCTGTATATCGTAGTCCCATATCAACTCTCGAGTTTATCAACACTTGATTTCAATGCCTAGCATTTACAAAATTGAACATAGTGTCTGGAAATCTGGCTCCATGTGCCTCTGTGCATTCCCCATTTGATACTCTATCATTGCTGAACCTTGTTTTGGATAGAACCCAGAATACTGTAACTGCCACACGATAAGGAAGAGAATCCTGATTAGGGGTGACACATTTATTTCTAATCTCAACATATAGATCCAGATCTTTATGATTTTTTTTTACGTGAGTGGGTCAAATCAACTTTTCATAACAAATTAATCTTAATGAGATTATTTAAACTAGCCAGTGATTTAATTCTAAAAAGGGTTCATTTACCAGCAACTTAGCTTAGAAAGGTACATTTCTAAGTCAACAGAGCATCATTCAGCATGTCCTCTTTGTCCTCTTTCTTATTCCCAGATGTAACAATTTATTTCAGTGGTGATTTCTGAAAGCCCAGTGGATGTCAAATATTTTAAATGATTTTAGCTGAAATTTCCTTTAAAATAATTTGCCATCTATAAAACCATTCCTCATACTGAGATAATTTCAACACAGACATTGAAAAAGTAGGAACATTTTTATCATACAACTAAACTATAGTTCATCCATTGCAAAAAAAAAAGAGTATTGAACATGCAACAGTGCAACATTTGGAAAACATCTGAAGAATTTTTAAAAAGAGAAAGAGATCACTTTTAGGCCTTGAATTGAATTCTTTCTGTTATTTTGTATGAGAGAACATCACTTATGAACTTAATATGAATTTAGGGGTTCAAAAAAAAAAGGATCAGCAAGAAGCTGTGCTTCTGAACTCAGCTGGGTCACAGGAACTTTCTCTGCACTCCATTCTAATTTGCAGTTTTGCTATAATAAAAGCCCCAGATATATTGCTACTGTCTAGACATTTTATCTGAAACAAGTGTCCTTCGTAATCCCAGAGGACTTTTCTATTTTATTTCCAGTAAATCAAAGTCTTTGAAGAGCTTTGGTTCTTATTAAGACATACCCTTCACAGCCCACTGATTGCCAACAGTGGCAAACCACGGACAGTTCATTTACATATAAGTGATGACTTCCATCAGGTAGTTGGCTCAGAAAAAACTACAATGGACATTCAGGGAGCATATCCAATATTTCTTGCTCTTTGATGAGGATCAAGTGCCAAATTATTTATAGAAAACTGACTATGCAAAGGCAAAAATTTCTCTTCAGTGACCTTACACTGTTGCAGTTTTGGGGTGCGTGAAAGAGATATAGACTACAGTTCTGTACACACTAGAGCTTACATCTGATTAGAAATGTATACAACTTCACAGTAAAGGAATATATTGTTAGAGAATAAAATAGAAAAATAGGGTGGGTATTGATAATCAAAAATGCATATAAGAATTCTGAGATCCAAAGGCACTGACGGACGATAACATTTTATATGCACTACATCAACACATTTATTTGGTCAGGTTTATGTTGTCAGGCAGTAGGCCAAAACCAAAATAACAGTGTTTACTGCAAGAGTAATCAAAACAAATAAGCAGTAGAGGTTTATGAGAGAGGTCACTAAATCTTCCTGACATTATATCTAACCATACAGGAATTTTGTTTACTGCTCAGATTCAGGAGTCGTGTTTCTGTTATCTTCTGTCCAAATCAGACTCTGTAAAAATGAAACATTTTCACTGCATACTATGGATTGTTATCACAGGAAACTAAAGTTAGAACTAAGGCTCTAATCCATTATCATTATAATCAATCAGATGATGCCTTTTCCTTCACCTGGTATTAGTCACTGTCAACTGAAAAAGGTGATTTGTTCACCTCTCGTTCTTTTCTCTTCCTCTCTCGTATTGATGCAGCTACAACAGCCCCAGCAACGCGAATATCAGCTGCTTTTAAAACTGGATGTGCACTCGCTGTAACACAAAATCAAAAGATGCATTAGTAAAGAGAGGAAGGGAGGGAGAATAAGAATCAGTCTCATTTGGGTATGTCGCAGAGAAAGCCAGCTGTGCTAAAAGTTTTACATAAAGTTTTCTGCAAGCTGCTATGGATCACATGACTGCAAACTATATATTACAATTCAGTGGCTAAAATACTGATGCTTAATGTAGAAAGTGCAACTAGAATAGGCCCATTTAATTAATAGGGATTGGATGTGTCAACGCCTCTGTAAAATCCAAGGATTTAATGGGGCTTTTTTCATATTGACTTACATACTGACTTGCAGAATTTCAGCCAATCTGTAGTATCAGTTAGTTATATTTTAAACAGAGGTAAACCAATATCACTCAACAGACTGAAAAGAACTACAAAAAGTTTCACAAGTTTAGCTTCCAAGTAAAAACTTGAAAAACCTTTAATACAGTTAAAAAATCAAGCTTTTGGCATGTATACCTGTCATTCCATCTTCAGGATATCAGAAATAACAATTGCTGACTACATTGCATGTTAGATATAGCAGACTACTGAGGTGGAACTGATTGTTATATTGCTACTTATATTAGTTATATTGTTGGCACAGGACTGGCCAGATCCAGACCACATAAACCATGTACAACAACAATCAACCTACTAACCCATTTTTGGAAGGAAAGGACACAACTTTACTGGTCACAGCAGGAGTTTTCCAGGCTCAGCATTGGAATGAATCTATCTAGACGCAAATGCTGCCACCAATGTGACCACCACTGTAGAGATATCATTGCCCATATTTCTGAGCCCCAAGATTGGTCAAG
>JAHTLZ010000330.1:37408272-37492612 GCA_023846285.1 Phrynocephalus versicolor
GATTGCACCCGAAACTCTGTGTCCCGTGTGATTCGTAACGCAACATACCACCACCACCCATCAGCTGTTCATTGAATATCACCACCACGAATGACAACCCCTTGGAGGCCACATGGGCGTACACAACTGGATGGTTCCCTGCCACTTGGGCACAGAGCCTAGCCCTCAGCCCCTGAACTAGCCCAGATCATGGTCCATCACCAGCTTCCCTTAAGGGAATCTCTTCATACCCCAAGGCAACAGGTGCCTGCCTGGGATCCACCCCACTGTCTCAACCACCCATAATATGGTGCTATAAGAGATGTATAACTTATTGTGGCTAATTGACAAGGTGTTGGGGCATATCTTAGTTAGTATGCCAGAAAGATTCCAGCACGACACCCTTGAATTCCACTTGGGCATGAAACTTTTAAAGACAGAAACATAAAAATAATTAGACTACTTCTGACAGAAGTCTAGCATGATTTTTATAATCCTCATCCCAAAAGGAAGTGATATCATTATTGAGCATCTGTGTGGATTATATTTAAACCTTGAATTTCCTTGGCTAAGGTATGATGTATAAAATTACTTGCCATCTTTTATCTTTTATGAGCTATTTTGAGTTGATTGGGGAGTGCAAGCATTTTAGAGATGGACCCATACAAGAAGAGTGGGCAGGGCTTGCTGAAAAGGGACCATGACAGCTTAAACAGCACTTAGCAAATGGTTTAATAGGAAAAGCAAAGAATGCCAACCTGTTAGAGAGTGAGTTGGGGGTGGGGGGAGATGCAGTATTAAGTGGTTGAACCCAACTAGGGATGGGCACCAAATGAAAAATGAAATGCTGTTTTATCATTTCGTTAGTTAACAATACAAAACGAAATGAAATGAAACAGGGAAGCAGCATTTTGTTGGTAATGAAATGAAATGGCTTTTTATAGAGTAATTAATCAGTTCATTACTGTTTCATTTCATACAATGTTTTAAAAAAATAATTCTAACTAAATGACCTGAATCATGGGGGAATGAAACAAAATTAAGCGAAACACAATTTTTCATTTCATGCCCATCCCTAAAACTAACTTTTTCTAGAGCACAGAATAGCTTTTCTAAAACATAAGGAGCTCCCTGAGCCCATTTTTGAAAGCAAGGTTTGAAATAGTGAACTGTAATTCACTTCAACTTCAAAGTCCCCCTCCACACACACATATACATACACAACCACAGCAGATGGTAGGATAAAATTGGAAGCACCACTGTTTATTAAACATATGAAGATACAAACTACCCCACAGAAAAGTTGAGCAACAGTAGAAGTAGAGTAAGAATACTGCAACAATTAAATCTGATTATTTTCCAAAAGAGGAAATATTTTACTGAAATGCTTTAAGAGCAATTGCCTTTTATTTGCTGTGGAGGCAATAATCTCTGAAGCAACAAAGAGGTGACAACAGAACATTTCAGCTGCTCAGACACTGAGTATCCAGTTACAGTATGGAGCCATGACTTATATTGCCAAATAAAGTACATCTGCCAAATAAAAGGAGTGTTGAATTTTGAGTTGTTAAACTTGCATGTAACATAGTCCACCCTCTTTTTTGTTTTGTTTTGGCTTCATGCTGTTTTGTAGTCTGAGCTACATCTAATGTGCACAGTCCATGTTCTTTGCCAGGGCAATCACACTGGTCCTGCTGTCATACAAAAGAATAATCAAGATGGTGTCAGCAAATGGGAATTCTCTACTACCAATCACTTAGAATTCTTTGAGGATGTTAGCATGTAGATTGGATTGATTAAATCTTTCTTTCTTTCTTCCCTTCTTTCTTTCTTTCTTTCTTTTGTTCTTTCTTTCTTTCTTAGAAGTGGGCTTTTTAAAAATTAGCAGGAAACCTCTGAAAAATTATGTTAGAGTTGGTTTTAATTATAGATGGGCATAAAAAACACAGCATTTTGTTTAGTTTCATTCCTTCTTTCGTTTCATTTCATTTTGTTATTAACAAATTTTAAAAGAATGTTCAGAATGAAATGAAACAATTTGTTATTCTATATAAGTGGCTCCCCTTGGTCCAAAAGGCACCAAATTTGGACTTCTTTAGACACTTCTCTATAAGCCCCCCAAATTTGGAGAGGCTTGGGGTTCAGTGGGCTGAGTTATTAAACTCCAAAGAGGGTCTCCTAGAAGAAAACCATTCTAATTGAGTTGGGAAGCCACTAATAGCCCCTCGCAGGGGGAGCTTCTTCTAGCAGTTGCCTTAATTACAAATGATTTCCTCCTGGGGGACCCCCTTTGGAATTTAATATCTCAGCCCCCTGAACCCCAAACCTCTCCAAATTTGGGTGGCTTACAGGGAAGAGTCCAAAGAAGCTACACTGTGATTTCCATGCTGCTACATATCTGTGATCATTACTTGAAAATAGATATTGCAGGCTTGTAGCAGCATGCAAATCACAGAGTAGCTTCTTTGGACTCTTCCCTGTAAGCCCCCCTCAAAAAAAATTGGAGAGGTTTGGGGTTCAGGGGGTTATTGAACTGCATAGAGACTCCTCCTAGCTAATTACAAAACTGCTGTGAGGTGCATGCCAGCAATATAGGGGTTAAGCAAGGGGAAGAAATAAATTGACCTATTTCCAATGTGGCACATCCACAGCACTTCCAATTACTGCTGGGGGGACCTTCTTTGCAGTTGAATAACTTGCCCCCCTGAAACCCAAACCTCTCCAAATTTTAGGGGCTTACGGGGAAGAGCTTGAAGAAGCTCTCCTGTTTCATTTCCCAAACCAAAAAATGGTGATTTGGTTTGGTTCGTCATGAAACAGTTTCTATAGTTTCATTTCATAATTAAACAATTTGTTATGTAACAAAATGACAAAAATAAATAAAACGAAACCTATTTCATGATAGTGTGATTTTCTTGCTTTCTTCTATGTGGCCTCACTAAATGGTGAAGAACATGACATGGATCAAGTGCTAGAGGATACAGTTTCTTTGTGCTCCAGTCTTGTGCCCTGTTATTAAAGCTGAGGTAGCAACAAAACAGAAGAGACATTTTGCTATCTGAGACCAAGTATTTTGGCACATGAGAAAAAAAACTCTGATAAATGCCTTCCTTGACAATAAAAATATGAAAAATGACAGATCAAATAACTAACACATCATTAAATGATTTTCCAAAATATTTTTCCTGATACAGCCACTTTCCACTGCCTGATACTGAGGACAGTTCTGCTTATATCCTGAAACTTGTAGCATTCAGCTGTTTATAAGTAGCTGGAAACAACTGTTTCATTTTAAGAACTATTTTAAACTTGTAACAACAATTAACTATGTTTGGATCCCGGAATGATAACTTTAATAATTTACAGTAATACCTTGGTTTATGAGCACAATCAATTCCAGAAACATGCTTGTCAACCAACACATTCATATCAAAGCAAATATTTCCATAAGAAATAATGGAAACTTGGATGATTCATTCTGGGGTCCCAGAGACCACATACTGTGCACACAAAATTCCAAAACTCACACAAGAAATTGGGTAGAAGTCCACATCCACAACACCTGGCTGTAGAATCTGCTAGGCTTGGAACTAACAACTGAATTTTACTCTGTGTTTTTAATGTGACAATAATAAAGTACAATTTGTATCCATATACACACTTGACTACCTCCCTCATGATTAGAAATGGTTTGAAAAATAAGAAAGGATGTTGAAAACAAATTAATATATATATATATATATATATAAAGAAAACAAACCCCTAACCTGCACTCTCTTTTGAAAACATATGTGGCTGGTACAAGGGAGACCTTCCTTCTTCTCTCCTCCCTCTGCACCAGGGGGAGAGAAAGAGAGCAACCATTGGCTCACTTGTGATCATGTGACCTCCTCCAGTAATTGCATTGCAAGACATTGCTTGTTGATCAAGCCAAAATTTAGAAGAAACATTTGCTTGTCTTTCAAAACACTCCTAAACCAAGGTACTTGTAAACCAAGATATTACTGTATTTTTTAAAACGAACATTCCATACATTGGTTTCCTGGTATTTTATGCTACTTGTCCTGTAGTTTTCTTCTCCCGTTTCTCCCACAACACAGGTGAAAGGAAGGAGTAAAATTCACAGACTTCTGGCCTTATACACTATGATACAAAACACAAATTTTATCTACTCATTTTTCAAGCCAACATTTTGCCACACGGATCCAAGAGTATTTATGCTACATACTCGAGACTGTTACGTAATCAACCAGCTTAGACATATAGAATGTTAGAACAAGAAATGTGTAGATTTCAAGTTCATTAAAAGAAATATATGCAGCAGATTATGGTACAGTTCTCACGCATGTACGTTCACATTTTAGACACAGTGAATTGACCCTAAAGCTATGACATTAACTGCTTTATATGGAGAAAAGGATACGTACACTTGAGCACATGTTGAGAACTAAGGCTTAAATTCTATTGACCTCAATGTAAGGGAATTCATACTTAATATAGATTAAGCACATCATTTAAACTGTATTAGCAAGACAATAAAGGAGCAGATTCATTATTTTTAAGCAGTTTTAATTTACTGAGAAGATACCTGTTCATTAAAAAATGTATAGAACCAGGAAGAAAATATTTGAGAATAGAAAAGAAAGGATGTCCTTTAGTGTCACTGCAGTTCATACATTACAAATATAATAGATAATATTTATAAGGTACTTTTATCAATGCTACCTTACAATTAAGTAATCCCTACACCAAGAGTACAAAAAAAACCTGACCATTTAAGATAAAAATCTATGCACATCAGTTTCTGTATTAGTGACAATCACAGTTTGCATTTCAGCAGGAACTAACCTAATGTGTACTTTCAGAACTAACACGGAGACAAAATTATCTTTCTCTTCTAAAACGTTTTGAATTTTGCAATGCATTTTTCTAGGGCTAGCCTCAGAGTTAGACAGAATGTGACAGTTTCCCCAGGCTGGCAGATCCTGGGTGGTACTGAAGCCACCTCTTACACTAGCCTGCTATTTTAAGTCAGGTTAGAGGGGGGAAAGGTCTTATCACTAGTATCTACAGTCTGGTCCATAAATATTGGGACATCATCACAATTCTAACATTTCTGGTTCTATATAACACCACAATGGATTTGAGAGGAAACGAACAAGATGTGCATTAACTGCAGGCTGTCAGCTTTAATTTGAGGGTAGTTACATCCAACTCAGGTGAATGGTGTAGCAATTATAACAATTTGCTTCTGGGAATTGCAATCCAAGAGCACCTGGGTCACCCCAGATTGAGAACTACTGTGCTAAATAGTTAACCACAGATTTTTCAAAAGTCAGTTTATTCAACTACACATTTCCAAACTCCAAAGCAAAAGCAAAGTGTTCTGCTTATATACCACCCCATAGTGCTTACAGCACTCTCTGGGCGGTTTACAATTTAATTGTGCAAGCAACACACTGCCGCCCCCCATCAAGCTGGGTACTCATTTTACCAACCAAGGAAGGATGGAAGGATGAGTCAACCATGAGCCAGCAACCTGGGATTGAACCCCAGGTCATGAGCAGTTTTTGCTGCACTAGAAGCATGTAACCACTGTATCACGAGGCTCCAGAACCAAACCTGCTGGTTTTGGTATTCCACGAGATGCAATCTCAAAAAGAACTTTTCCATCTGTACAAGTAACCAACTCTTTCTTTCCAATCCAACTCTTTTGCCACTCAGACTGGTCCCAAGCTGATATCAAAATTCTTCCCTATTATCTGGGAGGACTCAAAAGGGTGGTGAACCCCATAACCTACTGTACTAGAAGAACGTGAAAAGACTATTTGCCCTCTCAAACCAATTATTAAGAGGCTTTATCCAAACCTATATAAAGCCTGTTGCAAAGACAACTTTCAGTTGCCAAAAAGAGAGCATGCAATTAGTATCTGAAATAATTGTGATTATATTTTGGGCTAATATTAGCACTTTAAAGAAAGAACAATAATCTCAAACTGCATTATTGTCAAGGGCACTCAGCTGGTGATACAAAGCAGTGAATAAACTGATCTTGAGTGTTCCTTATATTATGATGCTCTGCACAAACAGCACTCTGTCACCCTTATATAAATGTAAGTGCATCCAAATTAGTATTTATATGGCCACATTGATAAGAATTCCACACTTCCTTTGGGCTGTCTTATAGCAACAGAAACAAAATAGCTACTGCAATATTTTCAGTGAGTTATCTGTTAACACAAACTTTAGCTAATGAGGCTCTCTGGTTATATGTACAGACAATATAAAGGTGTACAGTGGACCCTTGTATAACAAACAGTTTGTATAACATAAAATTTGTATAACATAAAAAATTCCAGAGATAGGGGAAATTTGCTTAACATAATCGCCTATGGGACGAATCTGTACAACATAAAAATGGGATCACTCTGTTTTCAATGCATTCCTATGGTAAATTTGTATAAAGGAAAATTTGCTTAACATAATTTCATTTGGAATGAATTAATTCATTTATACAAGGTACCACTGTACTTTCTCCTTTCAGTAATTTAAAACTGTCTGCGAACAAATTCAGGCAGTAGCATTCTTAGGGGAAAATGTGTATTTTGATCCGAACAAACCAAAATGACAACCAGCCAATTACAGTATTTTTACTAAGGCTTCTTGAGCACTGGCATTAACATTCTCACACTTTTAAAATGTGAAATTTAGAGCTTGGTATGATTAACAAAAATGGGTTGAAGTAAATCATGATCTTTAAAATGTCTACCATTACATTTTCATCATGCCAAGTTACAAATGCCATTACGGAACCATTAATTTTCTTTACTATCACACACTTTTCCTATGAAAAAACACAATTTCCAACATGATTTTTCCTAACAATTCTGGGACACTTAAAAGATGGGTGCACCAGTGACAAACACTAAAAACACAAAAAGCTGCATTATACCGGGAATGCACCATTGATAGCCTGTCAAAGCAACATTCCACAAAGCTATTTCTGAAAGGAGGAGAACCCTAAATAAAAAGTTATAACAATTCACATTCTTGAATTGTGCCCATATTTGATAAAGTTTAGATTGCATGGGCTTGTTGTATGCAGAAAGTTGGACAAGTACTTTTTAACATCTAGTTTCTGACTTAAAAAAAAAACACAGCTACCATGTTGTGGATACAGAAGTATTATCCCATATTCATAAACTGGAATTGTTTCTTTTTAAAAAAAGATTGATAGCCTAACATTGTTTACTCAAACTTAGTGGTTCTCAACTTGTGGGTCCCCAGATGTTCCTGGACTGCAACTCCCAGAAGCCTCCACCACTCGCTTTGCTGGAAGGGGTTTCTGGGAGTTGCAGTCCAGGAGCATCTGGGGACCCACAGGTTGAGAACCACTGCTCTAGCTCGATGCTAGCAGCAAAACTCCGGTACCTTCCAAAACGAATAGCCCATCCCTAATAAAGCCTATCCATGATCTCATAGTAAAATAGAGATGTAAATTTTATTTGCTTTCTTCATGCAAGCAAGAATTAAACATTTCTAGGATTCTCTTCCCCTTCTTGGTGGGGGTGGGGGGTAAGGACAGGGGTGAGGGGGGCAGGGGTGAGGGGTGGGGATGAGGGGTGGGGCAGGGGCAATGGCGGTGGGGCATCAATGGTGACAGTGGCTGTGGGGCAGCAGGGGTGGGGTCGGGGTCAGCGGTGGTTCCAGCGGTGGCGGCTTTAGCAATCGGGCCCAGCAAGCCAGCCTGGGCCCACCTCTGCAGTCACCGCACGCACTGCCTGAAAACCCAAATGGGCCCAGCAGGCTGGCCTGGGCCCGCCACCACCACTGGAGCCTCCACCACCGCTGGAGAGGGCGAGTGAGTCGGGGGGAATTCCCCCCCCCCAACACAGGGACCTGGCAGGCGACCACCGAAGGCACCATGGTCGACGTCTTGTGCAGGCCTGTTGTATCTCATTTATTTCAGTCATAAAAATACTTACATGTTTCTAGTTTCTGCATAATGTGGTGCTTTCTAATTGCAAGAATATTTGTAGATTTAAAAGTGAGAAAATCCATCTGATAGCTTTGTAACTGGAAAGAACCATTGTGTTAGATGTAAATATCATTTAAATATGTAAACATTTCCCAGTGATGATTTCCTGCTTTGCACAAACAACAGCACTGTCCTTTCAGATAAGCAACAAATGACAGAAATTAAGGTACAATTACTAGAATATTACTCACCTCCTTACAAGTTATACCAAATAGTCCCAAATTTGGGAGTATGCTTTTGAACACTGTTGCTTTTATGAAGAAGTCCAGAAAACATTTTTGCAGGAAAAATCCTACTGAAAGTAAATGACATTTTGCAT
The DNA here is from genome assembly GCA_023846285.1 of Phrynocephalus versicolor. Taxonomy (NCBI): domain Eukaryota; kingdom Metazoa; phylum Chordata; class Lepidosauria; order Squamata; family Agamidae; genus Phrynocephalus; species Phrynocephalus versicolor. The sequence goes on from JAHTLZ010000330.1 coordinate 37,416,609, forward strand.
AACATTGGTGATGGTCCAAAGTACTCCTCAGGCTCAGCCAATGAAAATGTTGGGATTCTTTTTCTTTCAGCAAGTGTCCACATGGTGGAGTTCACTTGGAGGTTGAAAAATGGGTCTTGCACTATACCCATCCAGACTGCAAGTGAAGTTTCATGGATCTTATGGATGTTTCCCCATAAGATAGAGCAACATCTTCTACACAGAACACTGGCAAATTCTAACCTTTTATTTGTAAATATATGCTAATATAATGTTTGTTCAAAAGCAGATCTGCAGTTGAACTTTAGTAACTACTATCATAAATATGGGAAATGCAGTCAAAGTATTGTAACTAGTCTGGACCATTCAAATAAACAACCTAAGTTTTTTTAATTAAACTTTTTATGATTTAACTTTTAAATATCGATTTTATTTAAATCATGGTTTAAATTGTGATTTACTTTAATTTGATTTTTTTTAAAAAAATAACTGATTTTTATCTATCCTGTAAATAAACAAACCACAAAATCAATCAGATGATAAAACTGAGCACTGAATTTGACAGACAAAGGGATCTAAAAGCCACCTCTTTATCTGAAAACCTGTTATCTACTGTTGTCAACTTTTTAATTCAAACAACCAAAGAAGTAACAGAAATGGCCTACCTTGGTATTGTATTCTGAAAATAAAGATTTAAAATCACGTGCACATTTCCAGTACAATGTGAATGCCACAGAGCCAGCAGCAAACACAAGATACTATGCTGTATCTGCACATTCAAAACCAAGGATTCTGACTGAGGGATCATATTAGTTTAGTTATGTTAAGGACCTACAGTAGGACTCCAGTATCCGCTGGGGATTGGTTCCAGCCCTTCCTCTGGATAATGAAAACCGTGGATAAGAAAGAACACAAAAATCCCCAAATCTGCTGTTTTATCACAGTAGCTTGCTTTATGGCTGCTGTTTGTGACAGTAGCTTGCTTTACAGATGCTGTTTTATAACAGTAGCTTGCTTTGCAGCTGCTAGATTATGTATTTATTTGTCCTTTGTCAACCGTGGATAACTGATTCGGTGGATAATGAATCAGTGGATAAGGGAGTCCTACTGTACAGTCATCCTCAACCACAGCATGGCCAATGATCAGTGATGACTGGAGATAAACTGAAGGGCCACAAATTTAAGTATCGAGCCCTACTTCTAAGACACTCTGTACTAAAACATAAAAGCAATAATGGATCACCTGCTACTTTAGTAGTGACTTAAATACCGTTTTGGAATCTGTACAACGTATGAAGACTTATGCATTATTTGTTCCCCATTCCTTTGAAATATACCTTTATATATGCTCTGGATAAAGGCCTTCTAACAAACTGACATGCTATTATTAAAGTAGTTTACTTAGAAGCATATCCAAGATAGGGATGTAAAAACTCAGAAATAGTAATGCGTCAATATGCTGCAAATCATACAGATGATTATAGTGGCAGTATTAATGGGTGCTGAAGTTGTGACTTCCTTAGGAAGGACAGTCACAGAGGTGAGCTATGAACTCAAGCCCTCTCTCACACAATGGATAACAAACAACCAATAAAGGGAGGCACAGGTGTCACAAATCTAACATGCGTCTCTCCTACTACAGGAGCACGGGGTTATTTGTGTGTTTACATCTCAGGAAGAAAGAGGAGGCAGGGATGCAGCAGTATAATATTTATAGATGTGTTTATCAAATGCAAGGAACCTAGCACCTTACTTTGTTCAGAAATATAGGCTCCTATCATATAGTCTAGCAATAAATACCAACTGTGTTTCCAAGTTCGGATTAAAAAGCAGTTCCTTCAAATGAATAGTATAGTGCTGAATCTAATAGGAATAAATCTTGTCAGTTGTTTTCATGTTCAAGAGACTACGAAATATGAATCACAGATCTGACATTCCCAAATTTCTTGAATTGACTGCAAATTTGAAGCTGCTCTTCTGTCTGATTAGTCAGGAAAGAGTTGTCTTGGCTTGGAGAGAACATAAAGCCATTACTTTAATTAAAATTATGATTACACATTCTCAGAGAGGATATGATAGGTTCACTAATTAAAAAACATATTGGGCAAGATTCAGTGGTACACTTCTGCATTAATTCCTAATGGAACCAGAATTTCCCTTCTCTCTATATAAGGCTCCATACCACTTCAAGTAGTCTCTGGGCGGGTTACAGTTTTTAATTACAGTATGCAGAGTACACATTCCCCCCCCCCAGCAAGCTGGGTACTCATTTTACTGACCTCAGAAGGATAGAAGGCTGAGTCTACTATGAGTCAGCTACCTGGGACTGAACCCCAAGTCATAAGCACAGTTTTAGCTGCAGGAGAGGCTTTTAACCACTGCACCATGAAGCTCCTAATAATGCTGCTGGTAATAATAATAGTCATTGTTGTTGTTCTTGTTATTGCCTAGTATGACAACTTTCCCAGTATTTTCTAGGCATAGACTACTCAGATATGGTAGGTAGGTAGGTAATAGTTTATTGCTAAAAACCATTGGTCATCGCAATCTTGATTTTAAAAAAAACTTATAAAGATACATCCACTACAAATATAATTAAAACTTTTTAAAAACCGCGTGACATTTGCAGAGCAATATAGTCCTCCCAAAGTTAGAGGTTGACCCGAATTTTCATAGCTGCCAGCGCAAACTTTGCAACTTGCTGTGTAACAAAACTGTCTGTACCGACAAGTAGCATACTAAGTTGGGCTCCAGGGGACCTATCAACCAGTCAACTAATAATCCCACCAAGGAATTTGCCTCTGGGTTGGTCGTGAAGGGGCCTACCTACCTAGATATGGTGTACCATCCCCTTCTGTGGGCATTCTGGGACCATGCAGCTTAAGAAAGGCCACATCAGTTGGATTTGCTTCTGAGAGCCATAGTGAAGAATCTGGCTTCCAAATTCTGGCTCCACAATCAGCTAGCCAACCCACTGAGCTATTTAGCCAGGTAACTCCTCCAAAACATCCAGGGGAGAGTTCCCAGGAGTATCACTGGTACCATAGACCAGCATTTGAAACATGGTTTCTGCACTTCATTCATTTGTTCATTCCTTCCTTCATTCACTTAAAATATTTTTATCCCCTTTTCTCCTTAAAAAGGACCACAGGCAGCTTCATCATTAAAAGGCAGTATTTGAAGCTAGCAATAGTGAATGTTCAAATACAAAAGGGATCAAACAAATACAATACAAAAATATAAGCAACACCAAAACACATCCAAAGCAGTAAGGTACAACAATCTGTTTAAAATCCCACCCAGGTAGCCAGTCACTCAGGGGAAGCTTGCCTGAAAAGAAAGGTCTTCACCTGCTAGCAGAGGAACAGCAGAGATCAAGGTGAGCACATGCTCATGAATGAACCAGAGCAATTGGATTTTAATACTGTGGTCGATCTTTTGAACATGCATGGCACACAGCTTACATTTTGTCACCATGACAGTCAGCAATGCATTTCTCCTCATTCAAATATTAAAGAAGTTTTGACCAGCTATTGTGAAAGTGAGGCTTATGGCACACTGTAAAACACACGCAGGCTACTATTGATCTAACTGACAGGGTTCATTTTACATGATCAAAAGACACAAGAGTGGTTGCAGAAACCAAACACTGCTCCAGTTTTGTTTTGTACACTGTCACGTAAAGATTAAGAGTCTGTTTTCATCCTAAAAGCAACACTATGTTATTAATGTCCTCCTTTAATATGATTGAGTGAAGTTTCATCTTATTACAAAACAGCACAGTTACTGAATTATTCATATTGTTAACCATTCTCTTCTTTCCCATTAAGGTGAGTAGTATGCCCAATATCAGCATGCAACATAGCCGTGCATGTGTTGGAACCGGAAAATCTAGATTTGTATTCCTGCATGGAGCCGAGGGTTGGACTTGATAGACATGGTAGGCCCCTTCCAACTTCTCTATTCTATGATTTTAGAATTCTAAGGCCTATTGGAAATGACACATGCGCTGCTTAGGGAAGGAAAGGCTCAGAAAAGTGGTAGACTAAGCAGTGCATGGCCTTCTTCCACACAGGTCTACCTCCAGACAGAAACGGGAAAACATGATGGTGACATCCCTCGAAACATATTTGCCAACGTTAAAATGGTTCCCTCATCAGTACCAATATCCATGGGTTGTTCTAATGGTCCTTTCAGAAACCTGCTACTTAGTAAAGTGCCCAGTGAAGTGACCTTAGAGGTGTCCAGAATGTACTGTATCTTACCAAACTCCCCCATGCTATGGAGTTGTAGAAATAGTCTCTTTTTAAATGTAAAAGAGTAGTAGAAATGTAATGAGCCAGGATCTCATTACAGTTTACCACGTGCAGAAGTGAAATTGTTGAAGCTCAGCTGACTGAGACGGTACTACATGCATATGTGCATGATAACACAGTGTTTCTCAACTTGTGCGTCCCCATATGTTCCTAGACTGCAACTCCCAGAAATCCTGGTCAGCTCAGCTGGTGATGAAGACTTCTGGGAGTTCCAGTCCAGGAACACCGGGGGGCCCACTGAGTGAGAACCATTGTGATATCACCTTGTTAACCTGCCATGACTGGGTTCTTAATTTATCTTCCAGATGAAGAATAACAAGCAGGGCAATTTAGACCATGATATTTTATTATCATTTTAACGTCTCCCGCCTCCCGCGGAGGGTGATTGAGTCTCCTTCTTTGGAGGTTTTTAAGCAGAGGCTGGATGGCCATCTGTCAGAAATATTGTGATGGGGGTTCCTGCATGGCAGGGGGTTGGACTGGATGGCCCTTGAGGTCTCTTCCAACTCTATGATTCTATGATTCTATGAAAGATTTTAGTGAGCAGATTACTTAAAGTAGACATAAAATAGAAATACTGGTATAAGGTTGCCAAAAAGCAGCTGCATCATTTGAATGCTTTTGTTTTAGGAAACAAAATGCTTTTTGTTTTGTTTTTTATTGTAGCTTTAAAAAAGAGTTCTCAGCCCTCTGTCTCTGACCCAATTTGTTTCTGCAAAACTGTCTCCTTTAAAGCTGTATTCATTTTAATAAAATTTTAATGTTGTGTCTGGGATGCCAAACACAGTTGCTTTTGCTGGACTTTTAAAAAAATACTTTTGATTTGGGAGGGAAGCATTAAACCATTTAGTTATGATGTATAATTCATTTTAAGAAAAACTGCTCAATTATTTTCCCAGTCATATTCTAACAGTAATTATACTTCTGCTTCCCAGAAAAATAATAATCAATATTTGTTTTTAATAATGAGTCTGAACCAAGAAAACCAAGACCTGGATAAATTAGTATTTTACTTGAATGTGGTTCTACCTGTCAAACTAGCCCACCATTGACATTCTGGAATTCCATATTTAGTGTGGTTCTGAAACCAAAAGAGTAAGTACAATAAGTAGAAAGTGGAGGCATGATTTCTATGGCTTATAAAGAAACTTAGCAACAGCCAATTGTGGTGTCGCTACAGTGTAATTGATATTAAACGCATCTGTAGGCTACAAATAAAAGGTAACAGAATTTGAAAGATGCTACCTTACAGTATATGGTAAAGCAAATATAACTGCTGATTTGCTCCCCTTCGGTACAATGGATGAAAGCATCCATGCTCAGTTCTTCAGAGGCAGTACTTTAGAGTGCATTGACATTGGGAATTTTTAAGCTCTACATATTTCAGGCAAGAGTGAGACAAGGACTCTATAATTTGCACAAGTTGACTCTGCCCAAAATAGGTATTATCTCCTTTTTTTGAAGAAAACACACACACAAATACACAGACAGACAGACAGACACACACACACAGGCCACAGCACATCCAGACCAGTGTTCTGTCTCACACAGTGGCTCACCATTTGCCCAAGCAGATGTCTTACCTGCTTATGATTCCCCGCAAATGGCATTGAGAGATATCCTGCCTATCTCTCCAACCCACAGGTTGTCCTTAGGCATCCATAATGATATAACCATTGATACCCTTGTTCTCCATGAACTTGTCCAATCCTTTCTTAAAGCTGTCAAGACTGACAGGTGTCATCACTTCTTCTGGCAGGGAGTTCCATAGACCAGTGATCCTCTGGGTAAAAAAAGTACTTGCTCTTATTTGTTTGATATCTAGCACCCAAAAGTTTCATGGAGTGCCCCCTAGTTCTAGTGTTGTGTGATAGGGAAAACAGTTTTAACTTTTCTATTTTGTCCACACAGTGTATGATTTTATAAACTTCAGTCAGGTCACCTCTTAGGCACCGTCATTCAAGAATGAAGAGGCCCAGCTGTTGCAGTCTCAGATTGTAAGTAAGGTGTTCCAGGTGCCTAATCATTCTGGTTGCCCTTCTCTGCACTTTTTCCATTTCCATAATATCCTTCTGGAGTTATGGTGACCAGAACTGTACAAATACTCCAGATGTGTCCTCATCATAGATTTATAAAGAGGCAAAATGACACTTGCTGACTTATTTTCTATACCCTTCCTAATGATCCCTAGCATGGAGTTTTGTTTTGTTTTCACTGTTGCAGCACACTGGATTGACACCTTCATTAAGATGTCCACCAGGACACGAAGGTCCGTTTTCTGGTTTGTTGCAGAGTTCAGATCCCATCAGTTTATAAATGTAATTGGGTGTTTTTGCCCCAACGTGCATCACTGTGCACTTGCTAATGTTGAAACTCATTTGCCACTGGTTTGCCCACTCCCCCAGTGTCATGAGATCCCTCTGGAGCTCCTCACAATCTCTCTCAGTTTTTACCACCCTGTATAATTTAGTGTCATCGGCAAATTTGGCCACCTTAGTATTTGCTCCTACTTCTAGATCATTTATGAAGTGGTTGAAAAGCAGGGGTCCCAGTACAGAACATTGGTGGACTCCACTCTTTACCTCCCTCCACTTGGAGAAGTGTCCATTTAGTGCTACCATCTGTTTCCTGTCCCTTAGCCAGTTGCTGATCCAGGACAAGATCTGTCCCTTGATTCCATGACTGGCAAGTTTATTTAAGAGCCTTTGGTGCGGGACCTTGTCAAAAGCCTTCTGAAAGTCCATGATTTGCCCTTGCAGAAGCCATGTTGGCTCTTTTCAGCAGTACCTTCTCTTCTATTTGCCTATTAATTTTATCTTTTTGGGTGGTTTCCATCACCTTACCTGGGACACATGTCAAACTGACTGGTCTGTAATTTCCTGGATCACCTTTTTTGAAGGTTGATGTTACATTCTCTACCTTCCAGTCATCAGGCACCATGACTGATTTGAGGGAAAGATTATGTACTTTGGCTAGGACCTCAGCAATTTCATCTTTAAGTTCCTTGAGAACTCGTGGATGGATGCCATCTGGTCCTGGCGATTTGTTAGCATTTAGTTTAACAAGACATGCAAGGACCTCTTCCCTGGTTATTACTAATTTTGTGGTTCTTCATCTTTATACACAATGAGACAAGTAACAATTTATGTCCCTATTCAGTGCCACTGTAAATAGATGTCATTCTCTATGTAAACAAGCATGCATAAGTTCTGAAATCAGAAGTCAACTTTACAAGCCGTCATTGAAAGGAACAGCTTCATACTGATTTATCATCCTTTCCTTCAGGACATACTTGCATCACAAACAAGATCTGCCCTAGATTGTAGTGCTTGCAAAAATGACAGGAATATCCCTTTCAGGGAAAGGTAGCCTTGAACATAACCTACAACACGCAAATACGTTGTGTGTTCAGTGTTTCAAGGAAGGAAGGAAAAAGAAATACAGGCCAGATTGTGGAAGCACTCAGCTTTTGTGATGTCTAATTCCAGTTCAAAACTTGTGTTTTATCAGATCAAATACATGCATGCAGTATTCAGAGATAAATAGCATTTATTTAAATGAGGTTTACTCATACATATATGGGAATATGAATGCAATAAAACTACAGTACTGAAAATAAAAAAATATTGTAGTAACATCAGTTCTCTGCTCATGAGGTTATAAGTTTAGAGAACTCACAGAAACATATTCATGAAACAAAGGCAGTTGTGGCTTGTTTCAGTATTTTTGAGCACCAATAATGGAAGCTACAATAAATTTCCAGGGCTATCTTTCAAAACATGTTTACAGGAAGAGAAGCTGCTGAGCCTCAGTATACTTCCTTTAATAGACTAATCTCTTTTCAAGGCAACTGCTGCAATTCTCCTGTCAACTAGTTTAATAACTGTTGTAGCTCAAAAAGATAAAATATCCACTCACATAACGGGCAAGAAAAATTCTAGAAAGCCTTCCTGAAGAAGACCTCATTGTCGACAAACAGGGCAACCAAGGACAGGAGGAAAGGTTTGTGAACCCATTTGAAATAGGAATGATCACCTCCATGATTTCCTCACTGTTGTCCTTTCCCTTGCTGTTCAAGAAGCACTGATATGCCCCAAAGGCTAGTTGGAACCAGCCATAAGATTACGACCATACCAACATTAGAAATAATTATAAATTATAAAGGTGGCCATTGCAGTTCTAGTGTTCTTTTTTGCCCAGGTCACTGCTGGGTAGCCCAGTGGTTTAGGCATCTGGCTGCATACCAAGAAGTTGATTCTCCATTGTGAAAGGGAGTGGACTTGATGATCCATAGTGCCCCTTCCAGCTCTCCAGTTCTAAGATGCTAATGATATTATTCCTCCCTCCCTCCCTCCCTCCCTCCCTTTGTCAGCTGCAGGCCAGCCCACCAGAGTGTCGCAGGCGTTCTCACTCTGGATGGCACTGTGCAGAGAATCCCAGAGAGCAATAACTAGGAGTCGGGCCTTCTCAGTGGTTGCCCCAACATTATGGAATCAACTTCCAAGTGAGAGCTGCCTTGCAGAGTCCCTGCCTGCCTTTAAGAAAGCAATTAAAACGCTGCTTTTTAGAGAGGCATTTGGCAACCATTAATAGGTTGTTTTTTTTAAAAAAATGGGATCAGTAATATAAGACTGCCTGCCGGTTTTTGTTATTAATGTGTTTTTATTACTATGCTTATTGCTATTCTGAATATCTAATATGGTGCTTCGATGTTGTTGTATTTGGTTATTTGTACTGTATTATTGTAACCCGCTCAGAGTTAGATGATGGGCCGCATATAAATATATAATAAATAAATAAATAAATAAATAAATAAATAAATAAATAAATAAATAAATAAATAAATAAATAAATAGTCCATCTAGCGGCAAGTAACTACTGTGGGTGGCTAACAACAAATAAACACATAAACCATGGACATATCAACCCATCAATAGAAAACACCCAAATCATTGGGGGGGGGGAGATCTCCAGTTGGCAAAAAACTTGGTCCAATCATGTTATATTCTGATTTGGCTAATAATTATGTAATTCAGCTAAACACTAAGGAGGAATTTGATGTGAAATACAACTCATGTTAAAGAGGAGTGCATTTTCATTATAGACCAACATTCTTTGTTCAAATTATATAGATAAAAGGCACTAATCATTCCTCATAAACTAATTGCATGAAAAGTACTAGAATAACTATCTCCCCACAGACAAACCTATATTGTATGTGACAAAACAATAACTGCTTCATCCTTTCATGTGGATGAAAATAAACACACAAAATTAATTGGATGCAGCATAGCCATAGACCTAATAATGTGATAAGATCAACTGAGATACCATATCACTTTCATAATAACAAAGCTGGTTACTCTAATTTTATAGCAGCCCAATGGTGGTGATAACCATAAAGGCAGAGGTTCACATTGTTCAGGTGTAGTCTCAATATAAATCTAAATTTCTCTTTTTAAAAAAGTACAGTGGTACCTTGTATAAAGGAATCAATTTGTTCCAAATGAAATTCTATTAAGCAAATTTTCCTTTATACAAATTTCTCATAGGCATGCATTGAAAACGGAGTAATCCCTAATTGCAACCATTTTTATGTTGCACGGATTTGCCCCATAGGCAATTCTGTAAAGTTAATTTCCCCTATCTCCATAATTTTTTTATCTTGTACGAGGGTCCACTGTATTTGGATGCAGAATCAAAGGCTAGGAAAAATGACTACACAAATGAAAAATGGCTGTATTTCTGCTTTCGCACCCCCCCAGCAATGTAATACATTACTTATAAACAAATACGTTTATTACCAATCATATTGCTTCAACATGGGACTGGGGACAGGGATCAGAAAAGAGAATGCTGAAATACAGGAGGAAGAGGGTAGTGGACAGGAGCTCTAGTATATATTCTTCACTGTTTAGTTACATGAACATGTGTATATCAACCTTTACAAACTTCAGTTTCAAGCATATTTTTATATTAAATTCAATTCAGAAACCTTTATTGGCTACTTTCTCAACCCTATCCTCCACAGAGTCATTCAAGAGGAAACAATTAATTTCTACATTTGACCAGCCCCTAATTTTAGCCAAAATTGATCCTAGCTACTGAGAGAGGGAGTCAGCATAGCATGGACAGTATGCTAATGCCACCTCTCATTCATTGTGGTTCCCCATAATCTTCCATATAATATCTAGTTCCCTATACTTCCATGTAATGAATGTATTTATAGGGCATCTGGCCAAAATTAAAGGGAATCAGATTACTTGATGAGGAGCAGACCTTATTTGCTGCACTCAGATCTTGAAATTCAAGATCTAATATTCTGTGTTTGATTATGCAAAATGCTTCAGCCTGAGAGAGAGAGAACCAGGGTGTCCAGCAATAGGCTTGCAAGAGAGTTTTTCCCTCTGTGTTGGCAAATTCATTGGCCATGTCCGGGTCTCAAAGAATTTGGCGCATTAGACTGCCCTGTTCAAAATTACTGTATAATGGATTTTCAGTCAGTATTTATTGATCTTAACCAAGAGCAGATTACTGCCATGAGTTGGCCTGTCTCCAGACAAAAGACCACATAAGGAACACGGTTTAGAAATTCCAAAACATTTTGAAGAAATGTTCCATAGAATGATCCCAGGCCATCATCCACACACGGCTGTGCTATATAGCAGTCATGGTATGACCTTCACGTTGAATACTTTCAGAGCAGTGGGTATGTATCTGTTTCCCCTTTTGTAGAAGAACCAAGTAACATACTGCTCAGTAAATCTGGCCAGACTGGTAGTTGTCTTGTGGTGGAAGGTCAAAGAACATTTAAAGTGGAATGTAATGTCCAAGTATTTAAAACTCTTGACCTGATCAATCTTTTCTCCCCAACAGAGGTCCAATTTAGAATAGAATAGAATAGAATTTATTTACAGTCCTTAGACCAGTTACACATAAATATAAAACCATGGATTAAAAATACAATCAAAACATGTTAGCATGCATAGAGCTAGTTGACATTTAACTTCCGTAGTCGAAGTATCATCACACAGAATCTAGCCACTTGACGGGAGATCTTCGTGTCTACATCTGAAAGGAGGAACTCAAGTCTTTTTCCCTCTGAGCGTCCAGGGATTCTTTTCATTAATGGGATAATAATCTCTTTGTGTGCTGCTTCATACAATGGACAGGTGAAGAACATGTGCTCAATGGTCTCAATCTCCCTCAGGGGGTAGGAACAGAGCCTTTCAGCAAAAGGGGTATTTTTATACTTCCCTTCCAATATAGCAGAGGGGAGGGACAAACACCTTGCCAGCGTAAAGGCTCTTCTAGATCCTTTAGCTTCCAGAGCTGTTAAATATTTGGCTGGTTCCATAAGGTTTTTAACGTAACTCCTAACTGCTGTATTTTGGATACTAGAGAGGTCTGTTTGATACTCAATGTCCTCTATTCTTTGCTTGACTATTTGTTTTGCTTTCTCTATTCCTGAGGATAAAAGTGCCGGGGGGTGGGGAGGGAGAGAGACCAATTTTCATTAGATAACCCTGTACAGATTTGACCCACTTACATTGATAATTGTCAGTAAATATCAGGGGAAGTAGCCCTTTTGGGTTTAGGTGTCCTTTTAACCACACATATATAGATTGAATGCTGATCCAGGCTTCTACTTTTAGGCAACCTGTCTCTAGCCTTATCCTTGCATTTGATACACATCTTGGGACCTGAAGTATAGTTCTTAAAAATTTAGATTGGACTATTTCTTGTGATTCAAAGTTTCCATAATTTTGCAAAGACTAAAATTTAGACTGAAAATAGGCCAGCTTCAGTTTCAACATTTTTGCCTCCAAAAATCGTTCAGGCTTGATTTGATCTAGAACCCATTTGTTTCTCTTCCTGGCAGTCCAGAATATCCACAACACTGTCATAGCTGGATGCCCTAACTAGCATCAACTACAAGTACAAGCATAAACAAGTTGCAAAGATCATTTTTTCAGCAGTTGGCTAGATCTTATGGATTACTTGCTTCTGCTTTGTATTATAAATTCATGACACCTCCAGTTGTAGAAAATGAAACCACAACACTATAGTGTGACAAGCAAGCTATCATGGATAAAATATAAGTCAGATATGATACTTCTAGAGCAACAGACACATAGAAGTTGGAGTTCTATCAATAAGCAAAGTCCACTGTACAGAAGCTACTAAAACTGTAAAACACCAAGCATTAAAGGAAAACATTACATAATCTAGAAGAAAGATCTGGTTATCTTCCTTCTCATGCTAATTTCAACAACTGAAGTTGTTCCAAAATCCTTGGTAACCAACCTAAATCAATTATCAATAGAAGTGCAGTGTAATAATAATACTTACCTAAATACCTATAACCATCTTCCCCATCAACAATTGGTTTCAACCAGGTTGACCTAGCAACAGCTGCAGTTGCTAGTTTGAGACCACGAGGTGGATATAACATGAAGGCCATTTCAACTGCTTGCGCCTTATTGATGCTTATTATCTTTGAATCTGAGCCTTTAAAAAGATAGATAGAAAACACATGTTCAGTGCCTACTGAATTTGTGAAACTCCCTGTCACAAAACAAAATATGTATTATCTATTGAAGCAAAACATCTACTTGTCATGATGGTTAATACAGAGGTCAATGTCCAGTTGTTGATCTTAACTAGTATAAACTCACTGAATTCATGGGAACTGGAACTAATAGCCGGATGTTGGCCTAGTAAGCCATTTCTAAGTGTTACCTACCTGGAAGAACCTGGAAGGGTCATTATAAGTCCGAATTGTCTTGACAGCATATGATCATATCATCACTGCACAAAAGCATGGTGATCTTATTGTGCTGGCATGGCAAATTCTTTACATAGCAAAGGGAAGCCTGAATGGTTTGGCAACAGTCATCCATACTTTAGTTACAGCACACCTTAGGATTGCAATGCACTCTACGTAGGACTGCCCTTGTAACAGGTTTTAGATCTTCAGTGGATGGTGTAACCTGTGCCAGCTAGGCTGCTAACTGGCACACAGTACTGTAATCAGATGCCTCCTCCCAGTGTTAAAAATCTGCACTCATTTCAATTTGATTACCAGTGTCAATTCAAGGTGTTAGATTTAACGTTTAAAGCCCTAAATGTCTTGCAGCTGAGTTATTTACAAGAGAACTTGTCTTGTTCTGAGCCTGTCAAAAGCCCACCTAAAAAGTACATAGGAAACTCCCTTCTCCTGCATGGGTCACATGCTATAGAAGACACTTCCTTCTGAATTATGCTTCCCTTTCTATTCTGACTAATTTTTAAAAGAGGGGGGGAAACACATATTTTCCCCTGGAATATGATGTTTAGTCCACCTTGCCATGTTATTTTAATCTGTATCCCTTGATGGTTTTTAAAAATGTATTTTGCTTCATTTTAATGGTTATACGGTGGGGCAGGTTTACATGATTTTATTAATTCTTTATGTAAATATGGTTTTATCGGATTTTATTCCTTCATCTGTTTGTAAGCCACTGTAGACCATTATGTTTTAGTGTAACGTTGAGATATACACGTGACAAATAATATACATCTTGAGCCACGCAATTCCCTGTAGTTTTCTGGAGCGACGCAGTGTAAGAACTTCATCTTCTGCAAAAGCACCTTTCAAATATTTAAAGATCCAGATTTAGACTATCTATAGATAAACAGGCACAGGACGTTTTATAATAGTGGCTTCTGATTCTTGTGTCATCCAAAACAGGCAGAAATTGGTTCTGAACAACATTTCACGAATACGATGCTTTTGCCCACCAAAAAACATCAGAGTCTTAGACATTCATTTAGTTTGTGTTAAAGTCGCAATGAAAGAAATCATTTCCTGTGGAGTGGGAGGTTGAGACAGCCAAGTGGAGATGATACTGTGCCTTGTTTGCTTCTGTAGACATGCCAGGTGATACAATAGAATTGGCAAAATGTTGCACAACTTTATTCGTGAAACAGTTAATAAAAGAGCTTCTCCAGTGCATATAATCAGAATTTCCTAAGTGATGTTTCCCATGACAATAAAAAAGTAGATAAATGGGTACTGCCATAAAAAGTGTGAAGGTAAAACAGTGTTTCCCTGCAGCCATGCTGGCCACGTGGCCATGGACTTGCACAACTCTGGCTCTTTGGCATGAATACGAAGATGAGCACCGCCCCTAGAGTTGGACACGACTAGCACGCAGGTGTGTTGGGGGGACCTTTACCTTTTTATGTTAATATCTGTCTGTTTGTCTGCCTGCCTGCCAGTCTGTCTCTCACGACTACCTATCTGTTGTCAAGTTGATTCCCAATTTATGGGTGACCCTGAGTTATGGATTTTCTAGGTATCAGGTACTTAGAAGTGGCTTACAATTCCCTTCTTCTGGGAGTGTCCTGGGTTTGTGCAGCTTGCCCAAGGCTACATAGCTTGATTCTTCTCCTTAGTAGCACACTGAGGATTCAAACTGCCAACTTCTGGCTCCACAGCTAGATACCTGACTCACTGAGCTATGCAGTCAGTGTCTATCTACCTAACATCTTGCTCAATTTTAAGTCCAGGCAAGGCACCACTGTTAATATTTCTACACATACTGCCCATTTATATGTAAGAACAAATATAGTTCACCCTCTTCATTCAGCTTTCCAAATAAATAGTATAAACTATATATACCTTACAACCTGCACATTTGAACACAGATGCCATCTTTGTTTAGAATCACAGAATCACAGAATAGTGAAGTTGGAAGGAGCCTAGAAGGCCATCAAGCCCACCCACCCCTGCTCCATGTAGGAATACAAATACAAATCAAAGGATATACAGGTGGTTGTCCAAATTTCTCTTGAATGCCTTCAGTGTTGGAGTACTCACCATTTCTTGAGGCAGTTGGTTCCCTAACTGCTCTAACAGTTAGGGATTTTTTTAATATTCAACCCAAAGCTGGGTTCTCTAAGCATGAGCCCATTGTTGTGTGTCCTGTCCTGCATTCTGAGATGATCAAGAACAGATCCATCCCTTCCTCTATATGACAACCCTTCAAATATTTGAAAAGTGCTATCAGATCACTCCCTCAGTCTTCCTTTCTCTAGGCTAAACATGCCCAATTTTTTTTCAGTCTTTCCTCACAAAGCTTGGTTTCCATCCCCCTGATAATCTTTATTGCCCTCTTCTGAGCACCATAATCTGGTTCCCTATTTGGCTCAAGTCCCCATCATCTCATCCAGCATGGTCCTTGAAATGCTTGTAATCCACTAAATTTGGAGGGCACCATATTTTGGAAGGCTAAATTAAACTAAGCTACATTTGATGTTAAGAATACTAAAAGTCCTGTTCCCAAGTCCTGGTCCAACTAGTAGCAACAGATGTCCACTCGCCAAACCCCCATTAGGAATAGGGTTTATTTTCTTCAACATGAAATAAGTGGATGTCCTACATTTTTGTCATGTCATTTTTATCAAGCACTTCTGTTCATTAGTAATAAAAATTATAAACTTGGTAATTCATTCATCAAAGTGAAAAATGCTATGCTCTTATACCAAGAAAAGGGGAGCCAAAATAGACTGTCCTTATTCCTAAATTAATGGAGCATCTGTTGCTTAGTTACAGTGTTTTCTCCTTAAGCAAGTAAGATAACTATAAACTCCCTAATGAAGGCTCAAAAGGTCAGGATTGTAGCAGCTGAAAGGTGAAGTTGTAAAAAAACAAAAAACAAAAGCAAAAGCAAGCCAGCAAAAGTTCATAATTTTTTGGGGGGCGGGGGTAAGGAGACATTAGAACTAGTGGTTTGAAAACACCAGTCATACAGCCTTTCTCGTCTGCCAAAATATAATCCCTCTTATTCTGTAACAGAAGGGAACAATGGTGCAGCAATATGTGAGCATGTTATGCAAGAGCTAACAATCTCTCCCCCTCCCCAACCCGGCAATCATGTTAACTGTTCATGGGGATGCAATATTTTCTCACTGCAACCTCAACTGCTTTTAATGAGTGACATATGGTCCACTAGTCTGTGAGGGGAGTTTTGACACTGCTTTAAGAGAATATAATATATCCTCCAGTGAGGAACAAAAGTTACGGCAGTCTTCCTTTGAGGATGTGTGTGTGTGTGAAATGGTAATAAAGAACACTTGTAATTAAAAAAAAAGCATGCCCAAATTACCTCAAGAGTATTCATAGTGAGAAAGAAATTTGTTTTTAATTTCTATTTACTTCAACTGTTGATGAAACAACATAATGGCCTAATATACAATCAGCAAAGTAATTTGGTTTTTCTCAAGTTATTTCAATATCCCTGACAGATTAATCATCATTATGTCTAAAGGAGAATATGGTGCTTAGAGCAAGTCAGATGGCCTGGATCACTGGTCAAGGACAGTGCTACATGTGCTATCTATGGGCTGTTGTAAACAATTACATTCCCTAACATGTTTAGACTATTGTGTGGGTGTGTCTGTGTGCATGCACATGTGTGTGTGTACATGCACATGGGGTGTACATTGGCTTTGGGCAAAAAAATATCCAAATGAGATACAGCAGGAATATATGTCCATGTCACGCCTTAAGAGAGCATACACGTGGGGAAAATTCCGCTGCCACCAAAAAAACCCAAAGGTTCGAGGCTTCACGTACACCCTCAGGAAATTCCAGAAAGGGTTCACAAGGCAGAGCTTGCTATACCGCTTGCTAGTCGGGCGTGAGCAAAACCCAACACACCTCTGCCAGGGAATGGGCACTCTGAAATTCCCTTTCCATCCCCCAAAGCCTGGAAGACCCAGAACAGTAAGTGATCTGTTCTGTACACAATAGAATCAAAAATATGCTCACAATGGGATTCCTTAGCTGCCAAGGAATAGGCACTGCCTTTAGCAAACACTCCCCTCCCAGGCACAAACACACTCTGTTTCAAATTTAAAGAAAACGTAGTTTATTAATAAAACATAAAAAGAAATGTGGTTAACATTGCCATCAGGGTGGTCAAGGCAATCCTTTGTTACCAAAAGAAAAAGTAGAACAGGTCAACTTCATGCTGGCTATCTAATCCTTAGTAGTTTATAGTTGCCTGAAAATTATGATCATTATGACTTTCCCGTTGAAAGTTTCAACTTGTACTTCTCATGCCTTGTGAGGTATCAACAAAAGTGTTCATGTCTCCTAGTTGAAAGATGCTTAATATCTCAGTCTGTGAGCTAATTTGTGACAGGGATAGGCAGTGCTTGGGAGCAATTTAAGGGAAGGACTCAACTTACCAGTTCTGCCAATTGTTGCCAGTGCGGTGCCAGCCAAAACAAAAGGGAAGAGCGACACACATGTGGAAGGGTAACTGGAAGCAATCAGGGCTTTGGCAGAGGCCTGGCCAATGGGCTGGCCGGACAAGGAAGCATGGACACAGATTGAGCCGGCCCCTTGGAGAGTATGACATGCCTACAAGGGGCCGGATCAACATAAAACATCTATTACCTTCAAGGTGCAAGATATGTACTGGGCGGACTGAGTGCACTTGTTAGACAAGGACAATGAACAGTGGGTGGTGGGCCATAAGTGATTGGTTGCAGCTGCAGTGCTCTGGTGGGAACTGAGTTATGCTCAGCTCTAGTGGCGATTTTATAGGCAGTGGGACGGATCCAAACTCTTAAAGTAGCAGGCGAGAACCTGCAGGTATTAAATAACACCTGATGAGGCACATCAGATGGAAGGGGGTCATGGGTTAATCGCAGGGGGGTAGGGGGGACACCCAACAATGATTTATGGCCCAGCCACCAATGGGGTTGACGCACCTCAGGATCATACAATTTTGAATTTGGACATGAGATACTGATGAGGTGAACACTCCAGGGATCCAATAACTAACAAGAAGTGGGCATTCCCAAGATAACGGGAGGAACACGGGAGCATCAAAGGGCAGGCGGGCTCCTTTGATGCACTGGATCCAACCCAATGGCTTAGCCAGAGTACTGCCTGTCGAAATCAATAAAGTTTTGGCCTATATATTTCCCCAAATATGGTGGTCATATCTCGTATTTATGTGCTCATTCGGATTAAAAAGCTCAGCTATAGGCAACAATTAAAAGTAATGCTGTTGTTCAATGAAGCTTCACTCCTAAGATTTATTATTATTTGTCTATCTCAGGGATGGCGAACCTATGGCACGGGTGCCAAAGGTGGCACTCGGAGCCCTTTCTGTGGGCACCCGACATTGCCCCTTCATAGCCACCTGTATACAGGTTAAATTGCTGTATTGGCACTTGGCAAAAAAATTAGTGGGTTTTGAAACACAGTTTGGGCACTCGGTCTCTAAAAGGTTCGCCATCACTGGTCTATCTAATGCACTATATTAAAAGTGAGCAATATTTATATGAGTAACATGTATAAACAGGTGAATGAGAAAGAAAGAAAGAAAGAAAGAAAGAAAGAAAGAAAGAAAGAAAGAAAGAAAGAAAGAAAGAAAGAAAGAAAGAAATTGTCTTAATACTGATGTATGGGTAGGCAAAATATGATCCTCCAGATGTTGTTAGACTGCATATCAGAATATCCCTCATCATTGGCTATACTACCTAGGGCTGATGGGGTTTTCAGGCAAGCAACATCTGGAGGACAACACTATACCTACATTAGCAAAATCATTGTTTCTATGCTCTAAGAACCACCCAGAGTAGCTTTTTTGCTAGATGGTTGTGGTATATAAATCAAATAAATAAATAAATAAATAAAGCTAGCTGACTATTTTATCCATGTAGTCCCAGAGAGATAAAAATTCAAACTTGTACAAATTGACACATTTCTAGCTGTTGAAAGGGGCAGATGTAAAGTTACTCTGTGTTTGCATCTACCGTATATACTTGAATATCAGCTGAGTTTTTCAGCCCTTATTTTTGGCTGAATCTACTATCTCGGCTTATATTTGAGTAAAAACAGTTACTGCACTTCTGCCACCTCCCGAGTGCTCGTCCATCGTTGGGAAGGCAGTGGAGAGCTATTCCTGCTTGTTCTGCTACCTCCTGGGTCAGCTTATACTCGAATATATACGGTATGTGTTTAGAAACAATTTGCACTTTGGAAAACACAGACAAAAAACCACCTCAGTAATAAAGGATCTCTCACTGATAATCTCATCGGTAGGGATGGGTAAGAGATCTACTGTCTTATAAGAGTGCCTGCTATTTGTTTTCATATATATGCTGATAGTAACGATGTGCTGCCAATTGAACTCTGAGTCTGAACTCTAAAAACCTGTCCAGGGTTTTTAAAGTAGAGAATACTCAGAAGTGGTTTTCCATTCCCTTCTTCTGGGGGCGCTAGTGCTGTACAATCAGGCTTGAATAGCAACTGCTCCTGGAACTTCTCATTATTCAGGTAAATGTATGAATGCAAAATTATGTCATAAGTAACTAAAAATGAAAAACCACAAAGCCAGATCTTATCTATTTAAGTTGTTACTAAAGCAGAGTGATTGATCCTATCAATACTTTCATGTAACTTACCACATTTTTCTGTGTATACCATGCTACTTTTTTAATAAAACCATGACACCAAAAAATAAAGTATATATAGAAGTAAGCCTTTTGGGTGGGGTGGAGGAGAACCCGAACTCACCTTGCCTTTTCCCTCTGTGTTTTTTTTTTTTTTTTTTTTGCATGATCAGCTCCATCTTTCCTTGAGTTCTCTACCCCACCACCACCACTGTCTTCTTTCATTTCCCCATTCTAAACAATCCTTTCAGCTTCGGTGAGTGTGTTTGTTTGTTTGTTTGTTTTGCAGGGTCAGGTTCCATTGAGCTTGAGCAGCACATTAAGAAATGTGCTCCGGAAAGAAAAGAACCACACCGTTTTTAGTGCAAAAATGCATTTCTGAATAGGCTGTTCAAGCCGGACAGACCCTGATCCTGCAAAAAAACAAACTCACTAAAGCCGAGAAGAATGTTTAGAATGGGGAAATTAAAGGTAACAGTGGGTTGGGAGGGTGGAGGAGATCTCAAGGAGGATGTATTAATTTTATTTATTTGGGGGTCTAAAAAGTGGGGGGTGTCTAATAAAAGGTGGCATCTTATAGATGGAAAATACGGTATTTTATGACAATATTTGTAATCTGTTAAATCAAGAAAGCTTAATGACTCTATACTTGATGATATATCAAGGTGATTGAAGACTTTTCTATGGACTATTTTGTCTCCCTCAAAATATCAATGACATATATATTTTTCATTCTTCTCAAAGCTGTTGCTTACGATATATGGTCATTTTCCAGTTATGCCAAGGATTAATGGATCACAACTCTTCCTGGGGGAGGAAGGAAACAAAACACTGACAGGATGACAGAATAAGAGAATTGTCAACTGAATTATTTGTTCAGCGGTTGCCTTAACAAGAAATGAATGCCCAAAAGGTGTTAAAACTTGCATAAACAATAACCAGGTATATTCTGTAATTTAGATAAGCATATTTCCAATAAAAGGAATGCATTAAGATCACTACGATTCATTGAAAGCCATTTGAACGTGGGGCTCCATGCCACATTCTGTGGCTTAGGGGGAGACCTGGGGCATAGCTAGGCTTGCCCAGGGCCATGGCAGGTAGTGTGGGGAATTGAAGCATTTAGTGAGTCCCAACCAGTTATCAAGCTATGCTCCTCCAACCCCAGGGCACTGCAGACCCTGAGATCACAGTCCTTGGGTGAGGAGGCTTTGCCGCAGGGACTGGCCACTGATGGCACCTTGCCTCCGGGAGGGGGACAACATAGCTTCAGCTGGCCAGGGGGGGCACAGCACAGAGATGCCCCCCTTGGGGCCTAGAGACACACCTGCCTTGACAATGCTATTGGCAGAGATCCCTGGGTGACCTTCTGGTTCCAATGGTTCCCCACACCAAGTAGTCCCCTCTGGGCTAGAAGTGATGATATGTAAACAAACAAACAAACAAACAAACAAACACCAATAACGTGTGGCCCAAGTTTTCAACCCATGAAGTCACCTTGCCTATTATTTCAACCCTGGACTGCTTATGAGGGCAAGATCATTGGCAGGCAAGCTTATCATGCTATATCTTAGGTGATTGTTGACTCTTACACCAATAACCTATTTCTGTTTCTTGTGGCACAAATAAATGCCTAAATAACAGACAGCTGGTCACTTATTTAAATTATTTCATCATCGATTTATGGAAAACATGCCCTTTTTCAGAATTCAAGATTACCATGGGAACCAAAATTTTTATGTTCTTAAAAGTTGGGGGGGGGGATGAAACATGGATGGCTAACAAGCCTGCAAGGATCATATTTACCCCAGTCATGAAACATATTTGCAACCATTCCTTGACTACAAAACTCCAGGTGTTTAGAAAAAGGTCACAACATCACAAGTGATTTGCCACCACTCCCTTTACTTGTAAGGTTTTAACTCAACAAAAAGGACTATGGCCTTGGTAGATATCTACAGGAAAGCAGAATTTACGTATGTGCCTCTCAGAAGGTCTCAGTGGGAAATCGTCACTTTTTTTAAAGGACTTAAGAGTAGATCTGGGGAATTGCAGCCTGGTTAAATTAATGCCTCTCCCAAAGGGATTGGCAGAAAGAATTATTTAAGTTATTATGCATTCAGAAGGAAAAGTCTGGCTGAAGGAGAGACAATGTGGCTTCAGATGCGAAAACAAGTCCTTGACTGCTAGAGTTCTTTGAAAAAGTCAGTGAACATATGGATAGAAGTGAGCCCAATAAACACTGCTTAATAGGATATCAAAAGACATTTGACCAAATTCCTCACCAAAACTGATAAACTTATGAAACAGTCATGGAAGACGAAGACCGAGACATTGTGGAAACTGGTTAAACAACTGGAAGCAGTAACGAGAATAAAGAGTCAGCCTTTCCAATTAAAGAATGTAAACATTGGAGTCCAAGGATTTGCATTAAGAGAGCTGGCATTTCCCACTTCAGACATGAACTAATGTGGGCAGTGAGATGGCCAAATCAATGGGTTGCTGGCAAACAAAAGAAAATTGTGACATTTTCATCAAGAGGTTTCAAATGATTGGAAGGACAGCAAATTTCAAAGCCCTATGGTTGACTTTTGCACAGCAATAGAAGTACAGCCTTGTGGCGCAGAAGTTAAATGCCTGCACTGCAGCAAAAACTGTGCTCACGACCTGGGGTTCAATCCTAGGTAGCCGGCACATAGTTGACTCAGCCTTCCATCCTTCTGAGATTGGTAAAATGAGTACCCAGCTTGCTGGGTGGGAGGGTGGGCAATGTGTAGCCTCACATACTGCAATTAAAAATATAACCCACCCAGAGACTACTTGAAGTGGTATGGGGCGGTATATAAGCAGAAGATACAAAACAACCCTATAATAAGACTACAGTATCATGGAGCATGTACGACCCCAAAAAAGATGATACATTTAATGTTTATCATATAGTATAGATTATTATTTAATTATTTTACAGTTAGTTTCTGCTTGCTTTTATGCCCTGTCAGCTTGCCTCTGGCTCATGATGACCCTGCTCAGCTCTTGCAGACTCAAGCCCATGGTCTCTTTTAGAGAGGAAGTCCATCTCATATTTAGTCTTCCTCTTTTCCTGCTGCCCTTCACCTTTCCCAGCAATATTGTCTTTTCCAGGGAGCCCTGTCTTCGTGTGTTCAAAATCGGACACTCTCAGTTTTGACATTATTGCCTCCAGAGGTAGTTCAGGCTTAATTAGATCCAGGATCATTTGTTCTACTTAGAGTTCTACTTGTGGGCCAACCAATATACTTTTGTTTCACACACGGAAACACAGAGATGCCTTTTCTTATATAGTGACCTCTCTTCATAAAAGTAACTTAAAGGAAACTCCTTTTACCTTCTCCTGAAAATAATGGCAACAAGGCAGAAATACTGCTATTTCTATACTAGTAAAGAGAAATACTGCTAGGGTGAAAGAGATAATTTTCTTTTGAATAGGAAAATATTTAATATTAACTTCATAATTATATTTTGCTAACTACCCTGTTCTTTTAATAGTATGACTTTTGACTGGAAATGTGTTTTAGAAGATGTCAAGTCATCTCTGACTTATAGCAACTATATCATTTTTAAGATATATGAGCTGTTCATGGAGCTGTTTACCTTTGCCACCACCAGTCCATGAATTTCCATGGCTAAATGGACATTTGAATTCAGGTCTTCAGTTTAATACAACATCCACCACACAACACTATAATTGTCAACTGAAATTATTCCATATGGAATGCCATTTCCTATGCCCTCCACAGCCAGGACCTCCGTCAAAATAAATGTGATAAATACTTTTCTTTTTATTTTACAAAAGAATTGGCATAGAATCTGTGTAATAATTTCCCTCTCCAATGGACAGAAATCGATCTAGAAGGTACCATACACATACAGTGGTACCTTGGTTTACAAGCATAATCCATTCAAGAAGCATGTTCATAAACCAAAATACTCGTGTAACAAAGCAAATTTCCCCATGGGAAATAATGGGAACTTACCTGATCCATTCTGGGCTGATTTCCTATGGGAAATTTTGTTTTGGCCGAGAGCTGCAGTAGCCTCCAGAGCTCACCCTGGGCGCAGTGCTGGACAAGTCTTACTGCAGAGGTCACAGACGAGCAGCACTGAGCCCAGGACAAGCACTGGAGGACCAGTGCAGGGCCACCGCATGGACTGGAAGTCGTTTCTGGTCAGTGCCAGGCCCAGCCAGATGTCCCAGAGGCCCATTCTGGAACCCTGGAGGCCATTTACGGGTCACTGGAAGTCCCTTCCAGTCTATGACGAGGACCTGCATAGGCCCACCATGCTATCTGGAATGAGCTCCAGAGGCCAGTTCCAGGCAGCACAGGGCCCACACTGGGGTGAGACCTGCTCGCAAATTGGAGCAAGGCTTGCAAACCGAGACAATATTTAACTAAACAATTTTCTCAGTTTGCAAAATGCTCACTATCCAAGATACTCGTAAACTGAGGTACCATTGCATGCTGAATTTTCACTGGCAGTCTTGGTGATTTTCTTTTCCAATGAAAATATATTAATACTTCTTTCTGAGTCAACAAAACTTTGGGTAATATTATCATTGGCATATCATGGGGGGAGCAAATTAGAAGAACATTAGAAGAAATTAGAAGAACAGCAAATTAGAAGAACACAACTTTGGTGGTCATTTTGCCCCAAAACTACAGTATTATTGTTAACATATGTAATCCAAATGCTTTGAACTAAAAGCAATTGAAATCATATATTTCGTTTCTGTGTATGGCATTTTCATGCAAATATCAGTGTTTTTTAAATGAACATACTCTTTCATTTGAAGGACAAAGGACACTCATTCAAAGATGAAGATGTACACATATTAGACAGAGAAGATAGGTGGTCAGAGAACCATTCAGATAGGAGTCAGAGAAGTCATTCATGTGCGTAGAGACAATCTCTCTCGACAGGGTGGGGGATTGAGACATAATCTGTCTGCTACTTATCAAGTGACCCTTTCATCAATCCCCAGACAAATCAGAAGCACTTCACACCTCTACCAGCAAGGCCATAGTTAACAACTAAAGATGGGCATTTTGTTTCGGAAGGGGACTGTTTCCAAAATGAAACATGCCAGCACAGCTGGTACTCAGAACCTAGTCCTACCCACCAAAACAAAATCAACCACTATCTTAACTTGCTTTAGTTCACACAGGGTGAAATTCCAACCAAGAAGCAGCCTTCAATGCGTCATCTTTCCCTCTCCATGGTGCTGGCCAATCAGGAGCTGCACAAGGACATGCATCATCCAGCTTCCCTGTCTGATTGGCCAGCACCAGGGAGAGGGAAAGATGATGCATCAGAGGCTGCTTCCTGGTTGGAATTTCACCCAGTGGGAACTACAGCAAGGTAAGACAGTGGCTGATTTTGTTCCAGAGAGTGGGACTGGATTCCGAGTATCAGCTGCATTGCCGTGTTTCGTTTCGGAACCAGTCCCTTTCTGAAATGAAATGCCCATCTCTACTAAGGACCCATACTTAATGGGTTTTGGGAAAGGTTGCGTAGGTGTGATTTCCACACACTCTGGCCATTGCCCATTTATGGAGTCCAATTAGATCAGGGTGGGATGAAACTAAGATGAACTATAAACTGAAAGCCTTTTACCAACTTTCCTCAGACTGAAGAAGCTACCTAGATGAGTAGTGAAACATTTTGATCTCACAAGAAAAGAAGTCCAGTTGCTATAACTGAAATCCCAGATAACTTCATCGGGAGGATGGAAAATCTCCACAGACATACTGTTTAAAAGTTTTAAAGTATTCTCCAAGTATAGGAACTGGGGTGAGTAATAGTTATTCCAAGATCATCATCCCATATTCTGTAGAAAAAAAATACTACCATCTTCTTGAAACCTCAGATTCTGTGCCTGGGGGGGGGGGGGTTACTTTGCTCCTGGTTATTACCATACCAGTTGTGACAAAAAGTGTTTGAGCCAGAGTCAGTAACAGACATGTCAAATCTGGAAAAAATAGTGCACACCATTTTTTTTTATAAAGGCACTCTACATTGAACTGTCTTCAACAAAAATTATAAAATCTTTAGCTGGTTCTGAATACAGAATAAATGCTGATCAGAGGTGGTTTAGAAAACCTTGTTTCACAACACTGACCTCTGGCTTCTGGTCAGTTTCCTGGACCAATTGAAAGTACTTTGGAAAGTGCTTGGGAACCTGTCAGAGCAGGTTATGTGTGGCACAGAGGAGCATAAAAACTCGCAATTGTGCCAGCAATCATGCACAAACACTTTAACAATCACAGCTATGAGGGAACAATGTTTTCTCCATTCTCCCAATTCATTTTCTTGGGATTTGGCAAGACCATTGAACCATATATAAGTCACTCTGTGATGCAAAGTAGTGGTGTTGATGGCAATGGTAGTAGTTTTGCCCTGGCTTTCAATGAAATGCTAGGATGGTGTTTCATTTCATTTTTCATTTCATTTATCTTTGTTTCATTTCATTTTGTTTGAAATGTTTTTTTTAAAAAAAAATCATTTCCTTTTTCGTTTTGTTTCATTTTGTTTCGTTTTTCATTTTTATGTGTTTTATGTGTTTTATGTCTGTGTTTTATGCAACTACTCTGTGTGTGTGTTTATGTGAGGTTTTTTTTAAACCTTTGTTTTACGTGTTTTGGGGGAGGGAAGCATGAGCTTTTAATACTTTTTATTAGTCCCTGAAGCAAGCACCGATCAGCTGATGTGCGGGGCTTGCTTCCGGGACTAAAAAAAGTTTTAAAAGCCTGCACTTTCCCCCACCCGATCGGTGTGTTGGGGGAGGAATGGCACAGGCTTGTGAAACTTTTTTTTGCCCCTGAAGCAATTAGAAGAATATTACCTTTTAAACAATTATACTTGCTATCCAATAAATTCATAATGAATTTCATGCCCATCTGTTATCATCAGTCCAAATGAAGAGTGTAGCTGGTAAACCAGAAGACTGAAGTGAAAGGTGGGCAGTGAATAAAACTGTCAGGAAAAGAAAAATGATTAGTTAGAAATATGGTGCTGGGGGAGAACTTTGAGAAGACTATGGATCTCCAGGAAGAGGAACAAGTGGGTCCTTGAGCACTTTGGACATATCTTGAAAAGTCTTGAAAAGACAAGACTAGGTGGAAAAAACAATAATGCTAGGAAAAGTTGAAGGCAGCAGGAATAAAGAAAGACAAAATATGAGATAAATTGAGTCAGTAGAGGAAGCCATGGTCTTGAATTTGCAGAAACTGAGACTGGACATTTTTGGAGGTCTCTTATCCATAGTGTGGTCAGAGTCAATTTGACGGCACATAAGAACAACAGTCATATTAGTGTGTTGCAGCAACAAAGACAGAACAAAAAGTAATGGGATGTCAGCATGAATTTTCATGATTACATTCAACTTCTTCAAACACAAAATGCTGAGCTCAATACAACCCCCTATTCCTGAAAAGAGTGAGTTCTGTTGAGAGAGGGTTTTTTTTTTGTCAAAATAAATTGATTGTAATGCACAAAACCCATATAGAAATGAATTTGCTTGTTGGTCTTAAAGGGAGTAGCTTACATTTTTGTTTTTTTCTGTTATCGTTTGCCAAGACAGTATAATGAATTACAGTCTTTCTCTGGGCCAATAACAATCAAGTCACAATGGCAAGCCTGAATGAAGGGATGGAGAATAACCAATTAGAAAATCTGAGATGCTTTAAATAGTTAACTGGTTGTGTTTGGGGGTGGGTGGTGGCTTTTGTTCTTTGGCTGCAAAAGGAAGAAGATGCTAGCAGTGGCTTGCTTTGAGCAATCATGAGGCCAGTGCATGATTGCAGCCAGAATGGAGTTCCACAGAGGCATGCATAGGGAATGTACAGCTTCAGTGCAATTAGGCTTTCGGCTCTTCTGGTCTGGAAACATCCGGATGATGCATTCTTCTTTTCTGTTAACCAAGCTTCTGAAACATATCTTGCCTGTACACACACACACACACACACACACACACACAGAGAGAGAGAGAGAGAGAGAGAGAGAGAGAGAGAGAGAGAGAGAGAGAGTATATCTCTAACAACAGCTTGCAAATGTGTTCTGTTCTTTTTTTGTAAATGTGAACTGTGTATCCAGAGCTACCATTGCAAAGTCCCTATGACAGCCCTACTTTGAGTGGATTACAAGCAAGCTCAGGAGCACAAGATGATGAAATTCTAGCCACGAATCTGTTATCCTTCATGGTTACAGGAAGACCTGGAAAAGGGAAGAATTTTTTTCCTGTTCTGCACATCTCTACTTAGAATGTAGAGTTAGAGTAAAAACCTTTGGAAACAATTTCAGAGAGACCTAGAGGTATCAGAAAATACCCGGGCAGTACTTCAACGGCCCCAAATCCCTGTGTTTCCTGTTCCAAATGCCTATGTCTGTTTCTGAAATGGACCCAGAAAATTAAAGGAGTCAGTCCTGAGCACACCTGGAAATGTTTCCATTCCCACTGGAAGTAGAATCGGCTCTGACACTTACAACAACTTCTGTTCTAGGACCACTTTACATCACTGACAAACAAAATATCTGACAGAAACACAATAGCCAAAATATTTTTGCTTAGTAACTCTGGTGCAATTTGCTATGCTAAACAGGACTTTGGCAAGTGTATAAAAATAGCTCTCATTTAAAATTAATCCTGTGTAAACTTTACAGGAAACAATGTATATCCCTTGTAATGGTGTCCTATTACATGGTATTTGGCAAGTCAACATCATGGTGCCATTCCAGGTTATTTTATGGATATTACCCAAGCAAATCCTGATGAAGGAGGCAAATACAGTGGTACCCCGACTTAGATGTGCCTGACCTACGGAAATCCCAACTTACGAGCGCTCTTCAGCACTCCCCCCAGCTGCTTTATGAGCAAGATCGGGGATTCCCTGTCTTGGGAGCAGCACGTGGGGTGTGTGTTGGGGTTTGAATTGCCTTCCAGTCACTGAGGGAAATGCAGCCTCGATGACTGGAAGGCACTTCAATAGTGGGGTGCTGCTTCTCTCTCCCCCCCCACGGGGGGGGGAGAATACACCCTTTTAAAAATCTGCCTCTGTGAATGGAAGGGATTTTTAAAAGGGTGCACAACTTCTCCCGAGCCCCTGTAGGGGCTTGGGAGAAGCAGCACACCACATTTAAACCACCGCCGCTTCTCTTTCCCTCCCACTGGGAGCTGGAAGAGAAGCGGCAGTGATTTAAAAGGTCTTTAGGCACCGAGGCAAGCCAAGCCTCAGTGGCTAAGGAACCTTTAAACCCACTGCGCTTCTCTCCCCCTCCCAATGGGAGCTGGGATAGAAGCACCAAAGGTCTTTAGCCACCAAGGCAACCACTTGCCTTGGTGGCTAAAGACCCTTTAAACCACCCGCAGCTTCTCTCCCCCCCCAACGGATTGTTTAAAGCAATATCCAATAGGAATTCATAGAAATCCATTCCTCTGGACAGATTAATTGACTTTCAGTGCATTCCTATGGAATATCGCTCCCTGACATACAAGATAACCGACTTACAAGCATTCACTCAGAACGGATTAATCTCGTAAATCGGGGTACCACTGAATATAACATTTTATATTCCCATGTGGCCTGTAATTCCACACACCAAATATAATATTCTCTGCTGAGATTAATAATTCTAAACATGTAACTGTTGGCAGGGCATAGAGCACCCCTTTATTTTCCCCCTTTATTTCATTATTAATGTCGTTTCATTTATTATTATTATTTTGTGGACGTCTTGTGTTTTTATGAGAACCGCCCAGAGTTCCCTCTTGGGAAATTGGTGCGGTATATAAATATAAAAATAAATAAATAATAAATAAATAAATAGCCACTGGTCTTAGTTCTAATACCTTTTCCTTTCTACACCAAAACAACTGTGAGTATGTATTTTAAAAACTAATTTTAACATAGAAAAATGTAAAGTTCTACATATACGAGTAGGCATGGAAAATGAGATGCACAAGTATAAGATGGATGATGGCTACCTTTGCAGTAGCAAATGTGAAAAAGATCTAGAGGCCATAATAGGCCATAAGCACAACCAGAGTCAGCTGTGTATGACAGTGGCAAAAACCAAGTAAACAAATACAGTCCTTGGTTATGTAAACAAAAGGATAATATTATAATCATTTGATTCTGTTATGGTCAGACCTCACTTGGAACACAGTGTCCAGTTCCAGGCAGCACAGTTTAATAAAAATATCAACAAGCTGGAGAAGAGAAGATTGAGAGGTTATAGGATTAGGTGCCCCATGGCACAGTGGTTAGATGCCTGTACTGCAGGTAAAACTGTGCTCACGACCTGGGGTTCAATCCCAGGTAGCAGGCTCATGGTTGACAGCCTTCCATACAGTATGTGTAGCCTGCATACTGTAATTAAACTGTTAACTGCCCAGAGACTACTTGAAGTGGTATGGAGTGGTATATATATAAACAGAACACTTTATACATTAGCCATTTTCAAATGGATTTCAAAGACTTTCAGGGAGAAGATGGAACAAGTGTGGTTTCTACGGCTTCAGAGGGTGGGTCCCAAATGAAATCAAATTACAAAATTTTATACTGGATGTGCTTCTCCTTTTGAGATGTTTGAGATTTCAATGTATGATTTTTTACCTCCAGGTTTCCCCACCACCACCACGCAAATTTTAACTGCTGGCATTAAAAAAAAAATCCACCTTCTTTACTGTTGTTTCTCACACTAGATGTTGAAAGGAATGTATGTCCTTCATATTTAATGCATTTAATGCATTTTCCCTATTCAGAGAGTTCAACAATAAGAGCTGCAAGTTAACTGTCTAATGGCTAATTAGGTCACAGGACAGAAAGAAAACATTCCAAATGCAAATTAAGGAGATGATGAAAGACACCTTGCAAAAAGACATTTTTCATAACATGACAGAGCACCTCTTCTAGAAAATGGTAAATCTATCATCTAGTTTGACCTTTAGAAACTCAGTAGTCAGATTGCCATAGCAAGAGACTAATATTGGCAGCAGAGTCTGGCGAACCTTCAGCACACCAGATATTTTGGACTACAACTCCCAGAATTCCAAGCCTGTATTGCCAATGACAAAGGGCCGTGGGAGTTGTGGTCCAAAACATCTGGAACACTGAAGGTTTGCCACCAATGGTCTAGGGCTAAAATAAAATGTTTTATTAAATTTAGTATTCACATTATGTCTGTGAAGATTCTCAGTCATCCAGGTGAGTTTATCTGGAGGTTGAGTCATAGCAACTGGACCTGAGAGATTGAAATGTTTCACTGCTCATCCAAACAGTCTTATTTAGTATTCACATTTATTTAGTATTCACACTTAAATGGTTCCCTCAAAATTATTTTTTTCCTCCTAACATTGAGTGTTCTGTCTTCAGCCACCACACCAATTATTATAATAAACTGTCCTGAGATTTCCTGATTATCTTACAGTGGACCCTTGTATAACAAACAGCTTGTATAACATAAAATTTGTACAACATAAAAAAATTCCGGAGACAGGCGAAATTTGTTTAACAGAATTGCCTATGGGTAGAATCCGTACAACATAAAAATGGGATTACTCCGTTTTCAATGCATTCCTATGGGACTTTGTATAAAGGAACATTTGCTTAACATAATTTCATTTGGAACGAATTAATTCCTTTATACAAGGTACCACTTATTTCAAATATTCTCTCCAAAATTTCCAACCAACCACATTACTTAAGGAACTTCAAAATGATACTCCCTTTTGCTGACATCCTCCCAACCAATCCAAACAGAGATAGCTTCTCCCAATAGAAATCTTCAAACTCAGGCTTGAATTCTCTCTTTATAGTAACTGTTACCAAGGCAGCCACAGCTGACTTACAATCAATATTGCAAAGCTAGGCTTCTGTCCTCTTCAGTCACATTCAAACACTATTACTTACTAATTCAAAGAATAATCACATTACAAAACAGATATAGAATACAGTATTCCTTCAAAATGCACATATATAAAATCTCACATAAAACCAGGGTCTCTAGTGCGACTATCTCTGCCACTTCTTGGTGTGCTGCTGGTTTAACAGTGAATTTGTAATGCACCACTTATATTTAAATAATTGATGCAAGTAACAGGTAAATGAAGAAGTGGTTTTCAAGTTCAAAGCTTCCACACTCTTCAGCAACAAGTCTTAGGAGCCAAGCTATATCCATCATTGATGGAGCTCAAATTATGTAACTAATGCTCAGACATAACAATTTTCCCAATCTACTGATTCCAAGGACACAGAAATACTGAACAGCTCAGTAATTAAAAGAGTAGAGTCCAAGTAATCAACCAAACATTTTCCTCTAACTCAGCAGGATAAAACAAAACAAACATATGTGTATATGTATGGATGATAATAAGAATTTGGAATAAACCATTTCTACAGATTTATAGAAAGAATGAGCATTTGGAAAGAAATTAATAAGATATGCTTCTCCTTCCACATTTTCCTTCATTTTTTTCAAATCAGGGGGTGGGGAACGAAAGAGTTAAGAAAATTTAAGTTAATCTTCCCTAACTGCTACCACCTCCTTTCCCCTACTCATATACTCAATTACTAGGCAAATATATTCTGATTAAAAAGGCCAAAAAAGAATATTAAAGATGGCAAGTGGGGAGGACACAAGGATTTGGAGTAAAGAGGCCAAAATCAAGAAGGAGGAAAAACAGCAGCACATGTCCTTTCGGTGGAGGAGAAAGGAGGGGATTTTTTCATTCTGAAAGGGAGGAGACAGTAGGGGAATTACCCCTTAAGCAAAGATATACTTGAAGCAAGAATTTATTTATTTATTTATTTATTTATTTATTCAATTTATATACCACCCATGTGGCAGAAAGCCATTCCGGGCGGTTTACAACATAAAACAAACTGTTACAGAATAACAGATATAAGGATATAATAAAAAACATTTTTTTTTTACAAATGAAAACATAACTAAACAAAATCATTCATAAAAATCAAAGGTAAATAAGATATTTTAGAGCTTTAGTTGTCACTTCTGCTTCCAAATTAACCAGCATTTATTCTACATTGCATGCCCCCCCCACACACACCAACACCAATTGAATGCAACACAATGGGGCCCTTGACAGGAAGTACAGCTTAACAGTTTGACCCACCATGGCTCTGAATGACGTTGGGATCCTACTTCTTTATGGCAGCTAACCTGGAGCCTGAGATGCCCTACAGAACTATTATTTCATGTCTTTGAGTGTATTGAGAAGGAGGATGTTGCACTGGCGTACTGCAATTTCTTATTTCATTACATAATAAAGTACTTCAAAAGCAACACATTGGGAGCTCTTAGGCATTTTATTTACCATGGTGGGTTAATCTTGTTCAGGGAGGTATAGACGCTGAATAATAAGTGCTACAGTATATAAGCTAATTGCACGGATAAAACCAAATGAATAATTACTTAACTCCAGAATGGGACCTGAGGGAATATTTCTTTAATAAAGGTTTAACTCACCAGTGATAATGAATGCAATCTCACATTCTACGGAATAACACTATTAGCATAATGGCTGAGATACAAGAACTATAATTAGAACTTAACAGAAATGTTAATTACCTACCAGGAGGGTACTGAACAGAAAGGGAATTGTTATCCACACCCATAAAATGGACTTGGAAGAAACTAGTTTTTGGAATTTCTGCCATGTTTCTCCTCTGCATTTCCAGAAAATTAGCAAACAAGAAACTAATGAAAAAATATTCCTCATTTTGGATAACATGGTAACCTTAGCCAATAAGGACTTCTATGGACTGGTTTTATATCGTAGTAGTTCCATTCAACTCTATGAAACAAATGACTTTTAGTCCCAATATTTTACTGGGAATAAAGTAAAACTAAAAGACTCTAAATTATATTTTTAGCATAAACTATCATATAAAAAGGTGTGTAAAGTCACACAAAAGTGCAAACATTACTTAAAGGTGGAAAATTTCTCTCACACTTTTGAAATCAAAGAACTGATAAACAATATTTTATATGCAAATATTCATTCTACAGAAAACATGACACTACTTGTGTGTAAGTCTGTTTCCTCAATGCATCGTTGTTAAACTATAGTACTGCAACCAAAACTCTGCTCAGGAGCTGGGTAGCTAGCTTGAGGCTCACTCAACCTTCCATCCTTCCAAAATCAGTAAATTTAATGCCCAGCTTCTTTGCAGGGGTGTGTGTGTATCCTGCACACAGCATAATGAAATTGTAAACCACTTGGAGAGTGCTTTAAATGTTATGGGGTGGTATATAAACAGGACACTTTGCTTTAGCCTTTTAAGGGCATAATGGAGGTCTCATAAAATATTCCCTGGCTCCAGTGCCCCTCCCAACGTCACATGTGATTGCATCAGCAGTTTACAACCAGCATGAGACAGGGCATACAGAGGGGGGAGTTGCCAGATCAACTGCTTGTATGATATGCAATTATGTAACAAATGAGCTATTGGCCACCTCTTTCAAAATAATAGAAATTAATCCACTAGCCAGTTAATTACTTATGCTAACATGAAATATAATAGCATTTATATTTTTTTCAAGAGATGTTTGGCATTAGAATGTTAAGTTTATATGAGTGATTTTAAAGCAACGATTTGCACATATTGACAAATTATGCAGAATGTTTTAAATCTTATCTCATTATTTTTAGAGTTTTCCTACTTTGCTTATCAGCAAATTCAAAGATCAGAGGTCCCAAACTCTGCAAAAAAACCCGGAACTTTCAACTTTGCATCATTGTGGAATGTATTCTTAATGACATTTAATTTAGATAACATTATTTCATGGTCATGATTACAGAAGAACTACCCAATTTTAATGTTGAAGAAATTGAAATAGAGGCTTTGTATATCTTAGTTCGATCATCAATCCAAAGGGATACTTCAGCCAAGAAATCAGAAGCTAAGAAGACTGAAACTAGGAATGATGGGCGGTCAAGATCCAAGATTACGATTAACCACACTCTTATATTTCCTTCCACCATGTATAGATGTGAAAGCTGGAGAGTGAAAAGGACGATGATGGGGGGAAATGATTTCTTTGAAATGTGTTGCTGGAGAAAAGCTTTATAGATACCCCCAACGTCCAGAAAGACAAGCAAGTGGGGTTCAGATCTGTCACATTCTTTTGCAACAATGGCCCCCAACACTTTGGATTTTGGAAAAACCTTAATGCCACCCAACCTCTACTTAAAGTACATTCCAACTTCTGGAATTTTCAATTTATAACTTTTTAAAAAAAAAAAAGTAAATGATTTTAAATCAAAATAAACACAAATGGCTTTTCATGCCTCCTGTTTGTAGCAGTTCCTGAAACAGGATTTATAAAGGTTTTTGTTTTTTTTTTTCAGATAGAAAATTTCCCAGCCTCTCAAGGCAGAAAAGTGATTATTAAAGGCATGGTGTGAGGGAGTGAGAACTGAAAAGGATGCTCTTCTGTGAACTCTATCAGTTACTCAGACTGTCTCAGGGTCTGATCTGCACACACAGGTCCCTGGGGAGGCCGCAGCAGAGTGTGGTTGTAACAGAAAATTCAAACAGGGGCAGCTATTTGTTTTTAGAAGTCAATCATCACAGCCCGCCTTATCTTTCTTCACCTGTCATGCTGCTGTTATAGGAGGGTTTATTGCCAAGTCTTTGCACCTATTCTACCAAATATAAATAGGCCATGCAGTGGTGGGACGTCTTTTTAATGTAATGCTTGATACAACATATAATATGTAATAACACAATGAGCATGGTTGCTGGAAAATTCTTGGACTTACAAACCATGCTACTGGCGGTTCTGCATGGGGGATTCTGGAATATATAGTCAAAACACTGAGCCTTTTCAAGATCTGATGGTAGTGCAATAAAATGTCACAAAATGAACAGGTAAAGGAGCTTCTTCCATGGATGGCAGAACGGACATGCAGGTGCATTGGGTAATAACCTTAGATCTTCTACCCACCCTCACCTGCCATTTGGGCTGCAACATATTTTCATATGGAAACATGGCCTGCTCCCTACATTCCTCTGAGAGGCAGAGGAGGAGAAGTTGATAAAAAGGGAGCTCCTTGCACTCCTATCATCCAGGATAAAACTGGAGGGATGGAGGTGAATATATGTGATTGTGGCAGACAGTGAACAACAGTGGATGGTGGCCCCACACACCTGTTTTTCACCTGAGCACGGGCCAGCACTGTCTGTCTCCAGAGCCATTCCTTTTTTAAAAAAAAAATACATGCCTCCAAGGGGAGTGTACAGAATCAGAATCCTGTGGGAGATGTGGATTCAAAAATCACATCTCTCTTTGTGGCATCAGACTACCGTGTGTGGCATGTATGCGTAAGTAGTGAGCAGCCAGGATCACTGGCGCCGGTCCTCATCTCCCATGCTTTCTTCATGCAATCCAGCAGCTACATATTTCTCCCCTGCCACCCATTTGGAAATCTGCAGTCTGAGGTAACTAAGTAAAATGTTTTCACTCAAGGGAGAGAGAAGCTTCCAGGTCATTTGGGTACACTCTTACTGAGGCTTCGGTATCCTTAGTATAGCATGATTTTGAGAGAGAGAATGGTTCCCTCCAAGAAAGATCTTGGAATACATTATTATTTTTTTAAGTTGAGCTATACCTGAGCTGAGATTAGGTGGCTACTCTCACCACTGCTCATGGATACAATTTTCCTCATGCTGCCATGTCAAAAAGGGCATTTCTCCTAGCAGAAGAGCTCATTTTGGGTCCCCCTCCTTAGGTTTACAAAGCTCAAGTTAGTGGGATTCTAAAGAACAGGGTTGGGCCACAATGCAGCAGTGCCAATGTTAACGTGCCCATCCCTATGTATGAGGTCTCTGTGACATGGGAGGCCCAGGTCAATGGCCTTCAGTCCCCCTCCCCCAAGGGCTTGGGATACGTTTTCTGCAGGTTTCTCAGACGATACATGAAGTAAGTGAAGAGAGAGTGAGCTAGGCACTCTCTTCTTGATCAAGGAAATTCAGACTCATGCAAGAGACTTATCCAATCAGAGAAAACCTGTTTGTGTGTCTACTTAGTACTCTTTCAGATTCTGCCCTTCTGCTTGGGAACAGACAACCTTTTACTCATATAAACCTATAACCCCACAGATTGTTTGGATGTCAGTGGTCTTGAATGACACATACCTCATGTCTATGACAAATAATGTCACTATACTCTTGGATGCCTTTAGTTACAGAGTAGCTCAGCATGACCTTAAAAGTCCTTATCTGGCTCTTCTTAGTACCTCTAGCTATAATGTAAACATTTCCAAAAAGAATAATTCACTCTTGAATATGCTACAATAAAAGAAAGCATGAATTGTTCCACGCAAGCTCTGCAGTACATAGGTATTTCTCGGCATTGAAAAAAGGTGGGGGGAAACTATATTTTTGTTTGAAAGTTTTAGTATTTCATAATGTTATTCCTCCTCATCCACTAGGCTTCCTAGTTCCTACCAGTACAGAACTACATTAGGTAATAGGATTCAACCTGCCTCAACCCTTTCCTCCTGATAGTCATTCAATATCCAGCTGTTTTAGCTCTTAACCCTCATTTAGCAAACTTCTGATTCATTGCTTTGGCTACAGTGGGTGGCAGCTGTGTTCCAGCGTTTGAGTTTAAGCTCCTGTAAAGACTAAGCTGTTTTCAAGGCTGTGTTAGCTTTGGGTCTCTTTAAGTAACAATGAATGAAATGACCTATTCAATTAGTTTGTAACTTCCATGTAAATACAATTCAGCCTCAACAGAGTAAAATACAGTATCTTTCTATAGAATTATCCTCTAGGCTCAACAACATGCAGTTTTAACCTCACAGAAGATTCTCAACAAAAAGAAAGCACAAATAATATGACCTCTAGCATTTGGCAAAAGAAAAAAGGGGGAAAGAAAGAAAAACATGCAAAATATTGTAGGACTCCCCCCTACCCCCCCCAAAAAAAATCATTCTCTCAACACGCTGAGATAGATTAACAAAGCAAAGTGTTCTGCTTATATACCGCCTCATACCACTTTAAGTAGTCTCTGGGCGGTTTACAAATTTAGTTACAGTGTGCAGGCTACACATTAACAAAGCTACTTCTTTGGAAACTGTTCTAACATTAGCTCTGCTCCTCCAGTCTTTCTTTAGTGTGATAAGGCTTTATGAAGGAGTTCAAGGTCCAGATTAACTTGGAACCAGTTTGAATTCCAATCTGTTTCTAATAGTTAATGCATAGTTCAAATTTAAAAACATTCAAACAGTGTTATCCTACTGATACCCAAAGAACTAGCTTGCTTTATTTCTGTTGATTTGATCTCTGGCCAAGATATGGTGGTGAGTGCCAGGCCTTTCAGCAAGCCTCAAAAATGGGGAAATTGGGTGATATTAGACAATGACCAGTTCTGCAGTCTTTTTATCCTTGAGGGATGCAGAGTGGCTCAGGCTGTGTGCTGTCAAACCTTTTACCTGTGTAAAACAACATAAAGCTCACAGACACTGTGGATCTCAGTCATGACCGACTCTTCGTGACCCCATGTCCATGGAGTTTTCTTGGCAGGAATACTGGAATGGTTTGCCAGTTCCTGTTCCAGGCGCCTACAGCACCTGTTATTCCCTGGTGTTCTCCCATCCAAGAATTAACCAGGGCCCACCCTGCTTTAGCTTCTGAAATCAGATGAGATCAAATGTACAGTACTTATTCTGAAATATTCAAAACTATATTATTGTTTAGTCTGGAAATATTAGAATTCTCTGCCAGGCAGAAAATTTAGCACAATAAACATTCCTCCTTTAACTTTCTTCTTCTTCTTTGCTTTGCCATACTTTTCAAAGAAGAATTTTAGAGAACTCAAAATTGTGAGTGATCTTACAAACTTTGAGTTCACATAATAAAACATAATACTCTAATAAGGATTTGTTTTGATATTTTTTGCCCCTTATGGCCAAGACAGCTAAACCTTTTAAAGGAAGAACAAGAACAGTTAACAAAATCCTGTGGGCTTCATGTTTTAGGAGTTATCCACACTCTGGTGTTGTACCCAATCATTCAATATTTTTGTTAAATACCTGAATAAAATCTCCATATTGCCATTCATTGACAGGAACAGAATTTGTTGCTGGAAATACCAGCATATACTGGGTCCTCCCTATACTGCCTGTCCACACGATTTGGAATAGCTCCCTCACCCAAACACCGACTGCCATTCTCTTCTGACTGTCTTCTCTATCCTATCCCTGCCTGTTTCTATCTCTCCTAAGGACAACTAGAATTTGTTGGTGTCTCTATGTCAGGCAGATATACAGAAACACATGCCATAGAAAAATCAACGGTAGCATCTCCCAGAAAATTCCTTATCAAAATCGGCCCATAACAATTCTCTGAGCTGGGTATAAGGCGTGAGACCTTAAAATAATGAGAAGGCTCTTGCACAGGATGTCTATCTTCGTTAATATTCGCATCTGTGTAAGGACCATTGCACAGTGTAAAAGTGGAAAGATGTTTCCTAAAATTTACCTTCCATATAATATGGTCTGTTGTCAACACAATGCTGTAATACATGGAGTCAATGCACATTTCCTTCAAAGTGGCACAGGGTTATTTACAGTGCAGTCCTATACATGTCTACCTAGAAATAAGACCTACTTAGTTGAATGGGATTTAATGTTCAGAATCCCATTGTGCCATTTTGCAATGATATTGCCTGGGGATTCATTCAGGGAACTCAACCGTGCAGGAAGTTCCCAGAGGGAACAATGATCATGTTCTGTTTGTTTCTTGGTTGCAACAATGTCTGTTCTTGGTTCTTCTCACAACCTGGAACCCACAGAATTGTTGCCAGGAGACTCATCTGTTGCTGGCACCATGGGAAGTGGGTCCAATGGACCTCAGACAGACCTTAATTCATAGCCTCTAACTGCCTGGGCTATATCTTGCCTCTGTATTAAAGCCATCCCAGTTCTTCTACTCAACCAAAAAATAAGGAAAAAAGAGACAATTTTTAACACTTTAAAGACTGTCCACTATATTTTAATGTGCCATTTCATGGATCAAGTCCACCTCTTCAGACATAAGAGTGAGACTATAGCACATGCATATAGGAATACGTATAAAGTATAGGTGTAGTCTCACTCTGTGAAACAAACTACCCATAAAACAATGCAGTCCATTTTAATATCTGAATAACTAAAATGTGCACCACTTAAAAATGAGTGTGCTGGCATGCTTTAGTCAATGGGGAAAATGTCCGTGTTAGGTAAAATGCAAGAACAGCCTTGCTCATTAGGAAAAAAGGGACAACATTTTCAATTTAAAACCACACACCACAACCAAAATGAAACACAGATGGGAAGAAAATGCAACATACAGTAGAGACTGAGAGGTTTCATATCCTTAATCATGATTTAGCCATGCAGTCCTTATAGGAAATTGAATGCTGCTGTTGTCTGCCAAACTCACATTCTTCATTGTCAAGGGCATTTCCGCTCTAGAGCTTTCATTTCTTTTTTTTTTTATTCCAAAGAACATAGGAATAACATACAGAAGGGCCAACACATCCCTTTGGATCAGTAGCCCAGCTTGTACTAAGTCAGAGACTAGCCTTTAGGGAAGGGGAGATATTTAGCTTTTAGCTGAAAACTAAGCTGCTCAGATTAAAGAGGTGAGACAGGAAGAGCAGCAGAAGGTGCAATGGAAACCTATTGACTCCTGAGGTCATCAGATTTCAGAATTCAGAAGTAACAAGTTACATGCAGTAAACCCCAAAAGTATAATCGTCGAGGGTAGCTCAAAATTCCACACTGCTTCAAGCAAAACACAACCATACCATCCCATGCCACATTTACTACCTATTAGTTGTACAAAGAGTATGATAATGGACCCACCATCCCAGCCCACAAATGAACCATCTCACCCTTGCAGTGGCAGGTAGAAACAGCTGCATATCCCTGCCATAAG
Organism: Phrynocephalus versicolor; assembly: GCA_023846285.1. Taxonomy (NCBI): domain Eukaryota; kingdom Metazoa; phylum Chordata; class Lepidosauria; order Squamata; family Agamidae; genus Phrynocephalus; species Phrynocephalus versicolor. The sequence continues at coordinate 37,457,347 of JAHTLZ010000330.1, forward strand.
AGGTAGCAGCAGGAATTGCACATCTTCTCCAGCCATAGACTAGCAGAGGGAAGCTATGACAGGGAAGATAAAAGCTGTAGCAGAACCCCCCTCAAATTGCCACCAGCACAGCAGAAGCACAGACAAGAGTATCACCTGGATGCTTCCGAAGCCAGATTTAAAGAGATCCAACTCTTTTAAAATTGCCTGGCTTTGAAGTGTTCTTGGAACCGGAGCACTCTGGCCAAAAGAGGTTTTGTTGGCCAGGGCTCCCATAGCCAGCTCTCTGTTGAGCTTGTTTCATAAAGCATCTTGGCATATTTACTTTTTAAAAACATAGACCATACCTACAAATAATTCTAATTTTGAGCTTTGGAATAATAACTGCACCTTCCCCCCCCCTCTCTCTCAATCTCTCTCTCAATCTCTCTCTCTCTCTCTCAGAAATACACACACACATACACATATACACAGAGGGATGGGGAACAGAAGCATTTGGTGAGCCCCAATCGGTTATGCACCTTCAACCCCAGGGCACTGTGGATCCTGAGATCACAGACATTGGGTGAGGAGGCTTTGGAAACCCACTCAGGGCAGGGACCGGCCACTGATGGCACCCCCGCATCCGGGAGGGGGGACCACATAGCTTCAGCTGGATGAGGTGCCACACAGAGATGCCCCCCAGGGGCCTAGGGACATGCCTGCCTTGACAATTCCATTGGCAGAGGTCCCCGGGTGACCTTCTGGTTCCAACAGTTCACTGCACCAGGTAGCCCTCTCTGGGTTAGAAGTGATGTAAATATCCAAAAAAGTGTGGGCCAGGTTTTCAACCCATGAAGTTGTCTCACCTATTATTTTGACCTGGAGGGGGTGTTTAAAGGCTTTCTGCAAAGATCAGTCCAGCCATGCCCTATCCTAGAGGTTGCCATGGTGACACCAGGAGCAAGGTGACTGGTTAAGGATACTGCACTCCCTGCTTCAAGACCACTGATGCCTTGTTTTGCATCATGCTGAGAAAAAGTTAAAATCACAACATTCCGTTAGGCTGCCGTCTTTTAGTTAAATATGTTTTTTCCTCTGTCAGAAGCTGAGAAAGTGCTAAGTAGATGTAGGCGGATCAGGTTACAGAGAATTTTCTTGTTGACAATACCCTGACAGAAGATGTAAGAGGTCAGTCTTTATCACACTGTGATCCCATGCTCAATATACACACAGATCCCCTGCTGCCGGAAACCCAGCACTGTAGAGGTGCTTAGAGGTATTTAGCCAGATTTCATTCTCAGATTGTTTGGAGACAGATGATAACTGAGTAGGTGGATAAATATAAATGGACAACATTTCTAGATATAGTATGTATGTATCGGATTGCTATACTTCTTCTGCTTCTTTTGTTAGGCTTCTAGCACTTACTGTGAAACAGTGAGGAACAGCTATGTCCTTATCCTTTTACCCTCCCTCCCCCGCAAGAGCCCCATCAAACTCTGCATATGAAATTCCAGTGTCACTGCTTGGAAACATTTTCATTCGAGGTGCAAATCTCAACAGTAATCAAGCCACAGTAATCAAGAAAAGGAATGTTTCCAAGCTGTGTTTGGTATTAAGAATCCATCACATGCATCTGTCTACCAGGGCTACATGTCCTTCCAAAACACTAACCACTAAGGACCAGAATGCTATTGATCCAAACTGCATGAGCAATGCTCCACTGCATGTGCAGACATTACAGTACCTCCAGGCCTTCCACAATTACACTGGCTAAAGTTGTCCCAATCAGATCACTGCTAGAGGGATCGATGTCATGCCAAAAACAGAGGGGATGACTCAAGCTGTGGCTCCTGCCTAGGAAAAGAGGCATCAATTTTCATCACATAAATTATCTACCGAGTATAATATGCATAGGAGATTCATTTAGTTAGAAGGAATTTTGAGCAGAAAGTTGTATATCTTGGGATTTATATACAGTATTGGCCCTTTCCCTTCCTGAAAAATAAAGTTAACAGCTTCATTTACCTGCCTATATTACTGTACTCATGAAAAGTTATAGATATTCCCTGAATAGAAGTGGAAACAATCTTAAGCACAGGCACTTGTACAGAGAAGAAATGTGCAGTTTTGCCTCTTAAGAGAACGAAAAGAAAAAGTATATTGTCATCTGTAAGAAGTGATTCCTTAGCTGTTCAAAATATCTGCTCTCCACAGCAAGAGCTTTTGAGACATTTAGTTTGCAAATCTGCACACTTCATTTTGTGAATGGACAATAGGAAGTAAGCACAGGTTTTGCTTGCAAATATAACTGCTTAACCATGAACACTTGCCTGAACTGCATCTCTAGAACAGTAATGGATTATCTTATAGTGTGATGGGATACTCTACAGTTTGGTCAAAATAATCCACTGCCTGTCTCTCTGTCTCTCTCTTTATGTCCTTCTATCCTTTACAGTTGGGCGAAAAAGAGGGAAGCAGCTGGAAAAAGATATATTTTAGGGATATAATGACCAAGGGTTCAAATAAGAGTTGCTAAACTTTTCATTGATTTAGGCAAAATCGGATGTCTCTATCTAGTCATATCCTGAGACTAACAGAACACTTAGTCTTATCGTAGGGCCTATCCTTTAGCCCCACCAAGGCACAACAGATGGTATAGGTCTGTGTGATGGTAAACAGGAAACTTTTTACTGTCATCTTAGATTTGATAAATTTTACAGCAGCACCTATGTATCTACTTTACATGCTTTCGAATTGCTAGGTCGGCAGGAGCTGGGGTTAACAGCAGGAGCTCACTCTGCTGCATGGCACCCAGGATTCGAACTGCTGAGCTGCCACCTTTGCAGCCGACAGTTTCAGCAGACATGTGAGGGGGCTTTTTAAAAGCCACCTTTTCCATCACAAGAAAAGATGCAGTGTTTTCCTAAGAAAACCTGTAGAATAATTAAGCTAATTTTCCAAAATTATTGCAGTGTATTCAATTACAGATTTTAATTATTTTAGAAAAATAATTCACCATGTTAATAAAAGAGACAGTAGTAGGAATCATGGTAGAAGACAGGTTTCCTGCTCCTGCATTCCAAAAGAGTTATTAGAAAATGCAAATCAAATATCTGATGAATACTAAGAACCTTTGGGATGATACCATTAACATTTCCATTGTGAGACCAGGAATCAGGTTGAAATGTAACAGAAGTCAGATAAGGTAAGTGAATTTCAGGGAACATTGGTTGTCTTAACGAGAGATCCAGACAACTACCTGGCATTAAAAAAATTTAACACCTTGGAGGGTTTGATATAAGTCAGACAAGGCTGCGAGAAACTGACATTATAGCTCCTCTATTGGCCTTAAAAGCCATGGTTGAAGCACACACACACACACACACACACACACACACACACACACACACACACACAAATAGCATAGCATACCCACAAAAAGAACAGAAAACCATTTGGAAATACTGTATTGGCTTTGCCCAACTACTTCTTGTTGATGTTGGGTTCCCCCCCCCGACCCCCCAATGATTCTTTTAAGTAATAACATCTCATTTTACATGTATTTTTTGCACTTGGGTATTTTTCAAAGTCATTTCTGCTCCTGGCACTCATATAGGGATATAGCCAAAAAGAATATTTTAAAGAAAAAGCTGTACACAAGAACTAAAATTTATTTATTTGTGCATATGTGAGAGTGAGGGCAGTGTGGAAATGAAGCAGGGACAGAAAAGAACGGAAGTGATAGAAATGGAAAAGCTGCATAGACATACAAGTCAAGAAGCAAGAAAGAAGCAAAATGAGGGAAATGATAATGATCTGCTAAAGTGGGACAAAGAGGTTAAATGGGAGACTGAGGATGTGATGAGAGAGGGGCAGCAGCAAGAGAAACTGGTTGGAGGTTTCCTCTTGATTGACTTGTCAGAGGAGGAATGGAATGTGAAGGTAGGAGGGACAAAAAAGGATTCAAAGGACAGTAGGGAGAAGAATGTGGAGGTGGAGGCAGTTGGAGTGACAGTTGGGACCCAGACAGATAGAGTGAAGACAATGAGGGTAACAGACAAGAAAACACAAACATAGAGGGAAATCGTAACTCCTAAAGATGTTGGGTTGCCAATGCCAATCTCTGTATCCTGTGCATCAGTAACTAGCAACAATACAATTACTGTGTATAGGGGAAGAGGATATATTTCAAAATGGATCCCTGGTTGGGAGTAGGAAACCTCCCTGGAATATGTCAAACACCCTTGCTGCGGGACATGGTGCTCCAGTGACTTAATGGCAAGACTGCCACATCACCACAAACAAGTCCTTCTAACCCGTTCTATGCTGGAGTTGATGTAGAGAACAGTTTACTCAAGGGACAGTGTTCTGGTGGTTTAATGTTTTTCAATGTTAACAACGTTGATAACAAAATTAAAGAAGTGATGCCTACAAGTTGTTTGGGGGGAAAAAACTTAGTTTATTTTGATTTAAAAAACGGAGTCCAGTGGCATTTCTCCTCCGGAACCGTTGATGATACATTTAACGGGACCCTTAAAGCATAATTCTGAATATGATTGGGTTTGACTACGTTATTGCATGGATTTCAGTGAAAGAATTAAGTGTATATAGCCAATGTAACACTACTTTGTTGGCACTATAACTAAATGTCTACAATCTAGGCTGCTTTTCCAATTAAATATCCTTGAAAGGGATATCAGTGATTAAAATGTAAGGGCAAAAGCCCAAATTTAAAACAGTTTGCTTATGAAGTGCAAATCAAATGTACCAAAACGAAAGAGAAGTACTTCAACAAACAGCAGGGTTGGGCAATAAGTGGAAAAAACTCAAACTGGAGGTGTAGTATAAAATAACATATTCTCAAGCAACATCTGAATGTTGCTGAGGGCCAGTTAATCTAGCACAGGGGCTACCCCTGAAAAAGTCCTGTTTTGCCTTATAGCAGGCATGTCCAAACTTTGGCCCTCCAGATGTTTTGGACAGCAACTCCCACAGTCCTTTGCCATTGGCAATCTAAGCTTAGAATTATGGGAGTCATGGTCCAAAACATCAGGAGGGCCGAAGTTTGGGCATGCCTGCCTTATAGCCAATGCTATTTGTAACATAGTGAGACACAGAAGAGGATCTCCACTGATAATCTGAATGGGTGAGCAGGTTTATGGGGTAAAAGGTCTTCCATGTGTTTAAAAAAACATGTAATGGTGCCCGATCATACACCTTCATGCCCTGACTTCGCCATGATGAAGCAAATTGGTAGGAATGGGTTTCTACCTATGTTCAACTAGATGCAAGTAAAATCCAAGATACACCTGGGAAGCTTGAAAAAAATACTATTCCAGAGAATGTGAAGGTTTTATTTGTGTTCAGTTGAAGACAAGTAGCAACTCCGTTCATGCCTTGCTGCTTCATGTAGCTAGGCTGGAGGACTAAGAAGCTGGCCTAGCTAGCCACATTTGGGGCAGAAGCATCTATGCTTCTATCCCTGTCCCCCATTATCCATCTTCCTGTCTTTTTGTGAATATTTAAGGGGTGCTGCAATTTTTCCTCTTTAGTTTTAGTTCCTAAGATTACATGTCCCGACAGGTTTTGCTCACAGAGACAGGTCAGCTCCACTCACACCATATGTACCGAACCATATTGCTCTTTAAAGGTCATCACCATCGCTGTGTTTTGGCCTTGGAAATAAACAAGCTACATATGCTAGCGCCGCATCTCATGTATTCTTAGCTGACAAATGTATAAATAAGCATGCTTTGACAAACCATCTGCAAGACTGTTGAAAAGAAAACAATCTTAGACTTTCCGCGCTTGAGAAAGACTAATAGGGACCCTGTCACACACTAAGCCATGTGAAAACTGCTCCTTAGGGCAGTCGCCAGTTCACTTTTATGGAAAGGGGAAGATATAGGAAAATCAACAAATATCTTGACTGGACCTCAGCAAAAAAAAAGTGACAGTTTTTTTTCTTTATAGTTGAAAATAGAAGAAACATTTGGAAGGGTTCCAAGATCCTCATCATCCAAATTTCTTCACAAATTTGAAAATTTTGAATATTGCTAATATATAGTTTAGCATCTATGTTTTAAACTGCTCTTCTCTTCCTTGACTATGTAATCTGCACTGATACTGACACTGGAAAGTGAGATAATTATGATTTTTCAAAAAAAATCCCACCTGTACTGATTTTTTTGAAATAGAAAACTGTTTAAATATTTATCACCATTCGTTGTGATTAACAAGCTATCCATTAGAAAGATGTGTCTGCATAATTTCCAAAGGCTCTTGTAAGTTGCTCAATAGCATAATGTGGGATTTGAGGTCTATTTAAACGGAAAGCAACATGTTAAATATTTATTTAATTCTTAGCCAAACACTGTTTTCAAATCTTTGCTTGCTGAGAAACAATTTTCTCTACAGCATCAAGACAAAAGAAACCTGAAGATTTCTTACCTTCTAAAACAAGGTTCATAGTATTGTTTAATTCACTTGTGGATGGGAAACGGCCACAATCCCTGAAAAATTTAGGTAGTTCATTTCTGTCCATCTCTTTCAAGTACTCTCTCTTTGCAAACATGGTTTCATAAACTAAGCAAAAAAGGGAGGATTAGATGTTTAAGATTAGTTGCATGAGAACTTCCATTAGTACTGGATTTTCTATACAATATTTTTTATACAATTTTTTGCAAAATTGTTAAGTATATCACTAGAACAATATTAACCATTTTACTATGTTACAGAAATATGAAGCAAAAAAAAAACCCCACTGGGAAATGAGTGTCATTACAATACCTTCTGAAAGCAACAGGGAACTAGTCGTCAATAATATTTTTATAGTAAAAATAAAACACTGTTCTTCACAATTATTGTTTCATTTAATTATAAATGTAATTCATTTGATGTAAGGAAACACATACAATGTTGCAGAGTATCTGGTTCAAAACAGTTTTTGAGAAAACAGCCAAGCATAAAGAAAAGTACATGTTTTTGTAAGGCATTTTGAGGGTGTCCACTTCTACTTTCCAAAATGGAGCTTTCCAATGGATATATTGATCTGAACTTTCCAGTCTGGATCTTCCACCTGAGTCACCTTGCTAGAAGATTTCCTTGCTCTGTCTAGGACAACCAAAGTACCCCTTTTTCTCCTAAGGTATCATATGCTATTTGTGACTTTCTCTGCTCTCCAGCTTCCAGTACCTGCTTATTGTCTTTTACTGGCAGACTTCAGCTCATACAAGGTCTGCATATTCTCCGTGTGAACCAGACATCCCCAGCCCCCACAGCAAACATTATTAAAAGTCTATTTAAATCTCTTTCCCACACAGTTTTACCTGAGCACCCTGCTCCCATTGCTAGTGGACAGCAGATCCCAGGCAGTTAGAGGATGCCAAAAGAGATAGGAGAAGCATAGTTTTACCCATGTGATGTTGCTGTGGCCTGGAGTAACAGGAAGACAATCCTGGAGGATACACCAATTCACTGGCTTCCCATTGGGTAGTAGGGAACAGAACATCTGGCTAGCTTCACATTAGGCTTGTGGCTTGTGGGGAATTCAAAAATAAGGGTTGTGGGGCTGACAGATGGAGAGTGGACAGTTTTCAGCTTTTACCCATCCAGCATAAAATGGAGCACCAGACTCTCTGAAGGACTGTTATGGAGTAGCATATATCCATGTGGTCATGGGAGGATTGTTGTTCCTGGAGGAACCTTCAGAAGCTGCTAAAAAAAAAACAGGGGTAGGCTTCTTGATTTACTAGGCCCAGTTCTCCAATGCTAAAGCCAGAGATGGCTGCTGTGAACAATAAAGTCGTGGCCTTTTCTCTCACAGGAATAGTGTGATATGTTGTTTAATATGTAAACATCCCTGGGCCTGCTCTCAGCAACAGGCCCGCAACTTCACTACACAATGCACTGAAATAGTTCATCACTCCCACTAGAAATGGTTCTAAATTGAGCCCAAAATCAATCAAGGCCATTTTAAAACTTCTTGGATGGTCTCCTGCTAGAACATAACTTCGCCCCCTCAAAAAAGTTTCAGATTTTTTGGTCATTTACAAGGTTAGTGCAACCCCAGTGGGTCCTTGGAGCAGAAAAATTGACCCTTCAAGAGCTTCAGATGTTTTCCATTCTTATCAAGTATATTATGGCATTATTACCCCCAACAAATCTCTCAAACACCCCATCTTCCCTTTCCTTAAACATAGATGAAGTACAAGAGCAGCATCTGCTGCAAAAAAAAAAGCAAGGAGAAGTTGCTCCCACACCTTTCTCCTTTGCCTCCCTCCAAATAAAAGCAGTCTAATGGCAACAAATGAGGAGTAAGACTAGAAATATGGAAGATATTAGCAATGCCTACACTTTTTCTGGTCAAGCCAATCTTCTAGTTGGTCAAATATTAGTGGTGTTGTTGGGTCCACGATTCCGCACCGGCGTTTAATACGATACATCATTTTGCGGTATTCCCTTACTACAGCTAGCAAAGTTGGTCCGTGGCTCTTAGCCTGCAGTGAAAGATATAGTTCATTTTAATTTATTTTAAAATGTATGTGGGAGGCCTGAAGGAAACATATGAAGAGTAAAAATAACTTATAGGCTATGTGATGAGTTGCATTGTTTGTAATAATACACAACATCCCCACTTTGTGGGGTGGGGGTGGAGAGTGATGTTGGAAATATCCATATTACTGTAAGAATACCATATATCAACATTTTTTAAAAAACAGAACAAGGTACAAATATTAGATTTGATCAGAAAAGTAGAATCACACACATCCCATGATTCAGGAAAATTCAACTAGAGTTGTCTGTGAAGATTCTCACTCATCCAAGTGAGTTTATCTGGAAGTTGAATCTTGGCAACTGGACTTCTTTTCCAGAATAGAAGTTCAACTAGAGTTGAGTGACCGTGTGACTATTGTACAGAAAGATGAGTTCCAAAATATAATTAGAAGACTAAAATACCCTAAGGCCCAAACTGTGCATTATGCATGGCACAGTAAATCTTGTTACGTTGTGGTTAAACTGCAGACCTGTTCTCAAAGACTCTGCTCACAACCCGAGTTCACTCCTGACTCTTTTTTTACTCAGCTGTCCATTCTTTTGAGGTTGGTAAAATGCGTACACAGCTTGCCATATGTGTGTGTGCATGCACGCGCGCACGTGCGCGCAACTTGCATAATTAAAATCACAAACCACCTAGAGAATACATTAAGCACTATGGGGTGGTATATACAGTAAGTGGGATATTTTGCATTTTTGCTTTTTCCAACTTGTAAAAGAAGTTGGTATATCTAAAAGATCAATCACAAAAAACACAAAAGAATTTGCAAAATATGGGAGACATAAACACCATCTGGTGTTTTCAGTACCTAAGAATCCCGTTTCTAATGATGGGCTATTCTGTAATAAAAATTTGTCCCTGGGTTCTACTGAAAAATATTGTACTTCAGGGCCATCAACTGGACCTGACTTTCTGGTCCTGATGTCAAGACTTTCTGTATATAAATCATGTGCCTTAAAGAAACAGGAATGGCATAAATTCCCATGGATATTAGCACCCCACCTTCTAATCAGCTCCCTTTAAATTTGCCAGACAGTAGTCTATAAGACTTGCCCATGTCCCATGATTAATGAACCACCTAATGATCTTTTCTGTAGAGAATCAAAGCATCACACTCTTTATTGCTACATGTGTGTGTGTGTTGTGTCATTTCAGTCGTGACCAACCCTTCATGACCCCATGTCCATGGAGTTTTCTTGGCAGGAATACTGGAGTGGTTTGCCAGTTACTACTCCAGGTGCCTACAGCACCTGGTATTCCCTGGTGGTCTCTCATCCAAGTACTAACCAGGGCTGACCCTGCTTAACTTCCAAAATCAGGGAAGATCGGATGTACTTAGGGCATCTAGGCAAGCATTGCTACATGTACTCATATTTTAATACATTACCTTTATCCTTAATCTGTTCAGTCTGGCACGATCAAGCCATCCTCTGACAATTCTTTGGATGCAAGTAGCAGCAGAAACGACCTGATCTTTTGTGTGCACCTTTCGCATTTGATTGAAAGCTTCAAAGATTTCTAGGTGAGGACCAATCCTTTTGACTTTCTCACTAATTAAACTAGGACCACGTTTTCTATGAAAATGAAGCAGAAACAGCAGAGGAGTTGCTTGTTTTACTTTAAAGGCAATGCTTTGGAAAAGCTTTAACACGTATGGAAACAATGACAAATTCAAATTTTAACTCCGAATGATGCATGTTTCAGCCGAATGCTATTAATTAAGCCTCCTAAAGCTATAATATCTGCCCATATGCTTCAAAGACGTCTTACTAAAGTCAATGGGATGTGAGGAGGCTTACCTACATCCCAAATATAGGTAATGGGACTAATCTGGAAACATGAATAATTTCCCAGTCAGTGTAATTTTGTACAAATTATTTCACATGAATGCTTTCATGGCAAAACCTATGAATACATGCTTACAGAGTGTTTTGGGAATGGTATTCTAGCCAGGAAAAACTCTGTTTTAAATTCTGAACTCATCTGCACAATCTAGATGCATCTTGCCTTGCTTATGTGCACAATTCAATTTGTGATGTTTTTGAACTTCAAACTTTGAGATCAGGTATTTAAAGGACAATGTGGTCTTACCTGGACCTTCCAATTTTTAAGATCTTCTTTGGGGACCTTCTACAGATCCACCAGCCTTGAAGGGGGATCTGACCAGTGATGAAGTAAAGGGCTTGTTCGTTTATCACCCTGGTTTTACAAGTAAACCTGAAATGTTCATCTGGCATCCTGCAGGGTTTGTCATTATTGTTATGTGCTGTCATTTCACCTGTGGTTGACCCCATGAATGACTTAAGGGTGAAAACCAGTGGTCTAGATCAGCCATTATCATTTGGGGGGGCATGGTCATAAACATAATACAAAAGAAATATAGGCTGAATCAGAATTGTAAAAGTCGCACAACAAACATTATAAGGTGGTGTGTGAATAACTGTTTCCAGTCTGTGGCCCCCTTCAAATGTACCAGGCCCACCCTGGGGGCCATGAGTCCTCATTGAGAATGGCTGGTAGATAATACTGTACAACAAACAGCTTTGAGGGGGACAGGAGACCTTCCCGATGTTGTTGAACTATAGGTAGCAGCATTCTTCACTCTGGATATCCTTACACGGTTGCAGCTGCAGGACATCCCCTTGGCCACCCATATGACGAAAACATATGAGGATGTTTTACCACAGTATCCTGTTTAACAGGGGCGTGGCAGGAAATGGCAGGACTGTTCTTCGCCACCTCTATCACCCTCATCCTGCCCATGACTTTGTCTTGCTTTAAGTCACTGCCTTCACACTGCATCTCTCAAGGGATACATAGCTGAGATTGTTTGTCTAAAGAAGTAACTTTTCCAAGCTCTGGTTCCCCAAGTATGTTCCACAGGTTTTTCTCAACCACATCCCACAGCCCCTTGGATAGAAGATAAATAGTACAGGATTCTACCATTAATGGTAGATGAAAGTTGCATTAGAATTCTAAACTCTTCAGGTGTAAATTAATACCATTGGCATTTTTAAAGAAACACAGTTATGGTATTTGAAAGAATGTTTAAAAGATGGATTTTACTTTTATCTACCTTGACATATATTACTTGAATTATACATTTTGGTGCAGCTATTGCCACTAATTAGTTTTGGCTGATATTGAAGTATTTTGTATGCCCCATTTATAAAAGCTGTTTACCCATCTGTTAATAGGTTGGAAGTGATTAAGGGACATTTATTTTGGCTGTTGTAAAGGCCAAATAGATTTTGAGCTGAAAATATGTGACTAAACCGGCTGGAAGGATTGCCAAGTTCAAGATCAGATGTCTGCCTCATCCCTCTCCAATCACCTACCAACCCAAATTCTCTCAAAGCAAATATTCAGTCTCCTTTAACAGGCCCAGCCTTCCTATTTTGTCCAAACGCAATTTCTAGTGTAATTGCAATTTGCTTTGAGTTGGCTGATGCATTATGAGACTGAGCCAAGAGGCTGCTATTTATTGCAGAGTGACCTTGGAAGCAGAACCTCTCTTAAGTTCACAGACTCTGTGAGGGTCTTCTTTTCCATATGGGTTACATATAGCTATGGATAACAGTCATGACCCTGCAAATGACATTTTTCTATTATTGTGGCCTTTTCTTTCAGAGGAGAGGAACACTTATAATTAGGACTCGGAGACCAAGGTTGAGGAAAAATATCAGCAAATGCTGATGAAAAAGACATACAACAGCCTTCCCCATCATGACGCCCTTCCCCCAACATTTTGAGATGCAACTCCCACCACCTTGAGCTGCTAATACAATAGCTGCAATTCAGCTCATCTAGAGGATCAAGTGGTCTGCTTACATACTGCCCCATACCACTTTAAGTGGTCTCTGGGCGGTTTACAGTTTTTAATTATAGTATGCAGGCTACATATTGCCCCCCCCCAACAAGCTGGGTACTCATTTTACCAACCTCGGAAGGATGGAAGGCTGAGTGAACCTTGAGCCTGCTACCTGGGATTGAACCCCAGATCGTGAGCACAGTGTTACCTGCAGTACAGGCATTTAACCACTGCGCCACCATGTTTGGGAAGGCCACAGTGAGCTTTAAAGAAAAGAGAGAGAGAAGTTAATATTACAGAGAATTTGGGGCCTTCTTTTGAAAGGTTATCCTAAATATTTATTATTTATTTATATATATATTTTTATACTGCCCATCTTCCAAAGGAACTCTGGGCGGTTAACAGAATCAATGAAACAAGCAATTAGAAATAACGACAGTATAACAAAAAAAGAAAAAATACTAATACAAGAATATATAGAATATGTAAAATAGATTAACAAAAATATTAAAAAGATATTTGGCAAGATGGCGAAATAGACACTCATCAGTAAGCTACACTGAGTTCAGTGGAATTTACTTCCAGGTAAATGTGCACAGGATTGACTCTTCAAATAGTTTCCTTTGTAGATATAAAGTGGTTAAAGTCTTGGTCATATTACTGAAAATATGTTGCTTAAATTCTAATTCTGGCCATTTTCATCTAATTTTTAGTTCTATCAGACTCTCAGGACAGGCAAGTAAATATTGTTGCCTTCTTACTTGCTTGTAAGTTTCCCATTCAGTTGTCCACTCTTGAAAACGTGAGACTTAAAGGAGTGAAGAAACCACCTGATGAGAAACCTGCAGCCTGAAGTTAGGTCTTTTACCCATATTTCCTGCTACAACATCCATTTTGCAAAGGTCATTTTATCTTTCATTAGTTTTCTTTTAAAAAGCCATCTTCCACCCTAAACAAATGATGTGTCAATGAAGTTACCCCTCAGATTCATTTCCTAGTCAGATTCCCCAAGCCAATTCTCCCAAGTACAGCAATATTATGCCTCCCATGCAAACTGCTGGGAGTGGGGAAAATGTTCTCCCAACCCTGGGTAATTAGGGTACTCCTCATTTGCATTAAAATCCACTGCTTATAGCAAGCAACTAATGGTCTACAGCCTATGTCCATACCAGTGTGTCCATTCACAGGCCCATACTGCTATCAAACCTCTCCATGTAATAACCAGGAGAGTTACTAATATGAAACTCTGGCTTCAATTATAAGAGGCAGCGGGGAGAAACGCTGCAATCCATTTTTGAACAGCCACACTGGCACACTGCTGATGAAGTCTAGGGGCCCTGTCCCTACAAACAAAGGCAGAAGATGAGCCTGGTTATACTAGGAACAAGAACATTATTTGGATTGGCTTTAGAATGTTTTAAAATCAGTTTTTTAAAAAGGGTGACAACACAACATACATGGGGACATGGATTTCTTTTGGCAAGGTGTTATTTTAAAAATCAGGAGTGAGGTATTTTCCCGGGCAAGGAGAGGGTCGTTAATTTTAGCACAGATGTTAAATCAATTTATTTTTTAATGGTTTTGGCAAATGTGAAGGCCTCTGCCATTATAAATTGTACCTGTTGGCTTGCATTGGCTGCCTCCCATAGCCACTCCCACTGTTAGGGCAGGCTTTTTTTCTTTTTCTTTTTTTGAAAAAATCATTCCAATTAGGATAGTGCTAATCTGACATGGCAGGAGGTAAAAACACATTGGCATGAGATACTGCTAGGCTGGCAAGAAGGAAGGTGAGTGGAATTTATGAGAGAGCAGAGAGAGAAAGGTATGTCACACACCCAAAAAAGTGATATGGGAGAAAGGGTTTTTTCCTGGTAGGCACATATACCAAGATCCTCTGAAAACAGCTGTGCTTATTGAGGCACAGAAGACTGGGACCTTTATTTTTTAAAGAACTTAGCCAAACTGAAACATTCCTCCATGCATTTTACAGAAAGAAGGCGGAAACACAGGGAAGATGGTTATCTTGCTGGAATGGTTGATCTGTAGTCTAAAGTCCATAGTGCCCTTGCCATGGCAAGTTTTCGAGCTGTGCTCTTTTGTGTTTTTGGACTGCAATTCCCAGAATTATCCTAAAATATAAAATGCAGGATAGCTGTTGTGAGTTTTTCGGGATGTTTGGCCGTGTTCTGGAAGTTTTTCTCCCTGGTGTTTCTTGACTTGTAGCCAACAAACTCAAATCAGTGCACCTGTAGGATTCACTCTGCTAAGGAAAGAGCTTGGGATGGTGGTGGTCCTGTACCATCAGCCTCCATAGACTTTATGTCCTGACGTTGATGTGTTGGGGGTACCACCCTGGGGAATCATTGTTCTTCGGGTGGCACCCTATAGAGAGCAGAATGAGCAGTGCAAATAGGACTCTCAGGAAGCACCATACATATTTGTTTTTTAAAAAATCAACAACAGGAAGTAAGCCTAGAGAGACTGAGGCTGCAGATGAATAACTCAAAAAGCTCTTATCTAGGAAGGTAAAATCTACAGGTATGCAAATTTGGGCTTGTAGAGTGCATTTCTCAGAATTCTTGGAGAATTCTAGGACTTGGCACTCCAATAACATGAAAGAACACACCCCTAATAGCTTATATACCAAGCATCAGCCATCCATGCCTACACTGTTCCTAGTTTGCTAAGCTAACATCACTTCGTATAAAATCTGATGACTACATCTAATACAGGTTGTCATTAGCCTGGATGTAAAGCTATTAGGAGGCATACAAATGGTAAAGAATATTTTAACTGTTCTATCCAGGATGAAAGGTGGTCCCATTTTACTGGAAAATCTGTCAAGCATTAAGTTCAGTCATTAAGCATCTTTGAACTTCAGCAGATGAAAGGATTATGGCTGAAAGCATATTAATCTGCTAAGGATTAGCAGCAAACTGTTGGAGGACTTGAACAAAGAATAGGTGAGCTATTTATGAACCGCAGTGGGATAGCAAAGAAATTCATATAATTTGTGCTGGACAAGGATGCAACATTTAGAAGAGTAAAGCTGCACTAAATGGGGCAGGGGAATGAGACATACCATATAGCCTTCTGCTAGATGCATGTAACCAGTGGGTTACCATGGATGTAAGAAGATAGGATGTGCCAGATTATTATAAAGCCCTTGGTTATGGCCATTACTGCCCATTGCCCCAATCTCTTTTTGTTTCCTTCTTCAAGCTATGTAGGGCAAACACTTCTCCTGCCTAATCATCCACAATCCTTGCCAATAAGAGATTGACCAACTAATTCCACTGAAGGAGAAGAAATTGCTGTGTCATTTTCAACATAGCATAGAGCATTTGGGTTCCAAGATCTAATATCAGTTTGTGGCCGCTAGGGATGGGCACCGTATGAAAAATGACACACTGTTTCATAGTTTTGTAAGCTTACAAAGCATAACAAAAAGAAACAAAACTGCAAACAGCATGTCATTAAGAAACGAAATGAAACACCATTTTTTGTTTTGGAAATGAAATGATTTGTCCTAGTGGCGAGTGGCCTCTTGATTCAGCCTTCTTGAGAACAGGTTCATTTTTAAACTGATTGGTTTGTTTTCCTTCCTTCCTTCCCGCACCTCAGCTGTTGAACTAGCTTATCTCCAATCTTGATCTGCCTGCAGCTAGCCAGGAGCTAAGCTTGGCTGCCTGTCTATGGACTACGGACGTGGCAGTTTTAGGACCACAAGGGTGACTGGATTGCTTTCCCTGCACTTGCTGTGCCTGTGTCTGAAAACTGATTTAAACTGATTGTTTTCCTTTCCTGATTCAAGGGTCAGGGTGCTGAACAGGCATCCCCCAGCACCACCATCTGGGACCGATCCTCCAAGTAGGAGCAGAACCACTGCAACTCGGCCAATTGGCCCAGAAGGACACCATGGTTGATGGTGTTGAAAGCCGCTGAGAGCTCCACCAATAGAGGAAGGTTCCAGTTCACTTACGTCATTTTTTTTTTTTGCTTCCACTATATCAGTATAAAACTCGAGATCTGAAGTGTTTTTGGTATTGACCTGATGACTTGTTTGCGCTCTGATTTGGCAGCATTTTGCGAAAGTGTTAAAACAGGGTTTCTGAAATGCATGACAGTGTTGAGTGCTGTGCTACATTCCACACTTTGCAGACTTGACTCTTTGGAATTCCTCACTTTCATTTGCCTGTGAGAAAAACTGTTCTCATTTTGAACAGTTTATATTCCAGCCCCTTCCCACTGAAATCATGTAAAACGCCACCTGCTGAGTTCAGCTCTTTGGCCTACATTCTTGCTGTTTAAGAGACCTTGCACATCTTCACCTGGATACCAGCTCTTTCATTAACCAGCTACTCTCAGATAACATAACCTCGAATATCACAGAAAACTCTTTTCTTTATTAGAGACTTCTTTAAGTCACCCAAACCATAACCCATAATTCAGTTATATATTTGCCTAATGCTTGATCTATTTATTTTTTAACAGATGTGGAAAATATACTTCTTTCAAATGTTTCATTTTTTAAGGCATGCAGTATTCTTCAAGCTTGTGAAGTCCAACTCTCCTTCTGGTGTCACTGGAAATGCCCTGCTCCAAACAGGGTGAGCTAAATTAAGACCAAAAAGGCAACAGGGTGGGTGATTTATTCAAAGTCACATAAAACAATGGATCTGTCCACTGGGTGAAAATGAGATAGGGTTCATATGCAAGGATTGCATCGAGTTGCAAATAAGTAACTCCAAGTCCATGTTGCAACCATCAGTATTGGCACACTGACCAGAAGCGCAACTGACCTCACAGCTGCACCCTTCAGGAGACAAGACAGAGCAGAAGGAAATCATGTGACATTGGCCATGGATACAAGGTCATCTATTTTGGCAGACCAAGACACAAAACAGCACTGGTATTGCTGTATTGCAACAGTTTAGGGATGCTGTGGCAAAAGTTGAGCATTTTGATGAAGATTTGATGAAGACTGTCATCCACTGCTTCAACACATACATACCACAGACTGGTTTCCCGGAGAATGACAAAGAGCTATTCTGGAACCTTCTTGAGGAGAAATCTATTGCTGTCCCAGCCAAGGACTACAACAACATTGGGAGATTTAAATGGCCATATTGGAGCAAGGGCAGATGACTTCAGCTGTCATGGTAAGCAAAGTTTCCACACCCGTAAGAAAGACGGTGAACGAATCCTTGACTTCACTGACACTCAAAACCTTGTCCTTGCCAACAAATGGTTTTGCAAGCACCCATCACACCTCATAACTACTACAGTGGCAACACTTCATCCCAGTTCAACTTCATACTTATCCAGAGATGAGACCTTAAAACAGGACTCAATACCAAAGTCATTCCATATGAAACAATTGCTCCCCAACACCAGCCAGTAATCAGTGTCCTATGCATTGACCCACCCAGGGAAAGCAGAGCAGGACATAATTGGCCAGCTAGAATCAAGTGGTGGAAACCATGACAAAAAGAGGCAAGAATCATCTTGCAAATGCAACTGCCTCCCATTATGACAGTAGACAGTACATGAGCCAAAGCAAAACAGGTGATTAAAACAGCTGCCCAGTCTGAAGTTAACATGACAAAACCTGGTCATAAAAAGATTTACAAACAAATATGGCTTTGGACAGATGAAGTAAAGGAGGCAGTCCATGAGAAAAAGTGGTTCTATCTTGCTTTCCTAGCTAAAAAGTGTCTTTTTAGGTAGGAAAGAAATACTGCAACACTTGATGCAGTGCAAAGAAAGCAGTAGCTGCTACAACAAAGTCTGCACACTTTGAGGAACTGTACATAAATATTAATAGTCGCAAAAGCGAACAAGACATCTACTAGCTAGTGAAAGCCCACCATAAAAGGACTGAGGCCATTGAGAGATTCCACGGTGTCAATAATGAGAATGGGAAGCTGATCAATGTTCATGTCAAGGCAACAAAATGTTGGAAGGATTACTTTGAGAAAGTTTCCACAGAAGAGTTCCCACACCCCCGATCCCATATGTTACCCCAGTTCTAGGGCCTGTGCAAACTATCACATCTGATGAAGTTGCCATGGTGATGAAACAGATGAAAATAGGCAAAGCCACGGGACCAGATGATGTGGTGCGGGAACTGTGGAAATAACAACACTAGAACCCTTACAACTGGCTGATGGAACTCTTTAACCAGATTATACTGGAGAAGATGATGCCAATGATTAACAACTTAGCACAACAGTGCTTGGTCGAGAAAGTGTTCAACTAAGTCCCACATGATGCCATCTGGTATGCATTGCAACATCATGGAGTTAAAGAACATTTGCACCATTGTACAACATGTCATGCTCTATGGTGCAGAATGCTGGTCAGTGGCTAAATAAGTTGAACATCGACTGGGTGTCATGGAGACAAAGATGTTGCAATGGACCTCCAGCCTCATGCAAAAGGATCATTTGCATAATGGTGACATCCGTTCAAAATACAGCATTGCACCAATCTCTGACAAGATGCATGAAGCCCGCCTGCATTGGTATGGACATGTCTTGGTTCTTGATGGGGAAATTCTGGCCAAAAGGGGTCTCACCCTGGAGGTCAGTGAATCCTGACCAAGGGAACAACCAAAACAGCACTGGACGAACACTCTTAACATAACGTAAAGTTGTCCCAGCTTCACTCAGATCTAGCCCATGACCATGTGAAATGGAAGGCCAAAACAAGAATAGCAGATCCTACCATGAAGTGCAACAAAAGCTAAGAAAAAGAAGATGCAGTATTCTTCAAACTTATTGAGTAGAGTAAAACCTTGGTTTACAAACGTAATTCATTCCAGAAACATGTTTGTAATCCAAAGCACTCATTTATCAAAGCAAATACACCCATAAAAATAATAGAAACTCAAATGATTAGTTCTACAGCCCAAAAATATTCATATAAAATGATTACAATACTGTAATATAAAATAATAAAGAAAATACAAAGTATTTTTCTTTAAAACAAATTAAAGAAAAATATAAAGAAAAATAAAACAAAACTCTCACCTGCACTCGCCGTTGAAAACCTTCATGTCTGGTGTGGGGGAGACAAGAGAAGGCTGCACTGCCTGCCAGCACCCACCAACCAGCTGCCCTTCCTTCCTTCATTTCTTCCTGGAAGGAGCAAGCTGTCAGACAGCCATATTGCCTTCCCTTCCTCTCTCCTCCCTCTACTTTGGTGGCTGCCTCAGAGGGAACATTCCAGACAATCCTCCATAATCCAGCAGGGGTCGAGAGAGAGAACCACCATTGGCTCACTTGTGATCATGTGACCTTCTCCTGTGCTCATATTGCAAGACATTGTTCATTGAGCAAGGCAAAATTTAGAAGAAATGTTTGCTCATCTTGCAAAACACTCCTAGGCCTAAGTACTCGTAAACCAAAGTTTTACTGTATTTTTTCCAGTTGCATGTTCTTTCTTCTTATAATAGATATCAGATGATGTCAATCACTGTTGACTTCATCTTAAAATTACACAGCTGGAAGGACCTTATGGATCATCAAGTCCAGAAGGATCTTTGAAAATGTGAGTACTAGAGATGGGCACGACTTAGCGGTATTTCCGTTTCCGTTTCCGTTACTCGTTTCCGTTACTCTACGGAAACGGAAACAGGAATTACTCTGCCAGACTTCGAGCTCGAACCGACGAACAAACAATTTGGTCTGATTTGTCGTGCTCGTTACATGCATCGCGCGATCGCGCGCGATGCCAAGCGGCACAGAAAAAAAGTTTTTAAAAGTTAAAAAGCCCGGTTCCCGGTCAAAAAGCAGGCAGAAAAATGCCTGCCGTGCCTCAGGGCACCTACCAGAGGGGTGGTTTCTGGAGGTCCCCGTCCGGCCTCCCCCCCTCCTCCGTCCTGGGATGCTCTGGTGTGGTGGTGGGACTCGCCCACCGCAAAAAGCCCAGTCTCGCCGCCGGCCGCCAAAGCGCAAGCAAGCGGCACGGGCGGCACAGGAAAAAACTTTTTTAAACTCTCCCCCGGGTCTCCCCCCCACCCATTCCCGGGCCAAAAAGCAGGCGGAAAATGCCTGTTTGACTAAGGGCACTCACTCAGTAGGGCACCTACCGGAGGGGGGGTTTCTGGTCTGGAGGGGGGGTGTCCCGGCTTCCCCCCCTCCGTCCTGGGATGCTCTGGTCTGGTGGGACTCGCCACAGGCTCGCAAAAAGCCCACTCTCGCCGAGACGCCGACGGCCGCCGCAAACGCAAGCGGCACGGACGGCGCAGGAAAAAACTTTTAAACTCTCCCCCCACCCATTCCCGGGCCAAAAAGCAGGCGGAAAATGCCTGTTTGACTAAGGGCACTCACTCAGTAGGGCACCTACCGGAGGGGGGGTTTCTGGTCTGGAGGGGGGGTCCCGCCTCCCCCCGTCCTGGGCAGCCGGACTCGAGTCGCCTCGTCGCCATGCCATGCAGTGCGGGCGGGGGATCGAAAATGGGGTGGCGAATGCAATATTGTTTTTGAAATCGTGGTCCAAAAACACACAAGCACAACAGAAACACGCGGAAATGTATGAACTGCCAGATTTTTCACAGTAGCAGTGGTGCGGGTTTTTTCTTGCAAGTTGTTGCAACAAAATGTCTCTCCTCTCCTCCTGTGTCCTCCATTGATTTTATTTTATTTTATTTTATTTACACCTGCGCAGTGTGCAATGATGGGCTGGCCCAGTGGCCTGGCCAGCCATGTGGGAGGGGACGACCATGCAAATTTTTGGAGCCATCTCACCAATCGCATGGCCACTTGGCCACTGAGACTTCTGGGATGTGCCAAAAAGCCCCCTAAAACTTGCCCTAGCCCCCTAACCCACTAACCCTAATCCTTGACTCCTTACCCATACGTCACAGACTGTCTTCTTAGTGGGTCAGAGAGGCACCCAGAGGTGCAACCCAATAGCCCACCATAACCTTACCCGTCATTAGCCTAACCCTAGCCCTAACCCTAATCCACCTTAGCCCATAGCCAGATCTACTTGCATTGCACTACACGCAAGTACGATTCCCTTCTTTGTGGGACATGGCAGGTGCGACCCGCTCGTAGGGACCAGGTACTTGAGCAGGTGCAGTGGCACTGCCTGGCCTGCAAATGGCGACACGCTCGTACCAGGGTATCAGGTACTTGAGCAGGTCTCACTGCCTGCAAATGGTATGCATAACCATATGGTTGTGCATGCCATTTTGCAGCAGCAGCAGGTGAGGATGGGAGACCCCCATGTTGAGGGGTCTCTTGGAGCCTGCTGCTGCTGTCCCTTCCTTTATAGCGGGCCGGCGGAGGCACCCACCCCACAGAGGTGCCTCCAGGAGCCCGCTACCCCCCCAAAAAAAACCAGTATAACGATAACGAAAAAACGAACCAACTAATTTTTGCGGTTTTTCGCGAAAAACGGAAACGAGCCGACACGGGCTGCCTCCGACACACAACAACTCGAAAACGTCATTTTCCCGAGTCGTGCCCATCTCTAGTGAGTACATTTGAACATCCCCGGTCAATGAAAGCACTCTGTCAGCTAATCTGTCCAATCCCGAAGACCAAGAGGGTGTTTCCACCATGAAAGAATTGATTGCCATGTAACATTTTGGTCTATGACCATAAATAAACAATGTTGTTGTTGTTGTTGTTGTTGTTGTTGTTGTTGTTGTTGTTATATATTTCATCCCACACCACATGGGAAAAAAATTCTCCCTAACGTATGAAAAATAATTAATGATATAATTTTTTCAGTTTTCTCTTTAGGCCCTATTGGTAACAGCTAGAGTTCAAACATGTCTGTGAAGATTCTCAGTCATCCAGATGGGGATGTCGGGAAATTGAGTCATGGCAACTGAACTTTTTTTCTTGAGCAATCGAAACATTGCTCTACTCATCCAAACAGCTTTGTCAGTCTTTGTCAGTATTCAAACCTTTGTGAATTCCCGCCCTCCCCCCAGTTCTCTACATGTCCCACTTCTGCAATTACTTGTTATCTGCTTTTAGCTGTACCGACAGAAAACTGTGACTAGTTAATTCACTGAAATCCTTATTCTCCAGTTTTGGCAACATAGAGTGTTTTATGTTGCAAAAGCAGGGCTACAAGAATGACGAATAGAACAAAAATAAGTGTATTCTTCAGAGGCTCCAGAAACTTCATATGCAGCAAGAACCATAGGTCTTTCTTGTAACTGCCCACAAAGTTTTCAGAGAATGCCAATGAATTGCAAACTATTATTACAAGAAATACATTTTGTTTGGCCCTCATGCATGGGTTCCATAGACTATGGGCATACATATCCTGGGGGAGGCACACAGGGCTTGCCACTACTGCAACATGGTCTGATCCTCCAGCCCACTTTCTGTTCATCCTGACCTATGATTTGATGCAAACACTAGGAGCATTTATAGGCCAGAGCAAGGCTCCATTATAAGCAGATCCCAAAGAAGTTACTTTTTGGATCAGTTAGTGAGCATGCTGACTGGGGAATATGTACTTCAAAGGTGTAAGTTTTACAAATTCTGCTCATACAGGTGAGTGCAGAACCTTTTCTATGGCACCAAATCAGACCACATTTCAAATGCTCTTCTAAAACACCTCAAGCCTGTTCCTAATTTTTTTCTGCCTGTTCCGTTTGTGTTTCAAATGCATAGGCTAGCTTTTTAGTTATACAAGAAGGAAAACAACCCAAACATAATGCTAATCTCATTTTGTTTACAAAAATAATTGAAAGCACCTGTGATGACGCTTATTTCCATCCTTCTTAAACTCTTGTGGATGCCTTTCTAACTTGCTACTTTGCTGAAGCAACATCTAGGAAGAAAGGGTATAATTAAATAATTTGCTTAGGAGAAACTATTAACATTATCCTTGCTAGATCTTTAACAGAGCTAAACTGGCAAAAAAAACCCCTATGATACCCTAAATCAGCCATTCTCAACAGGGTCCCTGCCACATTGAAGGGGGCCACAGGATGGAAACAATTAATCACACACCATCTTACATGGTTCAACTTACAAGTTAAATCTTACATCGACTTATGAAATTAATCTGTTCTGAATGCATTTTTGTAAGTCAAAATGTTCATAAGTCAAAACATGGTTTCCCATATGAATGCATTGGAAATGGATTAATTTGTTCGAGAAGCTAGAAAAAAGAATGATGGGGGGTGTCAAAAGCTCTCCACCTACAAATATGGGAAAGAGCTTTTGCTCTCTATGGGGAGGTTGGTTTTTAAAGCCTGCCCAAGCCCAGCAAAGCAGGGGGGAAGCTTCCCCCCTTTGCTGGATTGGGGAGAAACCCCCTCAGTCAACCGGCAGCAGAAGGCTGCTCCTCCCATTCCGACACCCAGCTGATTTTGACAGCTGGGAAAATAACCTGGCTGTTGAGGAGTATCTGCTGTCAGTTGATTGAGGGGGTTTCCCTCAACACAGCAAAGGGGAGAAGCTTTTCAAACACACACACACACACACACACACACACACACACACAGAGAGAGAGAGAGAGAGAGAGAGAGAGAGAGAGAGAGAGAGAGAGAGACTCCCAATTGACCTCAGTCTCATAGTGGAAGCAAGAACTCTTGCCAGACAATGCAATTTCTATACAGTTTGTTTTAATATCAACACAAGCCAAACCTTATAAGATTGAAAGTCTGAAGGGGGCTCAAAGCAGGCACTTACGTACTGAGCTCAATAATCTCATTGACTCCTATGCTGGGAGATGGATGATACTTTCTCTTCTGTACACCTCTTACAGAAGGTGTACAGAAGAACACTTAGAAGCAGTCCAGTGTCTTTTTTTTGGGGGGGGGGTGCCGAACAGGTCTTCTTAACCTTTGCCATTTTTGTTTGACTTAATGTTCAACAATATCTCAAGGAATTGTAAAGACTTACAACAAAATGCGAGAAAATTGATGGAAATAAAATGATATTTTTTTAAAAAATACAGTCCAAAATATTTAGTCTCCTTCTCCAATATTTTCGAGGGTAGAATAAGATGCCAGCCTACAACACTTGATAATGAATCCCTTTGTCCATTTAAACCCTGCTTCTCTAAACCAAGCTATACACACTACTTATGTAAATACATTGTGAATAGCCCTATGCCACTGAATGATTAGGTTCTATTTTCACAAATTCAGCCTGAGAGATAACAACTTAACTGAGATAAGGTGTTGAATGCCCTGCAGCTATGAAATTAGTTTGTTTCTACAGAACAGATATTGTTATCTCTTAGACAGAGTTTGCTTAAATAATTACTTAAGGACTCAAAAATTAACTATCCACTCTATGTGAGTTGCCTCTCCAAATTTAAAATCATGGCTTTCTGTTTCTCCATTTACAGTTATGACTTGAATCAAAGAAGTAAGTTATTCTGATTTGTGTTCCATTCAAATAGTAAGGCCATTTAACTAACTCTAACATCAATTCAGTACCACTGATGACAGAGGGCAAGTCATTTAATATCTTGAGATTATAAAATTATTTAATCTCATTTAGCGGTAGAACTGGAAAATTTGCATCACAAGAGAATGGGCACTTACCCATGCTGTATCAATTAGAGAGATAGGAGCAGGCCACTGAGATATAGCCATTTACAAGCTTTATTATGATACCATCTTGTATATAGATATCAAAAGTATGTACCTTTTTGAACCGCTCAATTTCTTTCATATGGATTAGGAAAATAGACTGTGGACCAAGATCTCCCAACACGTTTTCCTTCTTCACTGTTGCCAAGAGCCCCTCACCCACCACTTTCCACCCTATGCACTTGGGGGGGATCAGTATTACATACCCCCTTGGACCTTTGTCTTTTTGTTATTCTCTTTAATCTTTCTTGGTGTTCTTTGTGGCTAAGCATTGTGTAGGGATCTGTGGTCTCTGATATTATTATTCCTCTCCAGTCCTGGTATGTTTTTGCTGTGGGGGGAAATAAATGCAGGTTAGAACAATGCCATAATAAAGGACATTACCAGACACAGCAAACTATATTGCAGCATGTGCAAGCTAAACAACCTCAGTGTTCATGCAAATTCAGTGTGAGCATTGCCAGGTTTTAAATTTAAAAATGTTTTCATTCTCCCTGTTGCAATGACCCTACTGGAAGAATAAAGAGCACTAAAGTTTTTTCCCCGGGGATCTAAAAAGAGACCAATATGCAACAGATGAAATATTTCCCATTGCAGTTCCTTGTCTCTAAAACACATGTGTTCCCCCAAAACCCATTGAAGCAGATAGAAGATCCTCGGGGATGTGCTCCTCTTGCCAAAGACAGAAAACCATATTTATGCACAGATTTCTGTAGTTTTCTGATTGGAGATATTCTGTTCTGTGCAGAACCACCTTAGAAATCCAGGACTGATGACGTTTATGATTTGATCATAAAACAGCGCAGCCAAGCATGCAGTACAAATTATAGCTACAGCAATCAGGATTTCTAATTCCAAAGGACATTTCAGTCATGTTAAACATCATGGTGACTGGCATAGTTATTGAGAGATAGGTCACGTCCTATCCAATTAACCGGTTCCCCTATCAATCCCTGAACATGCCATCAGGCTTAGGTTTGGGTTCAATACAGGATTCAATGCTAAAAAAGAACAGAAACATTGGAAGGTGCTTTTTATTGACTCAGCTATTGGCTCATCACACCCAAGTACTATCAAGTCTGACCAGAAGCTACTGTCAAAGATTTCACATAGGATTGTGCCCTAGACCTACTTGGAGATCCTTGATCCTTTGCTGGTTTTATACCCTAATGCTAACCAGGCACAACTTTCCTTAGCTTCGTATAACAGGTACATTCACACTGGTAACATGGTTTCAGATATTCAGCGCATCCACACGGGCTGTCAACAAGGTCCATTAGGCTCTTGCTTCGAATGAGACTTCATGTGCCCAGACCAACACAAATTTGAGCCCCGCTCCATGGTTCTGTTGTTAACATTATGCCCCACTACCATCAGCTACTTATCATAGTTTTCCCCTGTCACCAGACAGCAGCAGGAACATTCTTCACTGGGAGCTGGATCAATGCTCAAATCAGCTCTGCTGCCACCACGTTAGATGAAATGCAACACACGGCCAGGATTTTGATACCAGGAAATAGACTGCTTTTGTGGTCAGTTAATATAATGGAAAGGAAGCACAGAATAGATGCTCAGTAAGAAACTTATTGAGGTGAGGGAGAGACATAACTGGGTGCATCCCACTGTCCCAAGCAGCACTGCTCCCTCAGGTATAATGGCGGAAGACACAACAGGCTCAGCAGGTTTGGCAGTAGGTACTTTTGATTCTCTGGGACCTCTGCAGAGATCTTGCCAACCTTTGACACCAGCGCTGTACAGTAACCCACCATCTATCGCGGGGGTTACGGACCGACCTGCCCCACAATAATTGAAACTCCACAATATGCGGATGAAGGTTGAGTCAGGCCTGGGGGGCATGTGCAATGTTTAAAATATCCTTAAGCAACAGATCCAGCTTGGCTCCACTGTTTAAACCCTTTTTAAACATCATGTGCTGCTCCACCGGGTGCTGGGAAGTTGTGCACAATGTTTAAAATGTTTCAGCAAGGGAGCCATTTTAAACTTTGCATGACACTTCCCCACACCCGGGGGGGGAGTGAGGAGAAGTGGTGTGCGATGCCTCCATGGAGGCAAGCCCCGGGCTCCAGCTGATTGGCATTGGGTGGGGGAGGAAAACCTTTTGTTTCCCCACCTAGCGCCAATCAGCTGGAGCCTGGGTCTTGGAGAAGGGGGAAAGGTTTAAAAAGCCCCAGCTTTTAAAACCTTCCCCCCAAGCCCTTTCAGGGTACTGCATTCCCGTGATATAGCGGGACCGCAGCATATGAACCTCGAAAGGGCAGGGGACCACTGTATAGCAAAGATCAGAACCACACCTACTGATTTGCCCCCAGTCCCCATGTAGTCAACAGATTGGTTGAAAACAGCCCACTTAATACAGCATCCTGACTTTCACAAAGTCTTTGGCTTCCTCCCATCTCCTTATGATAATAAGCATGTGCTATCAGGTCAACAATATTCTACATGGGGAGAATATCTAAGAGAACACATATAGATACTAATGTTTATAAAAGGGACAATCTAATGAGTTCATCAGAAATCATGGCAAAACAGAAATCATATTAGCAAAGAAAAGCAAAAGATAGAAAATGCTTCAAGAGGTGCACCTAATGTGATAAAACAGACATCAGTTGCAGCCCATAATTAGAGTGCATGAAAACTCAATGTTGTAGAGAGATGATAGAGGCCATCTATTTAGAATAGAATAGAATAGAATAGAATAGAATAGAATAGAATAGAATAGAGTTTTATTGTCATTATGCATACGCAAGATAACGCACAACGAAATTAGAGTGCTGTTCCACTACACACTCTAAACATACAAAACACATAAAACATATAAAACACATAAAACACTATACAAAATATTGAAAACTCTTAAAATTTCTTACAAAATTTAAAACACTACTTAAAAACTGATTAAGATGGTGCTAAAACTGTCGCATTTAACTTGGATACCGCTCTGTGATAAAAACTGTTCTTTAGTCTATTTGTCCTTGACCTAAGAGTCCTGTATCTCCTGCCAGACGGCAACAGTTCAAAAATTGGTGGCCAGGATGCGAAGGGTCTCTCAAAATTCTAGATGTCTTCCTTGAGCATCTGGAGTTGTATAATTCTTCCAAAGGAGGAAGAGGACAGCCCACTATCCTCTCAGCAGTGTTTATGACCCTCTGGATTGCCGTTCTATCTGCTGCTGTGCAATTGGTGAACCAGACACAGAGGCAGTAAGTGATAGTGCTTTCTATAAAGCCCCGGTAGAAGATTACCAACAGTTTCTTAGACAGTTGTTCCCTCCTGAGAAGTCTCAGAAGATATAATCTCTGTTGGGCCTTCTTAACCAGTGCTTCAGTGTTGGCACTCCAGGTCAAATCCTCCTGCAGAATAACTCCTAAGAACCTACTGTCCATCACCCGCTCTACACAAACACCATCAATAATCAGGGGCTGAGTGTCTATTTCCTTTTTCGATAGTCCACTATAAGTTCTTTGGTCTTGTTGATATTTATTATCAGATTGTTGGTTCTGCACCACCGTAGCAGCCGATGCACCTCCTCTCGGTAGGCTGACTCGTCTCCACCAGAGATGAGTCCCACTACTGTTGTGTCATCGGCAAACTTGATGATTTTATTTTCAGGATGAGTATGAGTGCAGTCAGAGGTGTAAATACTAAAGAATAGTGGGCTCAGCACACAGCCCTGTGGAGTACCCATGTTGAGAGTGAGGGTTGATGACATGTAGTCACCTAATCTGACCCTCTGTGAGCGATTTGATAAGAAATCTATGGTCCAGGCACAGATGGAATGACAAAAACCAAGGTCCTTAAGTCTAGATATCAGCTTGTGAGGTATAATTGTATTGAAAGCAGAGCTAAAGTCCACAAAGAGCATCCTTACATAGGTCCCCCGCAGCTCCAAATGGGTAAGAGCAGTGTGCAAGGTGATATCTATAGCATCGTCCGTGGATCTATTTGCTCTGTAAGCAAACTGATATTTATCAAATGTGCCTGGGAGGCAAGAGATGATATGCTGGTGGACTAATCGTTCCAGAGACTTCATTACAATGGAGGTAAGTGTCACAGGTCTATAATCATTTAAGCTGTTAATAGATGGCTTCTTTGGCAGTGGAACAATAATGGAGGCCTTCAGACAAGATGGAATAGTTGACTGGGCTAGAGACCAGTTAAAAATTTCAGTAAAAACTCCAGCCAACTGGTCTGCGCACTCCCTAATCACCTGACCAGAAATGCCATCAGTTCCTGCAGCTTTCCTTGGGTCCACAGTTCTCAAGATGTTTCTGTGTTTCTGAAATCATACTTCAAAGGAACCACAGGCTAAAATTCTGAAGACTAATCACTAACAAAACAAACTAATAAGTACCTCCCCAGAGGAGAGAGAAACCTCTCGCCCCATCTTTGCTCACCTTTCCAAGCATAAAGACTTCTCTCTTCAGGCATCTTTCCTTTAAATGATTGGTTGACCAAGGGGATTTTTTTAAAGAGACATTTATTCTGTTTTAACTGTGTTCTTAATATTGTTCATCTTTAATAAACTATTTGTAAAATGCTTTTTTATAAAGTAATGTATTATGTAGGGGTTTTTTACTTTGTTTCTTTTAATGCTTTTATAAACTACCTTGTATCCTTTGGGAGAAATGTGGAATATAAACAAACAAACACACACACAAACACACTCATCCTGTGACACTCAGACATTCATGTTACTTAAGCTCTAATGTCTGTTTCTAACCTCTGTTTCTGGCCTAAAAAGACAATTTAAATTTATTGCCTGAATACACAAAATGAATGGGAAAGTTGGACATGCCAGGGCAATGAATGTTACATTTGAAGCAATATTCGTAGAGTACATCCAATCACAGGGTCTTGAATTCTGTGATTTATGTAGTATATTGATGTGAAACAGGGCCAAAAGTTCCAGAGCTGGAAAAGGGACCCTATGGCTCCAGTCCGTATCAGAGAAGCACAGTGGGGAATTGAACTCATGAACTCTAGCTCCACAGCCACACACCTACTTGGGTTGCCAGATAAACAAAACTCAATTCCTTAAGATGTTAGGGTCTAAAGATGGAAGGAGGGGGCGGGCCTTTGTGATATTGGAGATGAACCCTTCTAATGTTGCATATGTTGTCGTAGAGATTGGCCAACAAAAGATAGGAAAGAGAGGGCAGAATAATTGAGTAAGCGACCCAGAATCCAGATTAAATTGGGATAATGTGGTTATTTTCCCAGCCCAAGAGGCAAAATATTTATTGACAGCCACGTGACTCACATCCCATATGTCTTAAGATTAATTGTCAAGTAAATCAGGGAAGGGCAGTCTCTGGCTTTCTGGATAGTAGCGTCGTCCACTGAGCAGAGTCAGCATGGCCAATTGTAAGGTACGGCAGAATTCCAGGACATCTAGATAGACACAGGTTGCCTACTCCAACGTAAAATATCAGCAAAAGATTTCCTCTAGTGAAGATCTCTATTATTTACACTGTTGCTACTTCTACAACCTCGCATGCTTCCTCTAGTAGGTGTGGCTGGGCAGAACGTTTCTGCAATTGACTATCAATCTATCTAGCACTAACCAATCAGCCCTTCTCTGCTTCTTAATTCAAAGAGAGCCCCACCTCTCTACTCTGTGCTTTCCCCCTCTCTACAGTCTGTTCAGGTCTGTTTGAAGAGAGCAGCCTTGTGCAGTAGGTCCGTTTTTTGTTTATCTGTTCAACTATAAGTGATGAAAACTTTTTATTCTTTCTATTGTGGATGTCCAAAAGTGAGCTGTTGAAACTGTAGGTGTCACTTCATGAGAAAAGGACTAGACTACTCTGGGGAACCTGAAGCTATTCTGCCCTGTGAATCTTTGACCATCTGCTATACAACTAGGAAAAATTTTACCAAAATTCAGAACTCTGCAGCATCAACATGGTACAAAGGGCAGGTGCTTCCCTTTTCATGTCATTACTCCTTAACAATTTTCAGAAATGGAAATCAACTCCTGTTTTTTGTTGTTACTGTTCCAAAAGCCTAACAGGATGCTTGATTAAAATCAGAACTATTAGAACTGTTGCAGCCCACTTGAGTTAAACTGCATGATCTCTGTACTTCAGGATGTTAGAGTGAATATATAAGTATACAGTGGACCCTCGTATAGCAAACAGTTTGTATAACATAAAATCTGTACAACATAAAAATTCCAGAGATAGGGTAAATTTGTTTAGCAGAATCGTCTATGGGGTGTATCCATACAACATAAAAATGGTCGCAATCAGGGATTACTTTGTTTTCAATGCATTCCTATGGGAAATTTTTATAAAGGAAAATTTGCTTAATATTATTTCATTTGGAACAAATTAATTCCTTTATACAAGGTACCACTGTAGTTTTGAAAATTCATTAGAAGTACCTAGTAAATCCGTATCTTACCACTGACTGTCAAAAGCTCCACTGAAGGCTTTCCATGCTTGTTTGAGTTCTTCCCCAAGTTAAAGTTTGTATGCTTAAAACTGTAATCCTTGACAGTGTTATATCAGGCAAAGTAGCAAACCAATAAAGAATGGAGGGAAAGCTGACTGATTTCCATAGCATTTTATTCCTCAGTGGCCATTTAATTCAACTTTAGTGCTATCTTTCCATAAACTCTCACAATAGTTTAATGCCTTTTTAATTGGGCATTTTGCTTTAATCTTTAGGCACTTACAAACAATTAGGTGCTGGAAGATAGAATTAGCAGCTCCCAGTTTATCTGTATAATTAGAAAAATGAGGAGGGAGGATCTTGTGTCAGTTTAAATCACATTATTTGAACAGTTATGGTGTGATGGGTTGATCTCTACAGTATATTTTTCTTCTGACAGACCAGTATAGAAGATGAGGAACTGAACAAGTCAGCATGTGAGTTTCCTTAACATGCTGCATATAGGGATATATATTCATTATTCTTTTGAACACTTGCAAATTAAGGGAAATGAGTTCAGATTTCTAACAAACCTATCTATGACATAAAAATATCACTTTATGCCTTGTTTAACAAATTCTAGTAGATATTTATTTATTTATTTATTTATTTATTTATTTATTTATTTATTTATTTATTTATTTATTTATACAATTTATATGCCGCCCACTGCCCAAAGGTCTCTGGGCAGCTTACAATAGAAGTGAACAATTAAAACAAACCACTAAAATGTCAACTAAAACAATAAGAACATTTAAATACAAAACACTAAAATTGCCATCAGGACCCACAATCTATATTATGTCAGTTAAAAAACTTCTGAAACAAAAAGGTTTTTACCTGGCACCGAAACATTATCAGCATTGGCACCAGGCGGATCTCAGATGGGAGGGCGTTCCATAGCCTGGGGGCAGCCGCCAAAAAGGCCCTATTCCTACAAGCCATCCCTTTCACCTCCTTCAGGGATGGCTCTTTCACGAGGGCCCCCTGGCTAGATCTTAATTGTCGGGTAATTGCATACTGAAAGAGGTGGTCCTTCAGGTATCTATTCATTTAAAAAAGCAATTGATTGGTTTGGCCTAAGAGGTCTTTCCCCCCACTGATCAATGCTAGGTGACCTAAAGACATTCCACCTCTGTTGTATAATATGTTATACTAGCATAGTCAGGCACATAATGAAGTACAAAGGGTCACACTCTAGTGGGAGGTGGGTACTGGAAAGTGTCACCTGGATCTTGTCCTTCTCTTTGTCCATCTCCATTGTAGCCTGCTTATGAGCCCATCCTATTATGTAACTCTAACAACAAGAACGGTAGCAGGTGCAATGGAGGCCACTGCTTGCTCATTCCTGGTCTGTGGGGCAAGCAAACAAGGGGGATGCAGTGATGAGGAAGTGCAGCAAGAGTCAACTCTGGTAGACTTACTATCAGGGGGCTGTTCCATTTTTGCCCCAACCTGGAGAAGGGACTGCTAAATTAGATGGATGTGTGGGTACATCCTTATTAATCATTCATCTCAGCAGATATTTTCATGTCAAGTGATATTTTCATCTCCTATAATATATGAACTAGTCCCCCGACTCATCAACTGGATTCAGGTTATGCAATATTGATGATGAACGATGATGTCTGGCTTAGGCTATTAATTTCAGTGAATTAATTTTAAGCCATGTGACTAATTTAGAATAGGGCCTTTTGTTGCTGCTGTTGTTCCCCCACATGAAATATCAAAAACTGCACCAGTCAGCTGTGCTTTTATTTTTAAGCACGGGGTGCTGTATCAAAGGTAAATCCTGTTTGTTTATTCTTTTCAAAATGTACCAGACAGACAGAACAGAGAAAAATAAAGCTTCTGAAAGATCACTCACAAAGGTTTGCTTTTCAGGGTTGATATTACAAGCAATTAGCGTGACATTTAATAAATGACATTTCTAAGAACTGCAAGAGCTGACTTTAACAGGCAAACAGAACAACCATGTTTTGTTTTTTAAAGGCAGTTGCATTGTAGCACATTTTATGCAAAACGTCTGTGCAAGCTCATGTTTAAAACATGTGCGTGCATGAAATATTTGGAATAAACAGCCTTAGTATACATCTAAATTGTGGTGCTCTCTACTCAGTGGAAGTGTTGAAGACATGACTTGACATAAACCAGGAAATGGATTTCCATATCCAGATTAATTTGCATGCATATATTGGGAATAATGAACTCACTGAGTCACAATAAATTGGATGTTGTTCAAATTAATGTGTTTTTTAAAAGCATAGCTTTGTTATGTGATAATACAACAATATATTTGTCATAGTGTTTTCAATGCCCAGTAAAATGTGCAGCTAAAGTGATGGATTAGGACTCTCGACACCTGTACTTGAATCCCCATTCAGATGTAGTATCTCACTTGGGATAGGGTGTAATTGGTAGAACCACTCCTTAAATATCATCCTTACTTTTAAAGCCTTATTCGAGGCACACTAACATCATGTTTTTACATATAGAATATGCATGTGAAATAGGCAATACATACAGAGCACAGTCAAGTTCTGAACAATCATGGTATCAGTAGAGGCAATGTGAATTTGATGGTGTTTTCATATTCTGTACCAAGAAGGTCAGAACCCAGCAATATTCTCCAGGCTGTGGTCTAGAAGCCCAACATTTATTATTTGGCACAAATAGTCAGACTCACTATAAATCTGAAACTATCTCACAATAAGGTGATAAGAACCTCCTAAGTACAGAAGGCATTTGCTCACCCATAGTATAACATTCACAAATATATAGTATTACTTAAATATAATACGAATGTGCAAATTCCTTCTATACTTAGGAAGCTAATCTATATGTATATGCATCTGTGTTTGCACATTACAAAAACAATCAAAAGTGAGATGATGTTGGTAAAACCTATATCTGCTACACAAGATTATGATACATGCAGAATGAAGTGGGACAAAGTCCCAGTGAATGCAATCTATATTGCTGAGTAGGCATGCATAGGACTGTACTGTTTGTTGGCTTAGGTGAGATACTACCAAAACGTAGCATAAGCAAGTAGCTGCCAGTATGTGAACAAAAACTTCCATGTGAACATCTAATTGCAAGACACGGTTTACAATACTCCTTCCACTCAGAAAAGGATGATAATTGTGTGAAACCGGCCTCTTTCCACTCACTTGTACATTTATGCATGCTTCACACAGGAGGGTAGAACCCTGTTTCAACTCCACTTCCCACTGGGTATCCATGAAGAACTAATTATTCTTCATAACTGAGCAACAAAATACAGTTGCTATTCACCGTTGTGTTATATATTCGTAACTACAGATGGGCATGAACCTGAAAAATGATTATTTGTGGTGGTTCATGGTTGGCCACGAACCATGAACCATTATGAACAAAAAACAGAAAACTGAACCACGAACTGGTTCAGTTCCTGGTTCATGTCCAGAAGGACAGGCTTAGCTTCTCTGGTTGTGCTGTCACCACAGTGTCGTGCTACCATCGTGCTGCCACACGAACAGGCCTATGCATGATGGTAGGCATTTATAGGCACAGAGACAGCTAGCTGAGCTCCTGGAAGTAGACATGGGCACGACTTGGCGAAATTGTTGTTTCCGTTTTCGGTTTTCATTTCCGTTATGTAACGGAAATGGTAACGATAATTACGCCACTCCAGCTCGAACCCAAGCCGAAAAAAGAAAAATTGGGTCGGGTTTTTCATTGTCGTTAATGGCATCATGGCGATCGCGCGATGGCATTGCCAAGCAGCACAGAAAAAAAGTTTTAAAGAGTAAAAAAAAAGCCCCGACTCCCGGCCAAAAAGCAGGCAAAAATATGCCTGCCTGAGGAGGACACCTACCAGAGGGGTGGTTTCTGGGGGGGGGGCGGCCTTCCCCCC
>JAHTLZ010000330.1:37500809-37515114 GCA_023846285.1 Phrynocephalus versicolor
ATCTAATCTCCATATGAAATTTTCATTATTTTTAAAAGGTTATTTTGGATTAAAAGTAATAGTTTACATAGTCTTTTTCATTTTGTCATATACAGTACTGCCCCTGTATCCACATTCACAAACCACTTATTCAGTTATCCGCAGTTGGTGATCAGGGTGCAGGGGAGGTCTGAGCCTGGCAATGAAGAAGGAAAAAAGAAAGAAAGAAATCTTACCAACAGAGATGCTGGCCAGCCACAGTCCTCACTACAGCCACCGCACACCAGCTGTCCTCTGGAGGGGTGGGGTGGGGACTTAAGAGGAGCCTCCTGGCCAGCTGGACTTTGAACTTCCCACTTGGGTCCTGGGCAGTGAACCGGAAGTTTGAGCTTGAGCACAAACTTCAAAATTTCCAGTCCTCCACCCAGGACGCAAGCAAGAAGTTTAAAGGCTGGTTGGCCAGGCTGCTCCTCTTAAGTCCCTACCCCACCCCTCCAGAGGGCAGCTGGTGTGCAGTGGCAGTGGCAAGGAGGGAAAAGGAAAAAAAGAAAACTTACCACACCAGCTACCCTCAGGAGGGGCGGGGACTTCAGAGGACCAACATGGCCAACTGGCCTTTGAACTTCCCACTGAAGTCCTGGGTGGAGGACTGGACATTTTGAACTTCCTGCTCAAACTTCTGATCCACCACCTGGGACCCAAGCAGGAAGTTCAAAGGTCAATTGGCCAGGTGGGACTTTAAAGTCCCCATCCCACCCCTCCGGAGGGTGGCTAGCATGTGGAAACAGCAGTGAGAGTGGCCAGCCTGTGGCCGCATCACTACATTTTCCCCTCCTCACGGCTGCCACCGCCCCCTCAGGCTGACTGCCACAACCAGTGACAAGGAGGACAGCTAGCCAGAGGTGGTAGCAAGGAGAGCATGTGGTGGCAGTGGAAGCGGCAGTGAGGAGGGCATGTAGTGGTGGCACTGCCGGGAAGGGCAGCTGGCTGCCACCACCACTGGCAAAGAGAAAGAAAAAAAACTTTATTCCTACCTTGCCATCAACACCACACTCCCCAGCATTTGGGGGGGGGGGTGGAGCCCACCACCCCTGCCATCACGATCAACCCGGATAAGAGCATTTGCTCTTATCCGCAGATTTTGCAATCTGTGGGGGTTCCATAATCAATCTCCCACAGATACGGTGGTCCTGCTGTAGATTGTTTTTTCGTTTCGCACTTGTGCCTATTCAGCATGTTGGGGAGGCATCAACTGGACTTCTCATATGTATGGAAAGAAGATAAAAATA
Organism: Phrynocephalus versicolor; assembly: GCA_023846285.1. Taxonomy (NCBI): domain Eukaryota; kingdom Metazoa; phylum Chordata; class Lepidosauria; order Squamata; family Agamidae; genus Phrynocephalus; species Phrynocephalus versicolor. The sequence continues at coordinate 37,502,078 of JAHTLZ010000330.1, forward strand.
TATCTCTTTGACCTAAATCTCAAACATCCTTTTTATATGCACACACATCATGAACTGGAAATGGCTTTTTGTCTTATTTTTATCTGTACCAAGACCTAGCAAGTATTCCTCTATGACGCAAGATTTGTTAGATCTCCTGCTTATCAGATATGAAGACTACCATATTCATCCATGCCTCTGGTCCAATGAGCCAATACACTCAGGAATGTCAGAAACCTTTGTCTTCAGAAATAAAACCATACATGAATTATGTATGCATCCCAACAAACAACACAAGGATGAACTGGTGCCATCATAACTAATTTGTCTTCAACTCAGTCTGTATTCCCCACCTTGGACAGTAGTCTAGCTGCAGATCTAATCAGTACAGGATGCCGTCAGTTTTTTAGACGTAACAGTTTCTTTCTTTATTTCTAATATTTTGCAGTATCTTACCTTGAAAACCGAGTTAGGCTAGCTACAAGTTGGTTTCAATTTGATAGCATGTAATAGCAATGGTATTTAAAACATTTTTTTAAAAATCTTTCTTATGAATGACTTGGCAATTCATGTCCTTTTTGAAATGTAGGGTCACAGTATCTCAAGAAACAGGTCCTCCTGTATATACCTAGGAATCCTCGCTAAGGTTCTCCTCAAGATTCCAAAGGAGGCTAGTTGAGGGCCATGGAGGCTGGTCCATTTGACTAGCAAGGTACTATCCACTACCCTCTGGCCAGAAAAAATGAAAGAGGCTGCACTCTTCTGCACCAGAAACTTATTTATGATAGTGAGAAAGCCAACATAACCAAAATTTGTTCATATATATATACTGTTCAATATATTTCCACCTGAAATATTAAGGAGATGTAGTGTAGCTGTATGGAAAGAGGAAAGAAAATACGTTGGGGAAAATTAGCTTCTTTGGCTTCACTTCCATAAAATAAATATGGGACAGCAAATAATAATAATAATAATAAATCCCCCCTTTCTCTCCACTCAATGGGGTGGGGGAAAGGAGGGATTTATAAAAAAATTTGCCACCTCAACTGCTGATCAGCTGTAGCTTGGGCTTGGGGTGGCAAAAAAAAGTTTTAAAAAACCCGAGGGGGTAAGTCTTTAAAAAACCTGATGGGGTCTTTTTCTTTTTGCCATCCAAGCGCCAATCAGCTGTAGCGCTGGCTTGGGGTGGCCCCCCAAAAAAGTTTAAAAATCCCTCCTTTTCCCCCCTCCCAATGGGATGGGGGAAAGGGGGGATTTTTAAACATTTCGCCCCCCCCGAGCCGATCAGCTGTAGTGCAGGCTTGAGGAGGCAAAAACAAAACAAAACAGCTGATCGGTGGTTGGGGTGGCAAAAAAAAATGTTTAGTAATCTCACCTTTTCTGTGCCCGATCAAGTTACACAAGTACCACACACACACAGTACACTAAAAACAAAACAAAACAAAAAATAAAATAAAAATCATTTCAAATGGGAAAAAATGAAACAAAACTGACTGAAATGAAAAATGAAATGAAATGCTATTTAACATTTCTTGCCCATCTCTAGTCATGACACCCCCAAGCAGCATTAGGAAGCCAGTAAGCTTTGGGCTTTATCCTGTTTGCAGTGGTCGGAATGAAATGCTCAACTTGAGCAATTATCACTACCTGTGGCTTGTTATTGCACAAGCTGGGATTTCGCCCTGTTGTTTTTAAAGGAGTTTACACTCATGCAAGGAGATGTTAGCAAAGTCTTACCAACAACGCAACAGAGAAGAAGAGGAAGGGCCTGTCTTAATGGAGAGAAGGAAAGGGATGGGCTCGGCCATTTGCTTTTGTCTCACTCTGCCAAACATGCCTTGTCATCACTCTGCAGTTGTTTTCAGGTGTGATTCGTTCATTGATACAAGAGATGAGGATGCTAAACTTTTACAATTCATAGGTTAGCTTTATCCTAAATAAAGTGCATTGCCATGGTGGCACACATGATGCACTCTCCCTGAAGACATTTGTTCAGGTTGCCAATTCAGCATTCCCCAAAGGACATTTACTCTCCACTGTGTTTAATCAGGTAATAAAATTCATGGCCAAGAAATGATGCCAAAGGTGAAGCAAGTATTTGAAACTTATAGTACCTTCATGACAAAATTGACATCAGAACCTTGCAACAAAACTTTAACTGAAGCTTGCAAAGTTTTTAGTGAAAAAAAGGGAGTGATTTATGTTGCCAGCGATTTTTCCACTATGTTCCAATGTGATCTTTCAGCAAGTTCTCTTCCAACAGACTGTTTCTAGGATGTCTTCTAGGACATGTCTAGGAAAATGTCCAGACATTTTCAAACTATTTTTCACAAGCTAAAATTTTCAAGAAACACATTTTTTTTGCTGGTGCTGACATGGCACTTTGCTTACCAACAGTGAGTGAATTTGCCAAGGCTCCATTACAGTGCACCAAGGGCTCATATTGGTGATGTGATGCTGGTGGTTATAGACCTCATATTATAACAATAATTTCCAATAACTTATTTATGATTCATAATGCAGATATTTTCCCTATACATTACTATCATTGCTAAACCATGTTCCTGTAAAAGCTTGCTTCAGTGTAGGGTTTGTTCTAAGTTAACAAATGCATTCAGTTTTATATATATAATTTTTAAGGGATATGAAGCTAAACCAATAGGTGCCTGGTCTCACCTAGAATCTCATTAGTGGGAAGACTTCTACACATTCTTACCAGGGATCTCTGTATCCAAATGGGACAATGAATTCAAGGTTCAATTGTGTGTGGTCTTATCACTTAAAGAAGTAGGGAGATTGAGCAGAACATATGTGTATGTACTGTATTCCTATGCATGTACAGTACATTGCTGAATAGGCTGGAGAAAGGGCCATGGCTTTTAAGGCATATGTAGTACATCACACATAGATTAAAACATGTATTTTGCATTGTCTACATTATACATATAATGTACCTCACCTTTCCCCCTTCCACACAGCAGTAAGTCAGATTCCGGGCTCTTGTTTTTAGCACATGAGGTTATGCTCCTTGGAAGCTGATATGTATCTAGATATGGTGTTGATGGCAGTTGGCCTGATATTGCTTCTGGAGCCATCTCAGTAGGCCATGTTGCCGTCTGAGTGACCTCATCATGCTTACTGTCCATATAAGTTGTTAGAATAGGTGGAGCACTAACAGATAGCCTTCTTTCTGGTTCCTCAATCATTTTGCTAAAAGAAATCTGGTCCAGAGTATTTTTCTGTCAAGGAAAAAAAACGATAAATGTAATTATCAGTAATTTTGCTTTGAATGTCACACTTTACTTGGCTAATTATCAAAAAAGGATTAATGAAGCTGCTTTTCCATTAGTTAGTGCAAACCAAAGAATGATACCCCCTTTAAAGGAAAGATATGTATTACATTCCATAAGGAACCTCGTGGACTGTCACTTTTCAGGTAGAGTATATGTACCCCTGTTGAGTTTCCTTCCTCATCAATCAACTCTGTAGCAGCAGACAAATAATATTCTGAAGCAAGGAAAACATTTGCCTGGGCCTAGGGGTGTGGATTTTGAAGCCCTTTGCTGTTGACAAGAAACTGCATGGAGAATTGTGAGGGAAACCATGTTGAATTTCTTGGATATTTTTGTGGCCGGTTTCTTTCTGGGGAAAATGCCAACCTGCACAAAATTATTACATTTCTGAAAAGGATACTGAGCTGTGCTGAATCTGGCAAGTTCTTGCATTATAAAACAGATAAAAATTGAGCAGAGGAAAGAAAAATGAGACAGGGATGCCATTTTCACAGGAAGCTGGAGAATTCCATCGGTGCAGAGGGACCCCTCAGCATGGCAAGAATATGTAAACTGCCAAGAGTAAGACTTCGTATGAGTATTTTCAGCCCTACTGTTCCATGATAAAAAGCTTCTTTTCTGTTCCCAGAACTAAATAAATAAATAAATAAATAAATAAATAAATAATCCCTTAGATCTCTTAGCACTTTCCCTTTCAGAAAGACGTCTGCTGGTGAGGAGACCAAATGTTACTCATGTATTTTGGGAGACAAAAATAATGACAGGATAGGGGGAAATCAGTTTTGTTTCCTATAAAACTTGTTCTTTGTTTTGGTGAAGTTTTTTGCCTGTTTCCCCAAACTCGCTGCTGCACCTTTACTGTCCACTTAGACAGGTGGGCACCAGAGACAGAGCCTTCTTCGGTGAGATTTCTCAGTAGTTATCTCACCTTTCATCCCTTCCAAGATGAGAATTTGAAGGATTTAAATCTAACTGCTTCACAGTCCATTAGTCTGAAATGATTTACTGAGACTATTTTAATAGATCCTCATTTTCATTTTCCCAGGCTTTTAAAATATTGGATAATCTGTTTTAACAGTCCTTCTGCTCTTTTTAAATATGTATTATTCTATTGTTTAAATGTGCTTTAATGTGTTGCTGTGAGAGGGTCAGTTTTCATTGCATATATGACTGTTTTAATAATAATTGAAAACTGCTCTGGGAGTACTAAAAGTAAGTAAGTAAGTAAGTAAGTAAGTAAATGCTGCACGTGTCTGTATTCAGATGGGTAAGGGAGAATGTATGGGTAAGTAAAACATAACCCAAATGATTCTTATTTTTTAAATTAAAGACAATGGCATTTTTCAAAACAAATCTCTGTGGTTTCCATTGAAAGACTGTGGAAGCTACAGTTACATGAATTGCAATAACCTTAGGCTGTTTAATCAGCTCTGAATACACTGTTTGGAATCTATGTATATAAGAAGCAAGGGTCATTAATCATCATTAAGAATTCCTTGGGTTGAAAGCTATAAATAAGTGTATGATTTATATTTTCTCTTGTATGCCTATTTGATATGTTTATTCATGTACTAGTTTAATGTTGATATTTTTTTAAAGTATAATTTTTGCCTAACTTAAGATATATTAAGAAACCATTGCACGGAAAGAAACACTAAAACCATTGTATTAAATGTTTTTAATGTTTAAATGCTTTAATTTAGTGTGCTAAATTGTTTTTAAAATCTTATATTTTAAAATCTTTTTATACAGCTCTGTAACCTGACCTGAAATCCCATGATACAGGGCAGGCAATGAATGTTTTAATTTTTTTTTAAAAAATCAATTCATTAATCACCCATCATTTTGTCCTTGCTAGTTCTTTCATGACAGGTGCACAAAAGGACAAATAGATGAACATGGAACTGTGGGGGAGGGTAAGAGTGGGTGTTTTGTTTTGAAAAGTCCACAGGAGGAATAACCATTATTTCCCTAAATTCAACAAATGAAGTTCATTGATTATACCTCATTTGTATTTTTTGACTTTCCATTGAAGCATTTACTACAGCTATGTTTAACCTTCGTACCATTGAAAGATGCTCATTAAATTAAATTCTGGAATATGATCTCTCTTTTAAAGCTACTCTACTTGTTAATTATCATTTTCTGCATCACTATAATACTCTTTGATCTTACATTTAAGATAACTTTCTGGCCCTTATTTCCATTTATCTTTTTTTACACTTCTTAAGCTTATTAGAACTTTTGTTGTTGCTGCTGTTGTTGTTGTTGCTGCTGCTGCTGCTGCTGTTGTCCTGGTGGTTTGTGATAATAGAAAACTAACATCTCTTTTTCAACATGTCTGCCTTCTGGGAGATTTTAATGCAATAGTAACTGATACACTAGATTACAAGAAAGGAGACAAAACCAAAACTAGAAGAAGGAATCTACCTAAAAATATTTTTCCAGATAGTGGAAGAATTAGGGCTAAGTGATGCATGGCTGGAACAGAATGAGAAAAAGCAACAATTTACATTTTTCTCAAACAGACACATCCTGATCTAGAATAGATATGATATGGACTTCATCAGATATTAAATTAGAGATACAAGAAGTGGAAATAGAATCCAACTTATGGGCAGATCTTAACCCAACTAAAATTAGCTGGAGGACAATGGAGAAAAAGAAGAAAAGATGAATATTAAATATATCAATCTTGAAAGAAGAAGAGTTTGTAGAAAAATCTAGAAAAGAGATGGAATTCTTCTTTAAAGAAAATACAAAAGAAGAGACAACACTCCAGAATGTGTGGGACACAGCAAAGTTTTATTTCAGAGGACTTGCTATAGCATATCAAGTGAAGAGAAATAAAGAAAAAAGGCAGCAATATCATAAATTGAAGGAAGAATATAAGAAAATAGAACTAAAACTACAAAAGCATCCACAGAAGAAACAAATACAAAACCAATCAAAAAAGATTAAACATAAATTAAACTTAATAGAGTCTGAAGAAGTTGCTCAACAGATTAAAAGGGCAAAACAAAACTTTTTTTGAAAACGCTAATACACCAGGAAGATGGTTGGTTTATAGACTTAAAAATCAGAAAACAAGTAGGCGAATTGTCAAAATGAAAGAAGTAGGAGAACTCCATTACCAAGGGGGGGGGGTTCAAAAGATAGAGAATATTATAAAAATATTTACAAAACTCATATTTCCCCAGGGAAAATTCAATAACATTTGGGAAAATCCAGCTTACCTAAAATTCCAGAACAATACCAGAAAATATAAAATTCCAATGTTACAACAATGGACACAACTGAAGTAATCAAGAAACAAAAACACAAAAAGGTGCCAGGCCCAGATGGATTATCTTCAGAATTTTACAAGATCTTCCAAGAAGTTCTAAGTACACCTATGAAAGAAGTCTGTAATGAGGTCCTTCAAGAAGCCAAAATACCTGAATCATGGATAGAAGCTTTTATTATGCTGATTTCTAAAGAAGGTACAGATCAAACAATAATGGGAAATTTTAGGCTAATTTCTTTATTAAATATGGACTATAATATTTTGGCAGCAATAATGGCAAATAGATTGAAAAAATATCTCATGGAGTTCATACATAAGGACCAAAGTGGGTTTTTTGCCCAAAAGACAAATGAAACATAATGTGAGAACCATAATGGACATCTTAAAATATTATGAAGCTCATCCAGGCAACATACAACAATCTTTTCGATCCAGAAGGAAACTTGAAAACTAAAGAAAACTAGCAAATCAAGGACTGATACTCCCATAGTAGCCACTAATGCAAATCTAATCAGCATACAAAGAGGAACTGAAATCACAAGGATTTTAAAAATAACAGCTTCAATTTAATAAAATATTATTATCAGAAGATAAATTAATTTAAAAAAAACTTTATAACCTGCTAGGTTGGAAAAAGGAAGATGAGCAAGTAAAAGAAACAATTGTATGTTGGGCCAAGAACTTTCATTCCCTATGGGCTGCTTCGGATAACAAATGTTTCATAATGCCTTGTAAAAAAAGTGTACCCAGGATGCATTGCACCCCCTGTAGTTTGTAGAGGGGTGGAAGGAGTTAGAGCGTTTTTTTTCGTGGTGTTTTGGAGCCGTTCTAGACAATTTTTTGCTGAGGGATTTGGACCTTTTGAAATTGGAAAGGTAGGGAGCTAGCTTTTATTATCTTTTCACTGCTTTTCTTTGCATTTTGGTGGGAACAGGCTTTAGGGTAGTCTTGCTGCTTGTGTTTATGTATGCTTTCATTTTTTTTCTCCATTGCACTTGGGGAAGGGACAGGCTGGGGTAGTCTTGCTGCTTTCATTTTTCCATGTTTGCAAGGTTTTCCATTGCTGTACAAGCAAGAACAGGCTGGGGTTCACTTGCAGTTTGTGTTTGTGTACGTTTGCATTTTTCCCCCATTGCACTTTGGGCGGAAACAGACTGGGGTACTCTTGCTGCTTTCATTTCTCCATGTTTGCTATCTTTTCTCATTATCGAAGGCAAGAATGGGCTGGGGTTCTCTTGCAGCTTGTGCTTGTATATGTTTGCCTTTTACCCCATTGCATTTTTGGCAGGAACAGGCTAGGGTAGTCTTGCTGCTTTCTTTTCTCCATGTTTGCATTGCACTGCAGTGTGTGTGCGTTCCAGTATTGCATGCCTTTAAAGTGCACTTTATAAAGAGCTCTGAAACCCCCCCCCAGCTTTTTTGCCTTTTTTCAGACCTCTGGAACTGATTAATCGGTTTCCCATTCATTTCAATGGGAAACCGCAATTCGGATAACAAATGTTTCGGATAATGAATTGCCTCAGAGAACAAATTAAATTTGTTATCATAGGTACTACTGTCCTGCATTAGGTGGAATTGAGACATGATGAAATTAATACAAAGTACATCCAGACAATATGGTGAATGACAACTGAAAATTGTTTTAGAAATTAACTAATAAATGTGATATGTTATAATGGTTGAAAAGAGAAAGAAAACTAACATCTTTTCCCCAATTCTTTAATATGCTAAATGCATCTGATTTCTTACCATTTGCGATTGATTATAGTTAACAGCATGCAGTACTAAGAAAGTTCTACAAATAAATGAAATAATATAATTTAGACTGTCAAAATGATAAAGTTCATAAAAAGGAAGTTCTACTATCCAGTAAGGTTGACTGATTTCACAGTCAGCTTGTGACAAGGTCAGAAGATTCCCCTCCAGATTAGGGATGAGATCCCTCTGATCAATCCACAAACCGTCCCTCACTGATTCTCTTCCAATAGCAAAGAAAGTACTAACTTGGGCTGACCCTGCTTAGCTTCCATAAAAACATAATATTCATGAATAATATACAGTATCATATCTATCCATACATCATAGATTTTAATTCAACTAGAAGTAGATTATAGATTTCAAGGTTCTTAACAGCTGCAAAAATAAATTAATCATGGCACTGGAAAACAGCTAGAGACACATATATGTTGGAATTCTTAAATATTGCATTAGTGGATAAATTAACTATGGAAATTCACTGAATGGAAATAATTTTATATTCAGTCTCAAATGCTGAAAACTGATTTACCTACATTATTATTACTTTTATATTTCACCTTTCTGAAAAAGATCCAAAGACAGTCTACATTGTACTTTCTCACTCCTCTCATGATGACTTGGGGAGGTACACTAAACTGAAAAGGGGTGACTGCTCAAAGATTACCCAGTGATATTTCTGGTTGACTTTGGGATTTCAACCTGGGTCTCATATAGCCAAAATCCCAGTCTATAATCTCAATAATCAGTGACAGCCCACCGTCCCAATTTTGCAGCATGAAAGTCTTGATTCATTATTCAGGTGTTGATTCCTGCAGCTATTAATTCCCTGTCGCAAACTCTGGAAAGTTACTGTTTAAAAGCAATTTGTTGCTGCTACACTTCACTGTGTTGAAAAGGAATCCATTATTCTTATTCATCATAATGCTGAAGAAGTAACATATCATGTTGCTTGGTCATTACTTTTGGTTGCCGCCTATTAATTTATTTTGGAAAGCAAATGTGCAGATATGCAAATTGGAGAAAAACTGAAACATTCCTGTCAAAATGCCTCTTAAGGTGTTTACGTATTTCCTTTAAAAGTAACTCTTCAAAATGACTAGAAAATAGAATAGAATAGAATATTACAACAGTAAAGTTTAACTTCACTTCTACTCTTTGTGTTACTTTTGATATGTAATTCTTTCCTAGATTCCTGTATTCTTAGTCAAAAATAACTAATTACAGGTCACTATGTCACTTGCAACTCCTTATTCCAAGTTCTGCTATCTCCCATGGTGCCATCTGAAACAGTATGTCTCATCCTCCTGCATAGCCAGACTGGCCATATCTATAAACTCTTTTGTACTCACGTTTTCCTGCCATGCAGCTCTATGCTGCCACAGCACAGTCACTTCATCTTCGGTCCACCATGTGTGAGAGACATGGCAGCAAAAGCATCTGTTGGCCACATACCCCCACCCCCACCCCCATCCAACAGCTGTTATTGATTGACTGGCCAATTCACTGTTTTGGAGGGACTGATAATGATGAATTCACACCAAATGACAGCATCTTCTCCCAGTCACTCAGAGTGTTATTTCAGAAGCTGAAGTTCTGTAATCTTTTAAAAAGATATTATCATGGATATTTTAAGACACCTCTGATAAACAAGGGGATACTGAAAAGTATGCTCCCCATTTTTCATTATTTGTGGGAAATATGCCCCTGTGCAGTGTGTTTTTTATAGTGGTGGTGGTATTGGTGATGGTGGTGGTGGTGGTGATGATGATGAAGAAATACTAGATAGCTAACAATTATCAATACTCTTATGTATTGGCCAAACCCCTGCTCCATAAATTCCATGTGCCTGGGGGCGATAAATCACCAGGTGTAAATTGTTTTTTTATTTAAGATTTTTTTTTTTTTGGTAATTAGAGGATCCCAGCTCCTATCCTGCAGCTCACCTGAGACTGCTGAAAAAGAATCAGGAGAGGGATGGGGGATGGTTGAAATTGGTTTAACATCAAATAGTACCTTTGTGGTTTGGGTTTGGTGTGTGGACAACTTGAAAGTTCTTGTGAGAACTTTCAGTCAAAAAGTGTCCTCCAAAAGTACTACTTTTTTGCATACCCTTTCAATTTTCTAGGTGGAGTATTTTTTTCCTGAGTTCACTTTGATGCTTCTCTTCCTTTTCCTTCCTCTTCCCCTCTAAAACAAGCTGGTTCACAAAAGCCAGCTGAGGTGTTGACAAGGTGCTCAACTCTCCCTCCTTTCCCCTTCTTTTTCTTTCCTTGCACGCCTGGGCATGCACACACAAACACAAAGTGCATGTTTCTCAGCCCAGAGATTGCCTCTCGGCAAAAGGGGTGGCATAGACTTTAAAATCCTGGCAAGGAGTGGAGAAGGGGAAAACGTTAGTAGCCTTGAACCAGTCCTTCAGCTGCAAAGACACTCTCACTTGCTTCCCTGGTTTATTTATTTGGAACCCTTCACCTGCTTGTAGCAGCAATTGGCAGCAATACTAGACAAGATGTGTGAGCTGGGTTTATTTTAGATTTGAAGTGGCATGTCAATAAAATGATGCAGTACTTTTTATTTTAAAAAAGCAGGCTTTTGAAGGTTGTGAGTGAGGACACTCAGGGGAGAAAGAGGAGGGGGGGAGCACAGCATCCAACCTGGCAAGAGGGAAGGGACACCAGAGATGAGAGTGAAACACACAATTTGCATTGACAAAAGTGTCTATGTATGCCAAAACGCTTCAGACTAAATCATTTTCACAAGTGAGATAAAATAAATTACCCTCTTGCCACCAAGTGAAATAACCCACTTTCCATGAAAAAAAAAGATCCATGCTTCCATGTATGTTGCTTAGTCACCTATTTAAAAATCGATTAAAAACATGCCAAACCCAATTCAAATTTATGAGGTTGTTTTCCATATATAACTTTGCCCTTACTACTAAGTCTAACTGTGTGCAAGCTACACCAGCTGCAGACATGAGGTGGAAGTCAGAACTCTTTGAGTACCAAAAATCTTTCTCTGCCAATGACATCATCATCCACATACAGAGATATGGATCTTGACCAGTGTTTGCATTTTGGAGAAATAAATGCAGTACAAGACTTTTCAACATCATCCATCCATTCAGTCATGTCCAACTCTCGATCACTTTGTGGATCGGTGCTCTCCATGCTTTTCTATCTCTTTCAGTTCATTCAGGTCATTCCAGTGTCCATTCTTATGGTGTCAAGCCAGCAAGTCCTTGGGAAGCTCCTTCTTCTTTTGCTACTGACCAATCCCAGCATTATTGTCTTTTCAAGTGTGTTGGCTCATATAAGGTAACTGAAGTATGACAGTTTTTGTTAGGTGATCTTGGCTTCCAGAGATATTTTTAACATACTTGTATAATTAAGACTGAACAAATATTTGGGGGGGGGGGATTTGGTCTGTTTTTAAATTGGGTTGTTGAACCTTTATAATATTTTTCACCATGGTCAACTTGTAGAAATAAAGAAATTCTTGTATATATTTGTTCATAAGGAGGCCCTTTGATCTATTCCCAGTACAGTATATAGTAATACCTTGGTTCAAGAGTACCTTGGTTTAAGAGCATTTTGCAAGACAAGCAAACATTTCTTCTAAATTTTGGCACCAGGTAAAAACCTTCCTGTTCCAGAAGTTTTTAGTTGATATAACATAGATTGTGGGTACTGTATTTAAATGTTTTATCATTTTTATTGTTTGTTGGTATTTTAAAGTTTTAATTGTTTTAATTGTTCATTTTAACTGTAAGCCTCCCAGAAACCTTTGGTAATTGGGCAGCATATAAATTAAATAAATAAATAAATAAATAAATAAAATATTGCCTTGATCAACAAGCAATGTCTTAATATACAAGCACTGGAGCAGGTCACATGATCACAAGTGAGCCAATGGTGGTGCTCTGTCTCTCTCTCCCTCCCTGCTGCATTATGGGTGATGGTCTGGAACATTATGTCTCAGGCAGCCTCCAAAACATGAGGAGGAGAGAGGAATGCAGGTCTCCCTTACACCAGCCAGGAACATTTTCAAATGGGAATGCAGACTAGGGTTTTATTTTTCTTTCTATTTCTATTTCTATTTAATTTGTTTTCAGCAAACTTTCTTATTTTTCAAACCATTTCTAATCATGGGGCAGCTAGTCAAGTCTGTATAGGACGGGGGTCTGCAACCCGCGGCTCCGGAGCCGCATGCGGCTCTTTGGAACATTTGCCGCGGCTCCGGGAGGGTTCAGAAATTTCAATACAAAGGTGCCAAATCTCGCGAGGACAGCCCGTCCCACAAGGCGGCGCGAAGCCAAGCACGGCCACACTCTCAGCGCGCTCCCTCTTCTTCAGAGCAAGAGAGAGAGAGAGGGAGGCGTGGTGGAAAGTGCCCACCGAAAGGCAGCCTTTTTTCTTTTTTTTAACTTCAAGAAAACCTCCCAGATCTGGATTGTTGCCTCCCCCCCCCCAGAAAAAAAGACGAGAAAACCCTCCGTCCTTCCTTCCCCCCTTCCCCTTCCTTTCTTGCTTGGGTGTTTGGTTGGAGGGGGAAGAAGCGACGTGTGTGTGTGTTGTGTGTGTGTGCAACGTGGAGGAAGAGAAAACCCTCCTTCCATCCCCCCTTCCCCTTCCTTTCTTGCTTGGGTGTTTGGTGGGAGGGGGAAGAAGCAACGTGTGTGTGTGTGTGTGTGTGTGTGTGTGTGTGTGTGTGTGTGTGTG
>JAHTLZ010000330.1:37527194-37600399 GCA_023846285.1 Phrynocephalus versicolor
TTATTATTATTATTATTATTATTATTATTATTATTATTATTATTATTATTATTATTATTATTATTATCATCATCATCATCATCATCATCATCGTCGTCGTCGTCGTCGTCGTCGTCGTCGTCGTCATTATCATCAAATTATCACATAGCAGGCAAGATAACTACACTGGATTTTGTATTACAATCACTAGTCAAACGCTTCCCAAGCGTTTAGGACTACATGATGTATCGGCAAATTATGCAAGCATATCCCAGTAAGGTGCTTTCTGCAGCTGACTGATGCTGTCTTCGTCAACTCCAATTTCTTCTAAATACTTGCTTAGATCTTTAGGCACTGCACCCAGTGTGCTGATTACTACTGGGACCACCTGTACCGGTTTATGCCAGAATCTCTGAAGTTCAGTTTTCAGATCCTGATATCGGGTAATTTTTTTCAAATTGTTTCTCTGTGACTCTACTATCACCTGGTATAGCAATAGCAATGATCCACACTTTTTTCTTCTCCACAATCACAATATCCAGGGTATTATGCTCTAAAACCCTGTCTGTCTGTACGCGGAAGTCCCAAAGTAATTTTGCATGCTCATTTTCAATCACTTTTTCAGGCTTGATGATGATGATGATGATGATGATGATGATGATGATGATGATGATGATGATGATGATGAGAATTTAACCATTATTTTATTTTTTATTTTTTATTTTGTTTTGTTTTGTTTTTAACTGTTTCTACCGATAAATATATTTACACCATAAGAGGGAGAGAACAAAAATGCTTGGGGCTGCCATCTTAAACACATTCTTTACAGGAACAACATCCCATTGAATTCCATTGGGTTTTTTTTAAAAGTATGTCCAATCTCACTGTATATGATTCCCACTAGATGAAATGGACCTCAACAACCATGGACAGAGACAATATGAAACATTATCTGTAGTGTTTATTCAGTATCAAAACTGGAGTGGCTATAATACTGAGCCACTTATCTGGTAATAGGTTTAGTCAAACATAATTTCAGTTCAGCAGTGTATTTTCATTCCTTTCCCAAAGGCTCTCATATAAGAAAAAGAAGGAATTTTAGAAGTTCCATTTCAAAATACTGGACAATATAGACATAAAACCATTAAAAATACAGCACATATACTAAACAGTGTTTTATCAGTAGCCCTGTTCAGCCATGACTTAGCTGGCTCTTGGCAAATGCTTAGAGAGGACCATAAGGCCCACCTTCTCTCATTATTACACTATCCATGGGGAGAGTAACATGTTGAAGGAGTAGAAAGACCCTACTTGTGTATAGGAGGCACCCATGGGCAAGAACTCTGGACAACCAGAAGGTATGCTTATGTGTAGATCCTACATGGGAACATGAATATATCCTCTACCAAAGCACTGGGTTTCAAATAGAGAAGGCAACCATGAAGAGATTGCCACTCCTTTCTAGGATTTTGTCAAAAACAAGGAAAGTCATGAGTGAACAAGGCTTATATCTATTTCTGTATATCTAGTACAATACCCTCACATTTGGATTGTTTGCTGGCCCATGGCAATGCTCCGCAGAAAGAATGCTATTGAGAAGCTTTTATGCACTGTGACATCATCAGAGCAATGGAAAAATGAGACCTTTCCTTCAATACTGATGGAATGTGGGCAACAATAGCTCACAGAATTTATGGTAGAAGAACAGAGGTATTCAGGAAGGATTTCTGGTCATAAGCTGGTCATTAAAGGAAAAAAAATAAAATTACATTCACTCTTGACTGCTTTCTAAATTGCTTTAACTTTGGAAAATTGGAGTTAAATGAGAGGTCATGTTATGCTAATTGAATCTTCTGTTCTATTATATGAAGGTAGGCTTTATCTAGAGGATAGAATAAGCATATGATTCATATACTTTAATTCACTACACTACAGCGGGGATGGGCATTAGAAAGCTCTGGATCTACTTGTAAGTCTCTGGGGGATTTGCATTAAAGCAGCAATAGTTTCTCCTGCTTTAATGCAAATATCTCCCAGATAGTTAGTGTCATGGCAAGCAATAAAATACCTTTTAGATTAAACAGAATAGGGAATGTATTCTCGAAGGCTTTCAAGGCCGGGATCGAATTGTTGTGCGTTTTTCAGGCCGTTTGGCCGTGTTCTGGAAGTTTTTCTTCCTGACGTTTCACCAGACTCTGTGGCTGGCATCTTCAGAATGCAAGGAGCTCAGGGAACTAGGAGTTCTCTCTGTGCTCTGGGTTATAAGGAATATTTATCACATTTACTGGTATGACCTTGGTGAGAGGGGCAGCTAATATTTCAGAGGACAGAATCAGGGTGCCTTATATATGTTGGGAAACAGAGTCAAAACAAACCAAGTGGATTATAGCAGTGCTCCCCAACCTTTTTATCGCCGCGGACCGGTAAATGTTTGATAATTTTTCCCTGGCCCGCTTGTTTTGATTTAGTCCATCTTTTTTTTTCTCTCTCTCTCTCTCACACACACACACACACCACCAACAACAACAACCGACGACGTCCATCCCCACAACCTTCTTACTGTACCTGAGGCACAACTGAGCCCGGTGACGGTGGGCAGGCAAGGGAGGGAGGGGACGCGTGACAGAAGTGTGTCACACACACAAAAGGCACGCGCGCGCAACCCCCCTTCTCCCTGCACGCCCACCCCTCGGTGTGTGTCCCCACCACCACCACCACCTCCTCTCCGCCCGGGATGGAAGTGGCGGCGGCGGCGCACGACCCAGCCGGCAGCCCTCCAAAGCGGCCTGCGGGGGGGGCACTCCCGGCTACCAATCCAGGCTGCGTCGCCGGCTTTTCCTGACGTGCGCCCCCTTTCAACCCCCCTTTGCTCGCCTCTTCCTCCTCCTCCTCCTCCTCCTCCTCCCTCCCCCCCGCCGCCGCTTCCAGCCGCAGGGCAGGCGGGCGTGGTGGAGGGGCTCCTCCTGTCCCACACAGCAGGGACAGGGGGGAGAAGAAGAGCCGACAGCGGCAGGGGGGGCAGCAGGCCAGGAAGGCTCTTCCCGGATGAAAAAAGCGGGAAAAGTCCTCCCCCCCCCAAAAAAGAACCCTCGCCCACATGGGGTGCAAATGCAAAAAGCACCTTCCCCCCTGCGGAATGACAGGCGGGCATCCAGGCTGACCACTCGCCCACCTGCCTTCATCTTCTCCTCCACCCGCGATGTCCTCCTCCTCCTCCTCGACCTCCTCCTCCTCCTCCTCCTCTTCTTCTTCTTGTTCGCCGGTTCCAGCCGATCTCCACCTAACCGCGCTGCCCGCCCGGCCCCCCAACAATAATAAGGCAGCCGAAGCACTTTGGACCCAGCTGTGCCCGCTCCCCTCCTATTTAAGCCGCGCGTAGAATAATGGGGCCGCGGGCAGGTGGGCGGAACGTGGCCGCTCCGTGTCAGGCCCTCTTTTTTTTCCCCCCACCCCACCCCACCCCTGTATCGACAGGCGCTAGGACCTTCCGGAGTCCAGCGGGATGGTCGCCGCTCCCATTCTTAGGCTTAGGGTTAGTTCCTCGGGCGGCCCAGTGCCAATTGATCCACGGACCGGCACCGGTCCGCGGCCTGGGGATTGGGGAACACTGGATTATAGGACCCTTCAACACTTCAATGATTGTATGACTCCCAGCTCTTCCCACTTACTCCTAGATTATACATCTGAAGTTAGAAAGCCTTGGAAAACCAGGTGGTATTTTAGAGTAGAAGAACTGTGCTTACAATTCTTTCAGTCGTCGTCATCATTGACGTCATGCACCATAAACTCAATTCTGACTTATGGTGACACTTTCCAGGTAGAGATGGGCACGTAACAAAAAAATTGTGTTTCGTTTTTTCATTTGTCGTTGAGAGGTCTGTTTTGGTTCGTTTCTGTTTGTCGCGAATTTTTGGAAAAATTTTATCTTTTTTTTTTTGTTGTTTGTCGTTTCTACCCACTTTTTGCGCAATTTTTAAAGCATTTCCGTGCGCAGGCATCCCCCAACGCCCCAGACCAGAGGGAAAATACTAAAAAAATGGATGCTGGCAAAGGCAGCGGCGGGCATTGCCCAGGGTGCAAGGCAGCCGCAGAGTGACTGCACTGTGGGGCAAGGGAGGGTACTAACCGAGAGGTACGCAGCATGCACGCACACAGGGAGGCTGCAGGACTGAAGCTAGAGTCGCAGAGACAGCAATCCCACCCTAACTCCCACCAGAGACTGCAAGGAGCACGGGGGCTGCCAGACCTTTTTATGCCCTCTGTGGCTGCCAGACCTGCCCGCCCAGTCTGCAACCTGGGCATGCTATTGGTTGAACATGATCCCATCACATGGCTTGCCTCCATTTTGTGGCTGGTGCGACATCCATTTTAAAGGGAAAAGAAAAATACATCACGATGGGAGAAGACAAAAACAAACATTTTAAGGACCCCAACCCCCCTGGTAGGTATTATCAGACAATATAAATAATTATCGCTGCGTTTTTACGGATGTCCAGGGCGTTTTTTAACATTTAAAACAGCTCATTTCATTGCATGTCGCCATTAACGGAAACGAAACGTAACGACCACAATTTCCGTGGTTCTGTTCGTTTCGTTGCATTTTCATCACAATTTTTGTTTGTCGTTTCGTTACATAACGGAAACGACAAACGGTAACGGAAACGAAAAAATGTTCATTTCGTGCCCATCTCTCCAGGTTTTGCCAAGCAAAGAAGACTCAGAAGTGGGTTCCCATTCCCTCCTTCTGGCATCATCCTGGGACTGGGCAGCTTGCCCAAGGCCACACAGGCTGGCTGTTCTCACAGGAGGCTCTCTAAATAGATTCCTGGGCAAAGAATAATTTAATTCCAAGTGTGTGTTTGTGTTGCACCTAGTGCTTAGCGTGTGGATCTCACAGATCATCTCTGCCTCCCCTTGCCAACACCGGTAGCAGAACATACAGTAGTCTGGCACTGCTCTAACTGGCATGTATTGCAGAGCTGAGGAGGCAGGGAAGTAAGAAAAGCGAAATACTTATATTCATCACACAGGACCAGACATGGCATAGGATCCCTGGGTAATGCCATCTCACAATGCTTTTCATGTCATGGCAAATTGTCATTGGGAGCAACTGGAGGCCACAAAGACAGGGAGCTGAGAAAGTGGCAATGTCAGCAGCAGCCCGTTACCTGAGACTTACAGCCAAATCCAGAGATTAGAGAGCAGGCCTTGCTGACCTCACCAAAGTAGAGCAGGGAAGGGTTGGGAGGGGAACCTGAATGACTTCTGAGTCAAATGATTACAGAAAGAAATAGGCATAAAGGAAATATGGGTAAGACCCAGCTAGCCAGGAAATGGGATAACCCTGAATAAGGGTTTGGTGGAGGTATGACTAGGAGTGTGAGGCCATCTCTCCTTCAGAGAGGTTTTTATCTCTGCCTGGGGAGATAAAATACCCAGCAATTTCAGATTGAAATACTCTGACCAACATGCCCTGCAATTTTTGTCCTCAGTGTGTAGGGCTCTTTTTCATGCAGACACATAAAACTTCTCTCCCTCCCCACAGGTTCTGTCACAACCAAAACAAAAATGGTCATGACACATGCAGGGTGGGTAGGAAAGCCCCTCATGGAGGGGGTTGATTGTGGGAACATTGATTGTGACTGTAGCAGAATAAGAGAAATCAGGATGGAAAGGGAGCAGTTGGGCAGTAAGCTTGCAAACTCTGAGTTGCTCATTTGTGGAGCACGTAATTAGCTAAGTAACTGTAACTACCCTCTGTAGTTTTCTTCTTTGCTCAAAACCTGATCACTGCTTAGCTGCCTGAATCTCTGTGTGGCACAAATTTTTGGGTCAAGACTGACTAAGATCTTGAATTCTGATTGAAATCTCAAAACTGGGTGCAACACAATCCTTGAGCAATTTGCCACATTAAAAATTAAGATTAGCCATTGTACCCTGAAAATACAGTCATTTTGTGCATGTTTGCACATCATCCATTTTGAATGAAGATTTCAGTCACTTCTTTCTAACAGAACATTAGATTATTTGTCATAATGATATATTGCCTTAGAAATTGCACAGATAAACTGTAAGATAAGGATATTTCAAATTGAATCAAAGTTAGCACCTATCAACTTTAACACATTTATGATGGTAAAATATATCACTAAGTAAATACTAACCAATGTGAACATGACAAACGGTTGAGTCATGATATAAATCATATGAAATATACATGATGGAGTGTTCATTAAAGTAGGTCAGTGATTAATTGAAACACAGAGAAAATAAGATTAATTACCTGCATTGGGAGGTAGATGGCACATAACAACAGACACTGCGAAAAATCTCACAATGTCTATTTTTTAATATCTGACTGATTACACACAGACACATATATTTACATTGACCCTTTTGAGAAATATCCTACAGGTATGTACAGTATTTCTTCTAATGAAAACATTCGCCTGATCTGCACATGTAATAATATATCAATATATTCACTACTGGTTTGTTAAAATTTGTCAGAAGATATTATATAAACATGCTGTAAATGATTTGAGACGTTGTTATCTAACAGAACATCCTAAATTTATTTATTTATTTATTAAATTTATATACCGCTCCATCTAACTGCACGGCTACTCTGGGCAGTTTACAAAGTTGAACAAATGTCAATCAAAACACAATAAATAAAAAAAATCCAATAGTAAAAACATGATAAAGTAGTCCCTGAAGCAGTCTACCCATCCTCTTTACTCCTCACAACATATATTACTGAAAATACAAATGCCAAGGTAGGCTAGAAAAGCCAAAACTAGAAACGACATTTTGAGCATCAATTGATTGTGGTCAGTAGCATATGCTTTAAGGCTGACAAACACTAGCCCAAAGCTTTATAAACCTTTAGGGAAAATTAAAAGCCTATATTTGTCACAGCTAGCATTTATCCAAATTAAGGGTTAATTTCCAAATGAAATGGGACAAACATTGGCAATCATATCAAAATTCATCTGACTATCAAGGTATAAGTCTTTTCATTGTTGCAACAATTCCAAACAACAGCAGCTTGTCTAATTCTATGAGCTTTATTTATCTACACTGCTTCTGTGTTCCATAAGCAGAAAATTATTTCAAATTTCAAATTGTTTCATAATACTAAAAAAAATCCCACAGCTATGAGAAAATACGAGCACAGCAACAACTTTTAAAATAGATGAAAACGAAAGTTAAATTGCAAGCAAATGTGTATGTCAGAATTCAATACAAAATACAGGAGCATAAAAATAAAACACACAAAAAAGCCATTGAAATTACTTTCTAAAATTACAAGAGCTTATAGCCTCAAACATACATATAACATGCATGGGGAAAAGTTGCTTAAAATGAGAATATATAAAGTAAAAAACATTTCTTAGTCTTTAAGCAAAATTAAGAATATCTAAGTTAAATTACTCTAAGTGTTCACCCAGCCAGACCAAACTGAATCTATGGAAGAAAAGCCTTGATTATTGTTGTTGCTGACTTCTAGAAATATGGTATTGCTACATAATTGTCTTGGTAGAGTGTGAAAATTTAGTGTCTTAAAAAAAAACTATATAGTGGTAAAAATTCAGGGACCTAAGAGGAAAATTAGCTTCATGTTTCCCCACTTATTTGTTTTGTTCTCCTCAACTGGCACTTACTACCTGAATAGCTCACTGAGAGACACTGGTAAGATAAAGAATAAAAAATCAATTTAGCCACAGTTCTGAATAGTTCAAAGACAGCATATTGTGGGCAAAATAATGACTTGTTATAGGCAGAGAACTTAACTGATTCATAGTCTGCTTACAGACTTAATGACTGACTTTAATTCCATTACTACTGACAGATGCCAGTGCTAACTGAATTCACGACTTCTGACTGGAAAAGAGTGGGGAAAGAAGAAAAGCATGGCTGTCTTCAAAACCTAAGGCAGAAAAGGGACAATTGGTTGCTCCTGGATTGGTTAACCTCTTAATATGAACATACAAAGGTTGCTAAATTCCAACAGATTGATGTTGGCAACTGGTGCTTATGGCATGGTGTTACATTGCCTTGCCATGACAAGTTGAATTCCTGTTTATGTGTCTTATCTCTATATTTTAATGATTCTCTCAAATGTTAGCATCTTCTCACAATCTGTGAACAGTAGCTTTTTCTGGGACCTGATGCTCCAAAGAAAACATTTCAATATGAAAATATATTGTTCCTGCACCTACTATAACTCCAGGGTTTTGTAGCTTAATATCTAAACCACAGAGTCCACCTATTGGGATAAAGTCAACCTACAAATGAAAATAAGTAAGTAAGCAAGCAAGCAAGCAAATCTGGCAGGCTGTCACCATTTTGATAACACAATTGTTTTGATTAAATTTTTTGCAGCCTGGAAGAGCAATGTTCTGTAGCATAGAAGAAATAGAACCCCAGAATCATGGAAAACCAGAATGTTGTAATTATAGAAAGTGCAAGCTGTAAGACCTGCAAATGCCACGTCTGTATTTGCAAGTTCTAATATAAACAAGTTCAACTATAAAGGTTGCATTTGCAAAGTAATCTTGCTTGGCAGGAGAGCTAGCTAATTGTTTTCAAATGACTATAGTAAACTATTCTAAAGCCTTAAGAGCACTTTCTGAATAACTTTTTCTATATCCTCCTTAGTTATTTTAACACTAAATACGCACAAAATTTCAGACCTTAACAAGGGTCATATTTGGGAGAAAGCTCCTAGATTGTACCAGTCTCATGCTACTTCATGCTACTTTTGATGCAGGACAGGTGATATTGGACATGGGATAGCTCCATTCATTAGCCAGTTGATACAAATTTTCTGGATCCTAATAGTTCAACAGGAATAGTGCTGGTCACCTAATGAAGTAGAATTGATTCGTACAACTGCAATGGCCTGTTTTAACAAGGCCAAACGTTTTTTTTTTCCTGATGTTTCACCAGACTCTGTGGCCGGCATTTTCAGAGGACAAGGAGCTCAGGGAACTAGGAGTTCTAGTTCCCTAAGCAACTTGCCCTCTGAAGATTACGGCCACAGAATCTGATGAAACATCAGGAAAAAAATTCCAGAACACAGCCAAACAGCCTGAAAAACTCACAACTCTCATATCCCGGCCGTGAAAGCCTTTGAGAAAACCCATCTAATATTCAGTGTATATCACCATATCAAACTGTTTGCTAAACTATGTAAGCATGTCAGATACTACATTCTAATAGGGACCCACATAATGGAAAGTACATAAATCTACATTTCAATTCAGTAATCATGATTCATATTGTTGGGACAGACTGCATTTGAAGGAATAAGTGAATCCATACAGAAAGAAATAATAACACTGGGATGTGATGTCTCAAGGGAAAGATAGCAACAACAGCAACAACAACATGTTATCTTGTGATTTATGGCAACCCTTTCCAGAGATGGCTTTGTACAGAATACTGTATATAGAAGAGGTTTTTTAATCCTTTCTTCTCGGGTGTGCTCTGAGCAGGTACAGTTTGCCCAAGGCAACACAGGTTGGCTGTTCACCCAGGAGGCACAGTGGGGAATGAAACTCCTGGTATCCAACACACTAAGCTATCCCTCACTCAAGACAATGTTAAATGGCATAATACAGCTGTTTTAAGTGTGACTCCAATAACGATGACCAAGAGCTTTGTAAATTATAACATTCATTTTATTACTCTTTCTCCTGCCAGTCATTATTCATTACAATAAAATACTGCACACCTGACACTACTGTGCAGGTTCTTAAGAAAGCAGATTTCAGTGATTTATCCTTTCCTCTTACTTCTTTAGGACAGGATATTCAGAAAGCACATAGTCCTTCTTAATGACTGTGCAGTAAGAGTGTTTGCATTTGGAGCAGATTGAATGACCTCCCCAAGTTTGCGAAGCATGCCAATAACAGAGCTCGTATTAGAAAAACCAAATGATTGAAATTTTGCTCACAAGGATAAAGCACTTAAAATGAATCATCTCAATTTCCAGTGAGTCCTCAGGTTGTTACAAGCATAATAAATTGCAATCACATAAAAGCAAACAATTATTTTAAAAATTTAGGCCTTTAAACATCATGTGCAATGTCAAGCCAATGTGCTCTGCGTCTTAAAATGCTGTGCCCAGGATTGTAATTAGAACAGTATTGCCTCCATCAACAGAATTATATGGTGGGACAATATCCCCTCCTTGTTGCCACCACCCATGCACCCCAAACACCCAGGCCTAGAGGGCTAGGAAACCCCTCTGAGCTAGTTTCTTGTTGGTGCCAAGAGTCAATGGGAGCAGTAAATAAAGTTCCATCATATTGGTGCTGCAATAATAGTGGCTCACTGGAGATAAGCCTCTATTCAGTGGTTCTCAACCTTCCTAATGCCACAACTCTTTAATACAGTTCCTCATGTTGTGGTGACAACTTGCCCTGCTTGGAAGAGGCCACAAGCCCCCTTTGACAGGCCACTTCCTCAGGTGCCATAGAGCACTTCCCTCTTTAGGCACCCTCAGACAATCACAGCTTCCGGTGTCATTGACTGACATCCCCTCCAACCTATCAAGCTGTAACTCACTCTTTCCCCCACCTTCCTCCCCCTTTTTCTTCATTGGCTCATGGCGACCCCTGTGAAATGGTCGTTCGACGCCCAAAGGGGTCCCGTCCCAAGTCAATTTTGATTCATGCTGACTCTGTTCATGGTTTTCCAGGTAGAGAATACTCAGAAGTATTTTACCATTCCCTTCTTGGGGCACCCTGGGACTGTGCAGCTTGCCCAAGACCATAAAGGCTGTCTCTACTCACAGGAGGCACAGTGGGGGGGATTAAACTCCAAACCTCTGGCTCTGAGGCCAGATACCTAAACCACTGATGGACCAAACAAAGAAACCATGTGCACAATCAGCAATTATGACATTAGGCTTTACAAAATAAGTAGCACAGTGGTTCCAAACATGGGGATCCAGGTGCTACTAGCCAGCAGAGTTCAAGACTTCTATCCGCTAAAATAGCAGCCATGAAGGAGGGAGATCAGGACCCTAAATTGGTGGTTATTGTTTTTAGCTCTTATTGTTTTTCTAATCCTTTTTTGTTTAGCCCAGTGGTTCTCAACCTGTGGGTCCCCAGATGATCCTGGATTGCAACTCCCAGAAGTCCTCATCACTAGCTGAGCTGACCAGGATTTCTGGGAGTTGTAGTCCAGGAACATCTGGGGACCCAGAAGTTGAGAACCACTGGTTTAGCCCATGCCTGCTGTTTATATTGGGAGATTCATACCAGATGCCACTCCATCTACTAGAAGGTTCTCTTCCATATTCCAGTAGTAATTATGGAAATACATTTGCAGTGGGAAGAGGAGGAAAAGAGCATCTTTCCAGGCTGAAAATGAAAATAGTGCAAAAAAAAAAATTTAAAATACTGTCAAATTTTGTTTGCGTCATTGCTTGCTTGCATGCTTGACTTCTTCAGCCATGGAAAAGGTAATTTCATTGGGACCATGTATCGGAATAAAGAACTGACCTTTTCACATGCTGCCATTGTAGCAAAAGTTCACTGCTCAACAAACAGCTTTCCCAATCTGACTGGAAGTGATACATTTTGTACTGTGTCCAGTTTATCCCTGAAATTATCACACACTTCTATGTGTGTCCAGGTAAATATGAGCTTTATAGTTGTCCAGATTGTCGAAATCAATTTGTCATTCACCTTTCCCTTAGTAACACAATGGCTGGGACCAGCATTACTAGCTGGGACCAATGATCTCAGGTATACATCCTCAGATTTCAGCCAGCCCACAATTTATTCCCTAGGGAAACCCAATGTACCTAACTTGAAAGTGAAAAATTAGAACAGTAGCTCCAAAGAATGCTAACGCATCAAATATGAGTAACTCATGCATTTCCACACAATGGTGACATCTAGTAGTATATATCAACTGAAGTACACTCACACAATCAGTGGACTTAACATAGCTGTTGATTCAACCATTGGTTTGATGGGTCTACTTTAGTTGTATCTTGGAAAATGGAAATCATGGCTAAGAAAGAACTACTGGTACACGTTGTAATGTTGTCAATGAAGAAATTGAAATTATTGGTTCAATCATCAATCCAATTGGAGACTACAGCCTAGAAATTAGAAGAAGACTGAGACTTGAAAGGGCAGCAATGAAGGAACTAGAAAATACTGTGTAATGAAGTTTAAAGATGTGTCACTGGAGGCCAAGGCCAATATAATTCACACTACTGTATTCATAATTGCTATTTATGGACATGAAGGTTAGACATTCAAGAAAACAGTAAGAAAAAAAACTGTCTGAAATATGGTGCTGGAAAAGACACCTTGGACCACCAAAATAAGAAGTGAGTGCTTTGTTGTTGTTCAGTCATTCAATTGTACCGACTCTTCGTGACCCCATGGACCAGAGCTCACCAGGCCTTCCTGTCCTCCACTGCCTCCCGGAGTTTGGTCAAAAAGTGAGTGCTAGATCAAGTCAAGTCTGAACCCTCTCTAGAAGTAAACAATGGCAAAACCTAGCCTAGCATACTTTGGGTACATCAGGAGAGGACAAGACTCATTGGAAAGGACAATAATGCAGGGAAAAGTTGGAAGCCGGAGGGAAAGAGGAAAATCAAATATGAGTTTGTAAGAGCTAAACAGGGCTGTTAAAAACTTTTTAGAGGGCATTCATTCATATGATTGTCACATATCAGAGGTGACATAGTGTCACATAAGACCATGCACAGCCTTGGAAATAAAATACAACAGATCTGATGTAATATAAACTAGCAATTATTGATATATAGTGTTACTCATGGTTTCCGAACCCTCGGTAGCTGTCTGAATAGCTTGCTTATTTTTATCCAAACATGTTCAATACACAAATGCTTTTCATGCCCCTTGGAACATCTGATAAACAAACATACAACAACTGATAAACAAGGATACAAGTGTTCAATAGCTTTTTCTCCCCTCTAAAAAAGTTTATGGGATGAACACAAAACAGCAACAACAAAATATAGAAATGCATTATCTGATTTTGTTTTTTAAAACCATTGTAATCCGTAACAGATTAAAATATCACACCAAGGACCAACATGGAAGGCTGGTGGAAAATAAGTCTTGCTCTTCTTATTAACATAAGAAACAAAAGGAAACCATGTGTTGAAAATGGCATCCTGGGAATGAGGTTGTTTAAGTTGACTAGTGTACAGTAAATGCCAAGAAAAGAAATACCTTCTCCTGCCAAACATTTTCCCCAAGAGATGAATATCATTTTCTATAAATCCATGGAAATAACTGAATTAGTTTGGTAATGAAATACCCCTAGCTAATTTCTATGTATGATTCAACCTGCCGGTGCTCTTCAGAATAGTTTAGTACCACTAATTGCATAAGAGAAAGCCCATATTTATCCTTCAATTAGAAGATTAACACATACTAAAATACAACATTAAAATTAGCAGGGGTAATTTTAATTCACCAGAGAATAAACGTAATGTTCAAACATCTGATTTGTATATCTTAGCCTACTTATGATGTTGGAAAAACTATTTATATTGCACTGTAATTCTACAAAATGTGAATTAAATTTGAATTAAATATAAGTCACACTGGGCATGTTCTGACTTGAAATGTAGCAATTACATAGTGACTATCTTAGTATGAAAAATAAAGCTGGTATATTCCATATAAACCTCTCTCTCTATGGATAATTTAGTATGGAAATATATACAGCAGAATTCTATTTAGACACAGAATATATTAATTGTCTCTTTCCATAGATGACCAACCTAAATAGCTGACAATATACACTGGTGAGGCGCACTCACTATTAATATTTCATTACCTCAGATATGAATACTTAGTCAATATTTCAAGCAATACGGTGCTAAAGATGCATCAGATAATTGAGCAAGCTAATGACAGCATGTAGGACAGCATGAAGTTATAATGGAGGTTTACACACACACACACACACACACACACACACACACACACACACACACACATTACCTCACCATGAATTTTCTACTCAAAAGTGGAAACTACTCAAAATATGAATGATCAACAGTTAAGATTATACTGTACATTGGAGGAAGGGTGTGTGATGCCTTCCATCTGGTGCTAGGCAGTAGCTCCCATTAGCCCTGTGCAGCAGAGCCAATGGTGAGGGATGGTTGGAACTGAAGTTGACCAACATGTGAAGGGCCACAGGTTATCACCCATTTCTAGCGTCATTACAAGCTTCAGTCCTTCAAATATTTTTTAAAAGCACAGCTTCCGATAGAAATACTATATGAAGAGCATTGTTCTCCAGGTCTGCCTTTTCATTTGATATATAAAACACAGTACTGTAACTGACCTGCAGCAGTTCCTCAAATTTATGTTCTGAGAGCTATTCAAATCTAAAATAAGCACTAACAAACGTGCAACCTTGTCAGTAGCAATGTTAATAAATCAGATTCACCAAGGTGAGCTGTATTTTTGCTTCAAGTGAATCCATCATCAGAGGCCAGCGATAATGATAGACCTACAAGAAAAATAAATGTGATTATTTTGACCTTGACAGTAACAGTTTGCCTTACAATTTGCACTCAACACACTTTCCAGAGTTATCATTTAAAAAGGTTTCTCTACACTTCAGTGGATTTTTTCATTTAAAAATCGCTGTTTGTTTCAACAAATTCACATACCTGTGAGGAATTCAAGAAAAGAATACAATTGGATAACATCAAGAAAACAGTGTGAATGCATTTACTAGGGAAGTAGATTTCTACCAGGTAAATTTTTGTATTCAATGAGGCAGCTACTTCACATCCATTTTGTCTCTGTAAGTGTTGCGCTTTGGACCAGTACAAAAAAATCTTACTTCACATCCGTTGTGCAACAGCTGAAATTTGTCTCAACCATGCCCCTGGAATGGGATGAGAGCATGACAATACTGTACCTGGCGCTGGGTTGGGGTATTCTCTTGTCACAGTTTGTTCCCAGTTCCTGTTCCGAGACAAGGGACCGTGTGGTAACAACTGTCATGCAACAACCACTGTCCACCTAGTGGTCAGTGGCTGAAGCGGCATTCAACATTAGTTTCCCTATGGGGAAACACCATGCAGTGCAAATGTTTATTAAAGAAAGTAATGAAAACTCTGTAGCATTGACATGTAAATCCCGGAAAACCAGAAAATCAAAATATTGAAAAAGTTTTATTTATGATATAAAAAGAGGGGTTTAAGAAAGCAAGACAAATTCAGAATTTGTCATGGAACAAAACCGTGAAGTAACAGTTGTCACGAGACAAGTTATCACGACCATGAGAAAACAGAAACAGGGACTAAACAGGGACAAAACCACGTGATCGCAACCAATGCCGTCACGGTACAAAACTAGTCACGGAACAAATAAGGACATGAAGTAAACGCCTTAATCACTTCTGAGTATTGTCTACTGGAAATAAAACCTGAAAAGAGTCACTATAAGTAAAAATTGACTTTATTTTCAAGATTCTGGCTCCCAATTAAAATGTGTTGTATTTCTTCCAGGTACTTAAGTGATTATGAAACATATTGGCCAAAATTCTCTTGTGTACATATGCTAATTGCAAAACCTTTTAAAAAAAACTGTCCCATGTTAAAAAATCATCATATACATTATTGGCTGCATGCTTAAAGTCAGGGGTGTCAAGGAGGGCCAGATTTGGTGCGGTAAAAATGTGTAGGGGCTGACCATTCAGCCTGAAGGGGGGAGAAAGGGTGCGGGCCCACACGCGACTGCAACAGCCACAAATGCTCTGGTTGTGAGGCACCCAAGGGCCCAGTGGCTATTGCATGGCCTGGGAATCAGCCCATGAGCACCCAAGCTGTACTGTTGCTCGCATATGCTGCCCTCCCTTGCAAGGAGGTGGGGAGGACACTGCAGCAATGGAGCCAGGGTGGGAAGGCAGGGCAGGTGGCTTGGGACAGATGGAGGCTGGGATGGTAGGCAAACCATAAAACTGTAAGCTGATGTCTCTAGCTGGCATGGGGAGAGGCCAGCCGGCAGGGATGAGTGACAGGCTGAGCTGGCAGTGAGAAGAGGCTGAGGGCCACACAAAATTTTAAAACGGGCCGCATTTGGCCCCCAGGCCAGACTTTGGACATGCCTGCTTTAAGTCATATAATTCAGTGTGCTACTTACTGTATGATGTCTATAGTGATTTCTTAATGGGCCAATTCACATCCAAAAGTTACATCATCTGGGCTATGCCAGCATAACAAGGTAAAAGGATTTTGGCTATGGACTTATTTGAACTTTCTTGCCCAGACACCCCTGATAATAAAGGTGCTTCCAGATCAGGTGTCAACTGCAATAGCACACCGTCATTCACAGAAAGTCCAGGCACTCTTATCTTTCACTGGAAACCTTTCTGCTCTTTTCCAATTGTCTCTTCCACATTTTCTCTTACAAGAAACAGAAAACAAAACCATTACTGAAGGCTTTAATTGTATGAGCTTGTAGTAGCAGCCCTCATTTTGGGAACACAGTCAGACATGAATCTAATGGTACAACCATTACATTAACCAAAGTGACTTTCTAGAGTTAGTGGAAGGAGGGGGTTCAAGGAATTTTTTATTCCAAAACTGGTTGTGCAAAAGATATAAACCCATTTCCATAACAGTTATATTTGAGGGAACAGGCCTAGCAGGATGCTTTCTTCTGCTGGTATCATGCTGGGGGTTGGGGTTAAAATATAATTGTCTAGGTCAGTGATGGCAAACCTCTTAGAGACTGAGCACCCAAACTGCAATTCAAAACCTACTAATTTTTTTGCAAAGTACCCATACAGCAATTTAACTTGTATACAGGTGGCTATGAAGGGGCGATGTTGGGTGTGCACAGAAAGGGCTCTGAGTTCCACCTTTGGCACTCATGCCATAGGTTTGCCAACACTGAAATCCTGCTGCTTGGTGTAATACATCACCACTAGAGTAAGCCACCTGGATCTTTGAGGCTTTGGTGAGTCAACTCCTTTATAGATTCCACTGAGTCAGTAGACCTAATCTAGCTGCAACTAAGCAACAGGAGTTCATCCTATACAATATATTGCAGAGAGGTATACTGGTCACTTTATCTGTAAACCCTCAACTCAAAAATTTAAAGAAGTCATTTCTCAGGCTACTATAATCTAACCAAACAAGTGATTTCCCCCACCACCATTTTTCCCAGTCCCTTTAGAACCATTGATTTAAATATTCTTTTCTTGCTTCTGCTGTGTCTTAAGTTGAAAACACGGTTTTCTTCAAGTTCACATGATTATAAGTGTTGCAGATTATGATATCATAATACATTTTAGTGACTGAAGCTCTTCTTCTTGCTTTTAAATGACAAATAGCTTATAAAGTGGTTTTCAGCTTAATAAGAAGAGTTTCCTGTGGAGGAAGCCAGTTGCCCCTTTCAAAGCAAAGCAAAGCAAAGTGTTCTGCTTATATACCGCCCCATACAACTTCAATTAGTCTCTGGGCGGTTTGCAATTTAATTACAGTATGCAGGCTACACATTGCCCCCCCCCCCCGCAAGCTGGCTGCTCATTTTCCCGGCCTCGGAAGGATGGAAGGCTGAGTCAACCATGAGCCTGCTACCTGGGATTGAACCCCAGGTCATGAGCACAGTTTTAGCTGCATTACAGGCATTTAATCACTGTGCCATGGGGCTCACTACATTGGATACTTCAGCTTGGAACAACAGAGAGATATTGGTTTCACAAACTGACTCATGGGGACCAGGCTAACCCCTGTAATGAAGCTCTCTAGGTGCTTGTTGATTGCCTTTATTAGTCCAAGCTTCAGTCACTAAAGTGTATTATGATATCATAATCTGCAACACTTACAATCATGTGAACTTGAAGAAAACCCTGCAATATATTGTATAGGATGAATTGCAGCCATCCCATGGTTATTATCCCAAATATTATAGGGCTTACTATAATCCATTTTTTCCCGAATTGCATTTTTGTTACATTTATCCCCTGCCTTTTGTCCAGTGTGTTCAAGATGGTGCATGTTGTTCTGCTCCTCCACACTTGATTGTCTCAACAAGTTTGTGAAGTAGGTCAAGCTCAAAGTGTGTGACAGGCTCAATGCCACCCAGTGAAATTCATGGCCAAGTGGCGATTTGAATGCAAGTCTCATGCTATCAACTGAAGAGGACAAAATCTAATGTGTAGCTTGTGCCATCAAGTCAATTCTGATGTATGGCGGCTATTTTTAGGGTTTTCTAGATAGGGGGTACTCAGAAGTGCTTTACAATTCTCCTGTTTTTGTTAACCTCCAGTAAACATCATGAGAAAAATATTCACAGAAATTTGAATTTCAGGCATTTGCACATCTGTACTCTGCTCACACAGTCCCATCTTCTGGATAAGAAGCAGAACATGTTTACATATACAGTATTTTGTCCAACTGGGGATATCCTTGAGGAAGTCGCCTTGTCCCTAATGCACTGGCTTATCCAAGCAGCTATATGATCGTATATGCATTATATAAACACTCTAGCACATTCTACTCCAAATATTATAGGTCTTACTTTAATCCATTATGTAATGCTGCTTGGGGTAAAATGCATGTGCAACAGTAATCACTCAAGCAGTTCCTCTCTTCTTCAATTGAGTGTTTAGTGTGCTTGTGCCATAGCTACCCAATACACCTACACATACAATTGTTCCCATAATGACTGGATGTAGCATATGTTAGCCACATATGATCCATCATGCTAGAAACTCCTCCTTCCCAAGAGTAAGATAAACCATGAATTGAAACCTTTCCCTTTTGCAGCTATTGCAATGAAAGGGGCTCCTGCACTTGGACAGAACTCCATACTCTCATCCATGCTCCAAGGGCCTTTGGATCAACGGCAATATTCTAAGGCAACTTTTAACATTATCAGGAACTTCTATGGAAATAAAAGGACCTAACAAGCAAAAGGGCCTGCTTGCAGAGGAACAGGAAGGGGGGTGGGAAGATTTCTCCATTTTACAGATTGGCACTGGGGCACCGACTGCTTAAGCAATCTGCCAAATTCCTAGCAAAGAGAATAAAATCACAAAAATGAGATAATATTTTCATTTCTGCATCCTAACTGCACCTGTTATGAGCAGATGGGGATGTGCACAGCATCTTTGGGGGGGGGGATTTTCTGCCTGATTTTGGAAAATGTTAATAAGAGTCAGCAGCCATTAAAAGCCACCTCATTTGAAAGCAGGCTCATTTTCTATTCTTTTCTGTCATATCCCCTTCTTCATGATGCTGAATTTCTGATAACTATTATGTTACAGATTGTCTTTCTTCATTATTTTGCTGGTGCCATGTGCTCCCAATAAACTACAATAATCTACAACCTTCTACTGCACAATCTTGTTTGACATCTTCTTCCTATTATCTGCATTGACATTCTTGTTATTGTTGTTGCTGTCCTCTCATTGGGGCCAAACCCATATGAGATGCACAGCTCTTGCAGAATGACGTTTTGGTTCTTTCACACCAGTTTCTAAGGACTGTCAGCCAGTAAAAAGTTTTCCAGCCTCTTTTCCAGAACCCTCAAGGATGAAGACAGAATAGTTTTACCTGACAGGAACTTCAGTAATCCTTTTTCGGAAAGAGTCAACAGTGAAAATAAGACATGTTCCTGCATCTGAGCCTACAGAAACATCCTTTATCCTGATTTAATAAGACCTAGTACGTTTATTGCCATGCTGCTGGTAAAAGAAACAGATGAGTCCCTTTAGAGGGAGTGAGGCTAGGTAGAAATCAATTAGAGAAATAAACATGATAATCTGAGTGAACCAACATCAACTGATTCAGATCTGTTCTAGTTGGGACTGCCCTCTGCACATGCATGCTAGTCGTGTCTGATCTCTATATTCAAGCCGAATACAGTGTTTTGCAAGTCTGTGGCCATGTGGCCGGCATGGCTGCAAGGAAATACTGTTTGACCTTCCCACTTTTTTAACAGCGGGACCTATTGATCTATTTACATTTACATGCTTTCAAACTGCTAGGTTGGCAGGAGCTGGGTTTAACATCAGGAGCTCACTCTGCTCTGTGGCACCTGGAATTCGAGCCACTGAGCTGTCGACTTTGTAGCCGACAGTTTTCAGTGCTCTAGCCCGCTGAGCCACCATGCCCCTTCTAGATGGATTTAGGCCAATCAGTAAAAATAAATAAAATCAATAGCAAACACCCCCACCTCCCCCTATTGTACCTGTTGCAGTGTAGTTAATGACTATAACTAGTAATGTACCATATTTAGACAGCCATAGGCTGTCTAAAAAAGAATGGGACAAATCAAACAAGGAAATATTTATCCCTTCATATTCATTGTGTTCTCCAGACCTGACAAATATTAAGGGATGAATATTTGATGAATCGGCGATATTCTTATTATCCAGTACCATCTCTACTCTGCACTCTTACTATTTCTCATTTTGGCCTCAGATCCCCTGAGCTATGGGCCACACATTCTAGAATTACTGTTATACTTCTTGGCCAGGGATGTAATCGTCATCATCACCTTACATCTGCAGAGTTGGAAGGGTCCCTATGGATCATTGAGTTCTGCCTTCTCAAGGAGTCACAGTAGGGAATCAAACTGACAACCTCTGGCTCTTCAGACAGATACCTACACCACTGAGCTATCCAGCAGTACTAGAATTATTCAACTGTTTAACAGTCATGGATGGAAGAGGAGTGAGGGGGGGGGAGGATCTCAGTGCAGCACCAGTATAGATGTGAAGAGAGAGTGAAGCACCATAAAGAGTTCATCCCTCTCACTGGTGTGCAAGGCGACTTTAATTTCTCTATTAAGGTTTGTTTGTATGTCTGTATGATTCTATGATTGCGTCCTGGTTACATTACTTTTTTAGTGTTCTGTTGTTCTCTTCAGCAAAAAGGAGATTATAAATGTTGTAAGTAAATAGGAAAGAGAAAATATACCATCTGCTCAGAAGATGCTGGAATAACTGAAGAGGCTCAGTTAATTATAAACCCTTTTTTGAAAAAGAAAATCAGCCTTGGTCCTTTTGAAACTTGCAGTAAAACTGTTGACAAGATCACAGCCTAAAATTCTATTTAGACAGGAAACAAAGTTTTGAGTTCATTTTTCTCATCGAGCTGAATAGTAGGCACGGAAAATGTACTCAAAAGCCGTCACTCTCAGAGTATATACCTCCAGCAGATAAGAAATTAAAGAATGGCAGGTCAGTCTCTGGGGATGTTAGAGAGGGCTCCAATATGTGAACTGTGAAGAATAAGTCAAGGAACAGTTCACTGGGATATGCAGGAGAGCAAAGTAGGGAAACTTAATGAAGAATTTTAATAACCAGGAGAATATGGAAGAACTGGATCTCATGACAGCAAAGAAACCAACCAAACTGATTAAATAAGCAGCTTGATAGCTGAAAATTAAGGCAGATGATTAAAGAAAAGGGATAAATGTGGAAATGTGAATAGTTCAGATGAGAAATCACTTAAGGAACAATGGTAATCTTTTAGTATCAAATAGTCTAACAGTTTAAATAGTAGCAAGAACATTCTAAATATATTCCACAGAGGACAACAGACAGAGGAGGAGGAGACACAGACAGACAATGGTGACAGTTAAGTACTTTTTGTGGAAAGAGGGGCTGTTATAACTTTAGGTTGCTTAACCTTCATCTCTTGGGATAAATGCATTTGCAACTGAGTACATTCTGAGACTGACAGAAATTCCAGTGTGTCCGGAATCATTTGTGTGGAATAAATATAATATTAAACCATGTAAATTAAATGTACAGTACATTTATTTATTTTTTAAATAGGGTATTTCTCAAGTCCAATGAATTTGAACCTCCCCATCCCAGCAGAAGATATTTCAGTTTGAATCTTAATAATGGTTTGATGAAATACAGGGAGGGACAATATATTCCAAAATTAGCTGCAAATGAAAAATATCCCAAGGACAAATATCAATAAATGTGTTGGTTATTTAAAAAAAACCTGGGGATTTATTTATTTAAATTGGAAAAAGGTGCGGCAATGACTGAAATCTGGGCATATCATTTGCAACTGTGTATATATTAATGCTTATAACATAAGCTACATTGCAGATCTATTTCTGTGCTGATTCTGCAAGGCCAATGTGCACATGGGGAGCTTTTAAAAATCCTGCTTAGTGCATGAAAACTCAGTGCCATTTATTTCAGAAGGGTTTAAGTGATCTGTATTTCTTGAAGATTGCAGCCAAAGATGGGACACAAACCTCAAGCCATAGCTGTGCTGATGACATGTTTTTCTGGTGGGCAATATTTTTAAAGGGATGTTAGCTTTGGACTTCAAACTTGGGTGAGACTAATATCTGGGATCCAAAATTCAAATCAAAGGTTATGTTATCATGCAATAGCCAGGATCCTGGTTCAGAGAGACTGGGGGGAAGTAAAACACACTGCAGGGAAAAGAGCAGATGGGCAGAAGCAAGGCCTTAGTAACCAGATATTTAATAAGGCAACCAGGGTGCTGTCTGTTCTGCTGATGAGGACATGAAATGGAAGGGAGGAAAATGCAAAAATCAAAGAAAGTGGAGAGAAAATCAGGTAAGTTTATTACCACATTGCTATCTGGGGAAGACAAGGGCTGCCAGGCCAAGTCCCATCCATCCCTTGGCATTTCAGGTGGAGGGGAAGGACTGGGACAAGGCATGGGCATTAGTGATAGCCTATGAGCAGATCCTTATGGTATATCAGTGGCTGAGAAGGTAGGGGTTTGGGTTTAAGGTATCCAGCTCCCCAAATATGACACAACACAAAACAAGGACACTGTTTTCCAACAGGCACCTGGAAGACAAAATGTACTCCATGCCGCAGCTGCAATGGTTGTTACCATTATTGCATAGACCTGTATCAGTCTGTCTTATTTCCAATATGCTTTTGCACATAGAGCTTTTCCAAGCTCCTTGCTGCTGATGAGATTTTTTGAAAGCTCCCCACCAGCCCATGAGAACCTGCATTGCTCCTGCCAGGTGTAAGGAAACTCAGGGGTAGGAGTGTCTCTGGCTGAGAATTATCTGAGTTCCTGTGGGTTCATTGAAAGAAAACAAATAGCCTGAGAGCATCAATTTAATGAAATCCCTTTATTCACTATTCTAAGTTATAAAGTCTATGATCTTCTCACTATCTTAATTCTATGAAAAATTACAATGCCTAGGCTGGCTAGGTCTAAACTCTAGCTAACCACATCTTGAAACTGGATTCTTAGCAAATCTGTCTCTTATAGCCTTAAGTATAAGCTTTTCTTTTACCCAGCTCTGAGAATCTTCGAGATGTCACATAAAGCAATTGTCAAATGGTAGCTGTCCAATTTTCTCTAACTTGGCTTATTATGGCTAGGCTGTTGCATTCCTTAGATAAGCGTTTGGCGAAAGCTGAAAATGTGCCGTTAATATTGAGTCTTATAAATCACACTATGTCCTATCATCCTAATTCCATTACATGCAACAAGAAGCCTCATGAGTTATGGCGCGGGACTCCAGTTTCTGCCTTGACACAAATGACAAAATAAACCCCAGGATAGAGGGGGATTTTGCAGATGTTCATAATGTTCTTTGATTTTGAACTGAAGTAAGTGGTAAAAAAATGGGATGGACGTATTGCATTCCTCCTCGTTAGCAATTGCACTGTCATTGTCTGATAGGTGTTTCTTATGCTGATATAGTCACAATGCTAACTGCACCCACAGTGGTAAGGGTCACAATAATTGTTGCAGTTATTTAGCAAAATATTTTAATTTTCATTAACAGATAATACAGCTGTTTTAGTATTGGGGAAAATGTGATGTTACCACAACTTTTCATACTTCTTATGGGCCACATTGGAAACACTTCAAAAGGTGAAGGGTGTGCTTAGTTTGTACATTTATGTTACAAAGTTTATATTTTCCATATCAATTTTATGAGCATGGTGTTGAGAACAAGACAATATTTGGCAGGAACATGCATATTTGTGAGCAATAATTTTGATAGACTTAGGGGGAGTTCTTTCGTAATATGGATCTGCCAATGAATAGAATTTTATGTGTTAGTTTAGAGTACTTGTGGCAATTTTGCCACTTCAGTCTCAGAATATTCAGTAACGAAACTCATTAACATTTGGTTTTAATTGCAAACTTTTTTTCAGTATTTAGCAAGATTCTACATATCCTATATTTCCTAACCATGATATAAAAGTATCCAGCTTTCAAAATCAAACAGTCTCCCTGCTTAAGAGTTCTGCTTTACACTAACATACAGTATTAAAGAATTTAGAGGCAAAAGAAATACTGCACTGTCTATTTTTGACTCAATATTATTCTGATCCCTAATGCACAATCTGCATGTTTCAAAAGCCAGAATAAGTCAGAGATACAAAACAGGAGAACATATACACAAGAGTGAACTATAAACTGGGGATTATATGGTAATGAACACCATTATAGTAGGGTTAAGGATCTTGTCATCCCCTTAGAATTATTAGATGGAGCAGCCATCTGTTTCTAAACTCCAGTAGAACTTTGCAGTGTTATTGCCTTGGGTTCTTATCCATCCTATGTAAACATTCACATACCTAGAGGTAACTGAGTCTGAAATCATATTTTGTTAGCATATCACTTTAGGGGGTGTTGTAGATCAAGTTTGGAAAGTGTCTTCATCCAAAATATGAACAAGTAGGTCCCCCTCCTGCTCCAGTCATGCTAGCTGAGAATAGGGAAGCTGGAAGTATGGAATAGGGAAGCTGCCTTATACAATGTCAGACAATGGGTCAACTAGCTCAATATTGCTCATACCAGGAGAACACTCCAAATGTTTTGGTTTTCCTATCTCCAGCAATCCCTCGTCATCAGTCATGCTAGCTGAGAAACATATTACAAAACAGGGGAGGGCACCTAGTTTGATACCCCATGTTTATACCATGATTGTTGACTGACAGTAATTCCCCAGGTATTCCAACCAGGTATTCCAACTCATAAACCTACCTAGCCTGCTATCCCTAGAAATGAACTCAAGAAAACTGAACTTCAAATAGCTGAAACATACATGTTGACAGATCATATGTAATCACAACATCGTCA
The DNA here is from genome assembly GCA_023846285.1 of Phrynocephalus versicolor. Lineage (NCBI taxonomy): Eukaryota > Metazoa > Chordata > Lepidosauria > Squamata > Agamidae > Phrynocephalus > Phrynocephalus versicolor. Next base: position 37,552,282 of record JAHTLZ010000330.1, read on the forward strand.
AGAGAAAAGGCAGAATAAAATTTCTTGAGTATGCCTTGCTCACCAGTTTGCTGATTGTTAACATCAGTGAGCAAAATATTGAACCTGTTTTCTTTAGCAATGCTGCCACCTTCTGGGGGATGTAAGAGTTAACTCCAATTTCCTTGGTAGGGGAGCAACAGCACAGCTTAAAAATAAGAGGGGGGGGAATCAAGACAAGAAGTCCAGTTGCCACGACTCAACTTCCAGATAAACTCACCTGGATGACTGAGAATCTTCACAGACATACACCTTAAAAATAAAAAGTGATGTTCTTAGAGGTACAACCTCTTCTTGTAAGAAGTTCAACGAAGTTTTATCAAATTTCATTCTTACAATGTCTATGAATTTCTATTATCTTTTACACAGATCAAATTTCTTTAAACTATATATTTTGAAAGAAACAATGTGTTTAAAAGCATGGAGTTATCTATTTTATAACACAATGCTAATGCCACAAAAGTTAGATATCTGTCCAGAATAGTCTGTTTATGGAAATCACTACAACATTTTCAAGCTACAGGAAAAGAGATTCCATTTGAACATTAGGAAGAACTTCATGACAGTTAGAGTTGTTTGGCAATGGAATATGCTGCCACGGAGGGTGGTGGAGTCTCCTTCTTTGGAGGTCTTTAAGCAGAGGCTGGATGGCCATCTGTCGGAAATACTGTGATGGGGGTTCCTGCATGGCAGGGGGTTGGACTGGGTGGCCTTTGAGGTCTCTTCCAACTCTATGATTCTATGATTCTAACTGCTTCTTGAGATGTCAATATATTTCCAAACACAATTCAAACATCTAAATGTGACTTGGAGAAGATGAATCTCTAAGTGCACCAACTGTGCCCATTCCTTCAGAGGTCTGATTTGGCCTCAGTGACACATCCCAGCTGGATTACTGTAACACACTCTACTTGGAGCTTCCTTTGGAGAGTGTTTGGAAATGTCAGTGGGTTTAAAATGCTGCTGCCAGATTGTTAACTGGGGCTGGTTATAGAAGTCTGTTTCTGGGCACAAGTCAAAGTGTTGGTTTTAATCTTTCAAGACCTAAATAGCTTGGGTCCAAGGTGTGGCCTTGATTTAACAATCATCTGGTGGATCATAGACTCATAGAATCACCCAATAGTGAATTTGGAAGGGTCCTACAAGGCCATCAAGTCCACCACCCCCTGCCTCCATGAAGGAATAGAAATCACAAGATATCTGCTCAGTGGTTGGTCCAGATTTCTCTTGAATGCCTCCAGTGTTGGAGCACAGCCACCATCTCTCACGGTAACTGGTTCCATTGCTGTTCTGCTCTAACAATTAGGAGGTTCTTCCTAATATTCAGCCAAAAGCTGGGTTCTCTTAACTTGAGCCCATTGTTGTGTGTCCTAGACTCTGGAATGATCAAGAACAGATCCTGCCCCTCCTCTGTATGACAGTCCTTCAAATATTTGAAAAGTGCTACCATATCACCCCTCAACCTTCTTTTCTGTAGGCTAAACAGATATATAGTTGGTTATAGAATTGTACTCAGAGAGTGCTTATCAATGGCTACTTCTCCAACTGGGAGGAGATAACATGGAGTACCACAAGGCTCAGCTGTGGGGTCAATGTTCTTTAACATTTTTCTTAATGACTGGATAAGGGAGTTCAGGGAATACTCATCAGATTTACAGATGATATAAAATTGGGTGGAACATTAGTACCTTGGATAATGACTGTGATCCTATTCCTAAGGATTGAAGAGTCACCTGTATTCCTCACCCACACCCCCTGCTATTACCCTCTCAGAAACATCCCCACAGAATCTTCAAATGCCTTTTTCAGCTTTGTTCAAAATGGAAAAAGGGAATGGCACTTGGGTTTCTAAAAGGGAAAAGTGTGAGGAAGTAATACAAATATTTGACAGAAAGTATGTGACCCTTTGATGTGTTATGTCAAAGTTGTGGCAGCTCTTATCCCAGGTAGTTTCTTAAAAGGAATCCATTTCCCACATGAACATTTTATTTCAGTAATAAAAATCAAAACAGCAGAAATGGGTCATTCTTAGAACAACTAGTGGGGAGGCAGGATCATGCTCAAAGACTAAAAGCAAACAAAGCAAAGTATGCTGCTTATATACTACCCCATAGCACTTAAAGCATTAGCTGGGTGTTTTACAATTTACCAGTATTTTCCCATCTATAAGAGGGCCCCATGTATAAGATGAACCCTGGTTTTCCCATACAAAATTACAGTTTTGCAACCACATGGTTCTCTCCTTGGCTTACTTCCACGTATAAGGTGACCCTCAGTTTTTAGTCTAACAATTTGAGAGAAAAATATAATCTTATACATGGAAAAATACTGTACTTATGTAGGCTACACATCACACATGCACACACGAGCAAGCTGGGTATTCAATTTACTGACTCTGGAATGATGGAAGGCTGAGTGAACCTTGAGCCAGCTACCTGGGATTAAACCCAGCTTGTGGGCAGAGTTTTGGCTACAGTACTACAGTTTAACCACTGTCCCAAAAGCCTCCAATGAGGTACCATTACTGTATAGAACAATTCAGGGGTCAAAGTACCATCCCTGTTGCATCTGACTGCAACTTTTTAAAAGAGGCAGCAATATGTCTTGCTATTTGGTTATGCACTGTTCTTTCTGCTTCGAATAACTGCCAACATTTAAATAGGCTTCTATGTATGAACATCCCCTATTGGAAACAGGTTGTGAATGTACATTCATATGTTATATAAAAACCCATTTAAAAAATTTAAAAATAAAACCACATTGCATTCACCTGGCTTAAACATCCAAGTCATGTCCTAAAGGAGAACTCTGTCTACAGCCCTGATATACCAGCAAAAGGACAAGAGAGAGGAGACCAACATAGCCTCTGACGTTCCATGGCTTGCAAGCAACCATCAAGAAGGTTCTCCAATAATGCATCAAGGCAAAGGGCACACTTACACTGGCAAAATAGCTCGCCATTTAATGGATTTTGGTACCATTTAGTTTGTAGCATTCACACATGTTTTGATTTACGGGGATCCATGCCACCCCTTTTAAAACTCTCCCATTTCTTTTTGACATAGAGGTAGGACTAAAGTTTTCGGTTGTTACATTTTCCCCATTTGGAACGTTCAGTTTTGTAGCCCGTGTGGATGGCTTGTCTGTACCAAAATAGAGCTGTGGACAATCGTATTAGAGGTGACAATCCTGTGGCCTATATTTTCCATTGTGGCATTGAGAGGAATGATGGAGAACTTCCCATATGTTCATCTGTTCTATCATTTTAATATTTAAAAATATTTTTTTCCCTTTTGGTGCAGTGCTATTCTAAATGAGATACACTGGTGGTATTTTGTAGATCATGCTCAGTAGATTGCATTGCTATTTCACTATGTCATTTACTTTTTTAAAAAAAGAAAGAAAAGTCAACACAGCTTGCTAAATGATGACTGAGGGAAAAGCAAGAAGGGGGGGGGGAGGAAATGGAATGTCACTGATTGAAAAAGGTACAAATTGGGGTAATCCAAAGACCTTTATGGACCCTTCTCATGGGAACCTTCTCATGGGAGGAAAGAAATCTGAATCAGTGTAAACAGAAGGATGGATCAAAGGAGAGGTAAAATAGATGGCACCAAAGATAAGAGCCAATAGATAAAGTTGATGGCACTAAAGATAAAATAGACAGCACTAAAGATAAGAATTTAACTGCTCCAGCGGCCCCCATCTGGATGTGCCCTAAGAGAAAGGCCTGTTCTGAATATCTTAGTATGACCAGGCTCATAACAAAGAATGTGATTTTTGCAGGTAGCCTGGTCTCAAGTCATATGATCAAAGGTAGGCCAATTTAAAATGTGTCCAGAAACAGACTAGAAGCCAGTGCAGCGGTTGTTAATAAGGAAGTTGCATGCTCTCTTGTATTCTGTAGTCTAGCTCCATCATTTTGAGCCAGGTGAAACTTCTGAACTCTTTTCAAATTCATTCCTACATAGCAGCATTACAGCAATTCAAATGGAAAAATACTAAGTTACATGTGCCAGGAGAGAGGAACTGCACTGCCACCAGATGGACCAAGCAAGGAGATCCCAGAAAGCAATGCTAAGGTCAGACACAAAGAGTCCTACCAAGAAATAATGTAAGCTAAGTAAGGAGAATCCAGAACCAATTGAATAACCTTCTAATATGTGACCAGACTAGAGGTAAGCATTTAATGCTTCATATGAAGCATGAATTGTACCACACAAAAACACACAAACACACACACACACAGAGGGGGGGCAGATGGGCCACTTACTGGCACTCATGTGCTGTCAGGGTCATTCTTTGTTGGCAGTGCTCCAATCCAGGCTGGAGCCCAGAGGCTAGGGCTTTTTGCGACCCCCACCCCCATCATTGCAAAATTTAATCTGGTTGGTGGGTGGGGGTCAGTAGGCAATTTGGCAGCCCCTAATTGCTGCGCCTGGGGTGCCCTGCCCCCCTTGCACTCTCCACATTACGCCCCTGCTGGAGCCTGGCTGGCCTTGCCCTGTTTCCCAAGGCAGCTGACCACTCCATCAAGGGTTACTCCAGAGACTCCCCTCACATCCAGTGAATGGTCAGTTGCCTGGGAAAATAGTGTAGACTGGCCACCTCCTGGCTAGCTCCTGACCACAAATGAAGAAGGCCTCCAGTGGCATGTGAGCTTTTGTGTGCATGAAAAAAAATCATGATTTTGGCCCTTGTTATCCTAAAAAGTAACATATTTCAGGATGTGGTCAGATTGTATGAAAGATGCACATCCAATCATACTGGATAAAGTTGCTTTGTATGGAGTGATATCCCTTAAAAAGTGACTCTTCTGCCTGCTAGGCAACTACTCCAGCTGGCGTCCAAAAGCATTAGCCCCACAAATGGACCAGAAAGGTTCAGCTTAAGGATAGCTTGAGGTCAGGCTGCAGCAGAATTCCTCCTACATCATGTGATTACCAAGATTTGGATCACAATAGACTGCCCTACATGTAGTCTATTTCCCCCTGAGATAACAACTAGGGTTACTTCTAGTATACATTGGTACCTCTACTTACAAGCAGCTCTACTTACGAACAATTCGACGTAAGAGTGGAAAACCGTTGGCATTTTAACTGCTGCCTTCCGAATTTTAGATGTGGTCTGCTCTACTTACAAATTTTTATTTTGTATTTTTATTGATTTTTAAAATTATTTTTTAGATACGGCTGCTCTACTTATGAGTTGTTCAACATGAGCATGCATTTGGAACAGATTAAACTTGTAAACAGAAATAGAGCTGTTTTCAAGCTCTGGTTTCTGGTTCCTCTATACATTGCCACATATGTTTGCCGTAGGAACCAAACTGGGAGGCTATATAATGATTGCATTTATTCCATGCCTTACTTTGGGAGAGCTGCAAGTTTGACTGAAAGTTCTGCGCTCTGTGACATACTGGGTTTTTTTTATGACTGTCCTGTCAAGATATGTAAAAGTTGATAAAACATATGTTATGTATATTTAACAGAATGTGTAAAGAGAATTGTAAAATGGAGGCAGTTAGATTCTGCAGCATCATGATGTTAATTCACAAGTGTTAGAGATAAGTAATCACAGGCATGTTAAGTGATGAATTGCAGGTGGAACTGATTATAACATCATGATTTGTAATGGTTAGATCAGATTGCATCAGATTGTTAATTAGTGATTGCATCAGATCTTATGAGTGCTGAATAGTATAAAAAGCACTAGCTTGCCATTTGTTATTGGGGACTGTTATGGTGAGAACAGTTTACCCCACACTCTGTTTGTCTGTTTGCTATAATGCTTGGTTGTTATGCTGTGTATATTTTTGATGTATATATGAATATATGAGTTTTACTCTATTCATTGTCATTGTCTTTCTGTTAACCTAACTCTGCAACCCTTTATATCAATACTGACATTTTATCTACGTTACTGCTGCACTGCTCTGTGGCAAACATATTTAATTATATATTATATGTAACTGCCCATCCAGTATAATCTGTTGACATGTCCCAGTCTGTATTCTGGGGCCTGCCTCCTAACCTAAATAGATTCAGGAGAGAGCCAGTGAAATCTTAGGTTCCATCTGCCCCACTCTCAGCCTCTGACACTCTATCAGTAAGTGGCCTTATCAGCATTTATTCAGTAGTTACATATATGAATAATGGAACTCACCATGTTTTTTCCTAAGGGGAAACTCTTTCGCATGCAACTGCAGTTTACCAGACTTACCTTGCTTGACATTTGATGCTTCCTTCTTGAAAGGCTATTTATATAACCTCAGTTTCTCTGTTTACTTCTTAGAAATAAATTTGCCATGAGGAATACAATACCATCCTTACTACAACTACATGTTCAAGCAAACAATGTACCACCAGTCTGCCTCACAACATTTTGAGAAATGCTTGCAAGGAGGGAGCTGGTGTCTGCAAACTAGCATGTCTGCCAAGCTTTGAGGATCCCCAAACATGGGTGTGTTAAAAGTAAAGAGCAGATAGCTCTATGAACTCCTTTAATGACAAAGTTTCAGTGCCCAGCCACGGAGAAGAGCTGTTGTTGCCACATCTTCAAATCCATATAACTTCTTCTCAAAATTTCAGTTGTCTGGAAGTGGGGCTTTTTCGTCTAACAAGCCCCTGTCTCACCCCCTTCTGTTGTTAGAGAACGCTCAGTTTGGTTCTCAGCTTGGACTTCAATTGCTAGCCTGGTCTCCTGGGAGGCTTTCTGGGTGATTGGCAGGGGAGCTCTTAATAGCTTCTGCCGTTGGCGCATGAGAAAAAAGGAAGCAGCTTGAGTAATTTGAAAAGCTGAGGTATAGGTATTTGAGGAAGTCTAAAGGGAGGGTTGTTTGATAACTTCTGAAGCAAGGAAGTGCTTCAGAATTTTTAAGGGGGATGATGAAATGGATGAACATCAGAGTGAAAACAGGGTTGAGTTTTTCCACTTGCTGCTCACAGTGCAAGAAAAAGAACATAGTATATTCGAGAAGGAGCAAGTTCTAAGTGAATGTACCGAAAGTATTTTCCCTTTATGAGAATAAGGCAGTTGTTCTCCCACCTTAGGTAACCCAAGGGTTCTGACTTGGACTTCAATTCCCAGAAGCTTTAACCACCAGTTGTGCTAGTCAGAGATTCTGGGAACAAGGTTGGGAACACCCGGTATAAGGGATGTCCTTGATATCTTATGAATCGTGACTTTTTATTTATCAAAATGGCATAACCGTTCCAAACATCCACACAGTTTGCATTCATATCAGGGGTAATTCTGCCTCCTTGTGTATGAATAAAATATAATTAGGACATTTAAGAAGTGATTCAACTGTAATGCAGAAATCATAAGATAGGCTGAGCAGCCATTCAGAATCTATATAGTGAGGACATACTGAAGGGTGCATGCCAGACTAGGTAGCTCTGCAGAATCCATCTGTAAAATACAAAGGGCTGTTCAGAGTTGCCTCAATGGTATTGAAGTTGATATCCGCAGTGGAAGGTCTGAAATATCTCCAGAGACACCGCCTGAAGAGGGGAATGGTTGTGATGTTCATGTAGGAAGCCATCCCTCAGTGGCCAGTTGTATGTTTTGTAGAATATCCCAGCTGCTGAAGTGCCTGGTTCCCATCTCTTGAATTGTTACTTAATTCTGGGGGAAACTCTTGCTTGAAACCCAGGAGAATCTTTGCTAGCCAGTGTAGATAAAGTTGAGCTACGTGAACTGATGGTGTCCCTCAACATAACACAGCTTTGTAGTATCTTTCCAGATAAGCAAGGTACTTGGATCAAAATTTCCCATTCACCACATCCATTCCTTACCCACTGATCTATAATGTCTCTCACCTAACAATAAATGAACCCAACTATATCAGATCTTAAGTTTGATGGATGAATGCATTTAGTTGCATACTGAGACTGCTTTTTCTTATACAGTGGTACCTTGTATAAAGGAATTAATTCGTTCCAAATGAAATTATGTTAAGCATTTTTTCCTTTATACAAATTTCCCATAGGAATGCATTGAAAACAGAGTAATCCCTAATCACTAACATTTTATGTTGTACAGATTCACCCCATAGGTGATTCTGATAAGCAAATTTCCCCTATCTCTGGAATTTTTTTATGTTGTACAGATTTTATGTTATACATACCATTTGTTATATGAGGGTTCACTGTATTTCTTCCCCCTCTGCTGCTCCTTTGACGAGGAGGTACAATACAATAGTATAATATTAGCAGTCATAATACTAATGAATGTTAATTAACTGATTGTGAAATGTATGAATAAATGACAGACCATGACTTTCAATACATTATGGAATATCAGTAACAGTTACATTTAATGGAGTGCAGAGAGGAAGAACACCACCATCAGCAAAGTTCCCTCTGAGGTGTACACTTCTGCTTCTTCCTCCTGCTTTTAGCCCCTTTGGTTCCAACAACCCTTTTCAGGGGGGGTAGAGTTTCTTCTTACCCACACCCCCTCAACAGCACATACTTCTACACAGTGTGAGTATTATCAACAGCATTTTAATGTTACAATTTATGATTCCCTATTTCTGGACAGATTCCCTCAAATGTGAGGAAATGACAAAAATTGAGTACAGAGAGAAGGGCAGATTAGAGGAAAACCTTCTAGCTATGGGATTTATTGAACTATGGCAATGGAGATCCATGCATGTCCTCCAAAGAAAGAAACCACAACACAAGAGCTTGAAACTGTATTTAGATTTCCCCAACTGCTCTCTAATTTGCACATGATTTTTTAAAAAAAAATCATTTGCTTTATCTTTGAGAAGGCATAGCTTATACTGTGAAGACGACACACATAGAGTATTTGATAAAGCAACTTTCAGGCTATATCGAGCATCAAGACACTTGGCCAGCTGTACCTACAACAACAGTTTGTTGGTTATATGTCAACTGTAGATATGGAGTGCTGGCTGTGAAATCACAGGTTTTCAAACAGCCCAATTCATTGTGAGGCATAAGAAAAATACAGCCATCACTTGATTTCTGTACTGCCATGGAGACAAGATTTTTTAAAATGGGGTTACCATGTAGGGGAAGATACAAAATCCAAATTGTGTCTTTCCCCAAAACTTTTCTTAATTGTGAGCAGAGAAACACCCAGGCACAATAGGATACTAACAGCAGACTCCTGAGGAATTGTTTGTTTCAAACCCATGGCATAGCACAGAAAAATGCAGAGCTCCAAGGCCACTTCAGCGACATCAAAATGGAGGAAGGTTACTTTTAACAACCACCACAACAAAGTCAGGAGATGCATTTGCCCAGCTCCCTTGTCCTGTTGGAATGCACCTAAGACCACTGGGTGAGTTAATGGAGGAGGCAAAATTCAGCTTGAAAGGTATTGACCCATACTTTCCAGTATAGGTACTTCATTTTACTCACTCTCCAAATTAAACATGGGGGAGAGGAAGAGAAAGCTTCTCACAGCTAGAAGTGCATTTTAGGTATGACTATTCAACATGACGCGGCCTAGATGCCCTAAGCAGATCCAATCTCGCTTGATTTCGGAAGCTAAGCAGGGTCAGCCCTAGTTAGTACTTGGGTGGGAGACCACCAGGGAATACCAGATGCTGTAGGCGCCTGGAGAAGGAACTGGCAAGCCACTCCAGTATTCCTGCCAAGAAAACCCCATGGACATGGAGTCACAAAGAGTCGGTCATGAGTATAATGACACAACACAACACATTCAACATGACAAGAACCTGAGAGATTCTTGCAATATAATCCCTGCTCAAGCTGTCTGCAGAGCCAAGCTGAATGCAAAACACTATGGCCGACTCTTAATGAAATGTCGTGAACACCTTCAAAACTTTTTAAAGGGCCATCTGTGCGAGACAGCCTAGAGAGCCAGTTACTTCAGCAAATCAGCTAACAGTGAACATTACAATGACATTTCAAATCTCGTCTCGAACTTCAGCCATGAATCACCTTCCTGAATGAGTGGGATTGCATTAGACATGCCAATAGGTTGGAGCCAAAACTAACTAGATCTTTGAAGGTCTGAGACACAGCTTTTCCAGCAACATCTAGTGTCTCCCAGACTTGCTGCTTGGCACAGTTGCTTATACCATCAGCTCTCATTAACAGATTGTGAAATTTGCAATTTCCTAGGGAAAATCTTGTGTTGCAATCTATCTGGGATTTTTATGGGAGCGTGATCAGGCTGCTCACTTCTCATGCCAGCTGTTCTGCCCTCCTGTTCTCCCACTTATAACCCCTTTCCATTTGATTCAAATTTGTAGGACATTTAAACCATATGCACTTGTAATACAATGTTAATGGTAAATACATGTCCAGAAGATCACCAGAAACCAAGAATACTGTTATTAAGCTAAGGCCAAATAGTCTGAAGAAGCTTGGGACTAACTATGATGCTGTATTGAAGTAAGGCCTGAATTTCTTCCTTTAAGCTAAAGAAGCAAGCAGTGTGCTAGATGCAAGTTCCAACCTTATTTATTTATTTATTTATTGAATTTCTACCCCGCCCATCTTCCCTAGGGAACTCTGGGCGGCTTACAGTGAGCTGATCCAATCAGCTAACAATACAATACAATGTAAGAACACAATACAACACAAAACATTATAACAAGACCATAGCAATTTTAAAACAGCATGAGCACCCTTGGCATAAGTTACAGCTAGCTCCACAGCTGACCGAACAAATAAGCAGATGGCGGGGCAAAAAAAAAAAAAAAAAACTAGACAAGGTCACCATAGGCCTCACAAAAGAGCCAGGTTTTTAACGCTCTGCGGAAGGCCAACAGGGACTCTGCAGAGCGCACTTCGCTAGATAAGCGATTCCAGAGGGATGGTCCAGCCACCGAGAAGGCCCGGTTCCGGGTGGACGTTTTCTGGGCCTCTCTGGGGGTGGCCACCCGAAGCGAGTGCGCTCGCGACTGCCGAATTGGACGGGCCGAGGTTGATCACTGGGCGATCTGCTCTGACAGGTAGTCCGGTCCCAAGCCATGGAGGGTTTTATAAACTAAAGCTAAGACCTTGAATCTGATCCAGGACACAACGGGTAGCCAATGCAAGCGGGCCAGGACTGGGGTGATGTGGTTGTAAAGGCGCACACCCACCACCAGCCTGGCTGCCGCATTTTGGACCCGCTGCAGTCGCCGGAGGAGAGTCAAGGGCAACCCCATGTAGAGAGCGTTGCAGTAGTCCAACCTCGAGATCACCAACGCTTGCACTACTGTTCTCAAGGAGTCGCCATCTAAGTATGGGTGGATCTGGGCAATTTGACGAAGATGGTAAAACGCAGTCCTGGTCACGGCCGCCACCTGGGCCTCCATGGTGAGGGCCAGATCCAGAACCATGCCCAGATTCCGAACCCTGTCCGCCAGCTGGAGGGAAACTGGGGAGGGGGCCTCCATATCCAGACGGAGAACTCCCGAAGAACATCACCTCGGTTATTGTTGTTATTGTTGTTGCTGCTGCTGTTGCTGTTGTTATTTTAAAAGAAAGATACTTTGGGAGACTGATTTTGACTGCAGGAGCAATGTGGAAAGGTGCTGATTAAATCTTTCCTCATCTCCCATTTTCTGCTTAAATTTCACCCATCCATACATTTGTAGCACCATTAAGGTCCCAGAAATAACAGCTGCTTTAGCTAGTGTTTATTCAGAATTCGGGTCACTAGAGAGCAATGGCTGAGCATCACTATAACAATACTCCTCAGGTCATGGGCCAGGTGGGGGGAGGGAGCAAAATTTCAGAATTTCTTTCTTCCCCACCCACCCACATGGGCCTCAGGATACCTACCTATATCGCACTTCTAAGAGAAATGGTGGCTATGAAAGACTGTTGTTAATTGAACTGTCTTCAAGGAGGAGGGATGAAGGGGGGAGAGCAGAGAGGCCCACATGCAGGCAAACACACACACACACACCTCACAGCCATTTGGCACTGCCAGTGCTATTTCTAATATTTGTTTTAGTTTTTCATTTCTTTCAAAGTGGGATAATGCTAGATCAACATTACAGATAGAAAAATATGTGTATAATAGATGGACTGCAAATGTTCCCTGCAATCTGAAGCCCATGATGCATTACTTGAGAGCTGATGGTATAAGCAACTGTGCCAAGCCGGGAGCAGCCTGGTTGAACCTGCTTGGGAAGCCACTCTCCTTTACCAGCAACCCAATTTATCAGCAGAATATGAAGGACAGGAAAGCTGCAAAACTATCTCTGCCATGTACTTGAGAGACCCAGAGGCTGAGCTTTCATTTACCACACTGTTTCATTTCCTAAAGCTAAAAACCTGTCACATATACAAAATTCAATGAAATGCAAATTTAACTAAGATTAAAAACTATAGATTGATAAATGTTAAGTCAATCATAACTGCAATATATTTCTGTGCCTTTAGTTGTTAAATTTAAAAAAATGGCAACCTGATTTAAAAACAGTTTTATTAATTGAGAGTATAATAGAATCATAAAACCCACTAACACTTCCCTCACCAGTCTATGAGGGGAACCCCACAGAATTCATGCTTGCCCCAGGTGACACAGACCCAAGTTGTGGGCCTAGAATACGCCTCATCTCTGTGTGGAAGACTGAGACCAGGTAGCCTGCATTTGCTCAGTCTGGTCTCCAAATGCTGCTGTTTACACTTTTTGACCGGGCAATCCTCCAAACACATGACCCCTTCAAAGGCAACAAAGAGGACAATACTCCCTTTGAAGGTGTCATCATTTGAAATATGCCACTTGGCTGCCCTGGTTTTTACTCAAACAGCACCTCTCTGCAGCTTTAGACTTCAGGCACAGGTTCACCCACATGCCTGAATGGTCCTTCATATAAGAAAGAAAGACAGAAAAAGAGAGGGGGGGAGAGAGGGGGAGGGAGAAAGCATGAACAAATGTGCATGTATGCATATACAGACATAATGCTGCAAGCAAGCAAGTATATATGCTCGACACACTTATATAAAACATCTCACTGATGTCTGGGTTTTCTATGTGGAAGGGCTCAGTATAATTATGCCCCCCCACACACACACACACCGAAATGTGAGGCTCAGGAACAGGTTTATCATCTTATTGATAACTCAACCAGAATGTGCAGCTGTATATCTATTCCTGATTGGCTGAGTGAGAAGAAGCCCTGATGTCAGTGAAACCCTTGGGATACACAGCATTCATTAAATGGACAGACCTATTAAATGCCTCTTTAGCCACAAAATATGCAGCCCAGGGACGCATGCAAACAGTGGTAAGTGAGCTGGCTTATGTTTGTTGCATATGTCAAATGCTAGCGCAAGTTAGATTTCTTTAAGAATGCATGTTACACACACATTTGGTACAGCTGGCTTATTCCAAGGAATGTCATTGTTACAAGCCAAATGCAGGTAAAATCCTATCCTTCTGAGGAAATGACAGGGAGGCATGAGAAATGCTATTGAGACGTGAATGCCTTATACACATAATGTGCTCTACAAGTATAAATTTAATCTGTTTTTCATAATACACATCTTACAGCTGGGAACCTAAAGCACTGTAAACAGAATGTATTCCTTCGCTTCCACATTCCATGTACTACAATTGCACTAGAGTTACTTACGGCAGAGAAACTAAGCAGAAAAACAGATGCTTCACCTCACACAATACAGGAACCCAATAAAAGGGATTTGCAGGAATTCTGAGCTCCTTCAGGATGCTAAAATATGACCTAAGTGGAGGAAAGTATGACGTATTACAGTGGAAAGCATTTCAACAATTAGTCTTTTAAGATTTGGATTCCTCACTGTGCCTAGTAGTAGACAAGCCAGCTTATGAAGCCATGGGTAGGCTGTGTAGCAGTACCCCCAGAGTAAAAGTGTAATAAAGACTGTCTGTGAAGATTCTCAGTCATCCAGGTGAGTTTATCTGGAAGTTGAGTCATGGCAACTGGACTTCTCCCCCCCCCCCGAGAGACAGAAAAAGAAGAAAAAGAAGTCCAGTAGCCATGACTCAACTTCCAGATGTAGTAAAGACTCCACAAAACCTCGGTGGGGTTCAAGCAGCTCTCACCCTGCCCATCCGAGCCTCTGAGCTTTTTATTAGGTACCGTAAACAAGGCCATAAGTCATTGACAGTGAGAGGAAGGGTCTCTGATCACACCCCAGGCCTGGGGTCGCCTGATATCTGGGTGGTAAAACCTGTTCTCCCTGGCTTCCGCCTGAGCCATGCATGCTGGAGGCTGACTTTTGCTTGTGCTCGGGGTTATCTAGGATTCTCTATGGCCTGGCATGCCACGCTGGGTCATGCCCTTACTTATGTCTCTACTCTAGTACATGAGCTAATGACTTGCTCAGTGCTTGCCAAGTACCTTGGGGTTTGGGGTAACCAAGCCTCAAAGTGGCCTCCTCTACATTGAAATCACCTCTGAGTACTGTACAGTGGTACCTTGTATAAAGGAATTAATTCGTTCCAAATGAAATTATGTTAAGCAAATTTTCCTTTATACAAATTTCCTATAGGAATGCATTGAAAACAGAGTAATCCCTAATCACGACCATTTTTATGTTGTACGGATTCGCCCCATAGACAATTCTGTTAAGCAAATTTCCCCTACCTCCGCAATTTTTTATGTTGTACAGATTTTATGTTATACAAACCGCTTGTTATACGAGGGTCCACTGTACTCTGAAAAGGATTATTGTAAACTGCAATTAGCAGTGTGGTCTGTAAATTACTATTATTATTGCTTTGAAATATGAACGAAAGATGTCTAATACAAATAAGCATGCACATCAAGACAGGGAGGAAGATTTCAAGACATAATGAATATGATTAAACAATGCAGTGGAAAACAATGCTAGTTTGATACCATGTATACCAGTGATGGCGAACCTTTTAGAGACCGAGTGCCCAAACTGCAATTCAAAACCCACTAATCTTTTTGCAAAGTGCCAATACAGCAATTTAACCTGAATACAGGTGGCTATGAAGGGGCAATGTCGGGTGCCCACAGAAAGGGCTCCGAGTGCCACCTTTGGCACCCGCGCCATAGGTTCGCCATTACTAATGTATACAATACCTGCCCTACCATGAACCAAAGTGAAACAACTGCCTCATGCTGCAGGTTAGAGGGTATTATGAAAAAACAACATACAGTCTTCTCATTAAAGTTAGTGCATTCTTACTGTTATTTTTCAGCCCCGGTGCCTTCCCCCCCCCCCCCCCCCCCCCCGGGGGGGGGGGGCTCTTCTACTAAAATGCTGGTAAGATAATAAGGAGGTCTGTGATGCCTTAAAGACTATTATTTTTTATTAATAGTATTTATTTAGATACATCAAAGGCAACAAAATGAAACAAACATACTTGTAAAAAAAGGGAAAAAAAGAAGTGAAGGCAAAAACAAAACCTCCTATAGTCACACACTATCCACTTATCCACATACTATACAAAAGGACTTAGGATTCCGTCATTGTCCGGCCATCTGCATGTCTTCCATGGGTTCTAGCAAGTACTGTATATACATCCTTATGCCTATTTCTTCCCTTACTCATTTGTCTGCTTCTGGCCCCAGTTATATAGCATCTTCCAACTCTCATTTACAAAGTGTCTCTGTTGATCCCGAGAGCATAGCTAGTTCTGCACTGTCCAGTAGCTTTTTCAACATCCATAATTGGTATTTCTCTCTTCCATTTCTGGGAAAAGAACAACCTGGCTGCCATGGATTTATACAGTAGAATATATTTTATTTTCTTATCAATATTCTCTGGCATTATATTTAATAACAGCATTTCTGGTTTAAAGTTAAGTTTGGCTAGCACAGTTTCTTGCGCCACTTCCCAAATCTGCCACCAGGATTTTTGGGCTTTGTCACAGGATAACCATATGTGGTAACAAGTCCCTGGGTTCTTTTTTGCATTTCTAACAAACTTTATTTAACCCTTTTGACATTTTGGCTAATTTTACCGAGGTGAGGTGCCATCTATGAAACATTTTAAGTAAATTTTCTCTAAGATTGACTGGTTTGATTAGATTATAGCTATCTTTCCATATTTTGGTCCAATCATCAATATCAATGTTATATCTAAAATTTTGAGCCCATATGACCATTCCCTCATTCACCTTTTCATCCTCTAATTCATATTCTAATAAATATGTGTACATTTTAATAATTCCCTCATTTGTGCATCTTAAAGACTAACTTTCATATTTTAATGCAGCGTTTCGTGGACACGTCCACTTATTCAGACATATAGCAGCAGGCTCTTTGTATGTGAGTAATAACCCCTTTGGAGTTATTGTTTTCAGCATGAAAGCCTCTATAGGTGCTACCCACACTGATATTTTTTAGAAGTCTGTATTTGAATTTTTTTTCAAAACGAATGAAAGTGCTTTCCTTACTATGTGATCTGGAAAGTGTGTTTACTCCTTAATTCCCCAATACCATACATATGCATGCCAGCCCATTCTTAGATCATGACCTTTTAATTTTAACAATCTTTGGTTTTCAAGTATTATCCACTCTTTTAGCCAAATCATGGCACAGGCTTTATAGTATAATAACGAACTTGGTAACCCTGTGCCTCCTCTCTCACTTAGATCTTGTAATATTCTGAATTTTATTCTTGTTTTTTCCCCTTTCCAAATAAATTTTGAAATCAACTTATCTAAATCTTTGAAGTGCTTGTAATTTAGTATAATTGGTAAATTTTGAAATAAACAACAGTTTTGACAGGACTGACATTTTGATTGTTGAAATTTGGCACATCAATGATATTTGAAGCTTGTCCCAGTCTTCCAGATCTTTCTTTATTTATTTCTGGATTAAAATGTAGTTTTCTTTCATCAGGTTACTTTTTTGTAATAACTATTCCTAAATATCTTAATTTTTGTACTTTCTGAAAATTCAGTTTCAGACTAAGTTTCTCCACATCTTTTTGGTCATAAATTATGTTATTATAGTTTATTTTGAGGCCTGCCACCACTCCAAATTCCTTTATATCTTCCAATACTTCATCAATGCTGTCCAAGGGATTATCTAATATTATTACTAAGTCATCTGCATAAACTTGCAGTTTGTATTCTTCTCTCTTGATTTTAAGGCCTCTAATTTTATTACTCCCTCTTATTTATCTATTCAGAGTATCTAAGATTAAAATAAATAATAACAGAGAATGGCCACCCCGTCTCGTGACTTCCTTGATTTGGATCAGTGTAAATTGCTTTTGATTGCTCGTAAAAAAGGTCCATCTGCCCTCATCTTCTTTAACAATTAAAGATTAATGGACATATTAAAGCATAAACTTTCATGATTATAACAGTTCACAATTTATATAGTAGATGGCTTTAAGGTTGAATGCTGAGTTGAATGTGGAATATGCTTTGCTGCTTTGTCTCAGGTGGCAAAATGTTTTTGTGTGCACCCATGAGTATTGTTTGACTGGTTCTTCTGAAAAGCCAGATTGCTCGGCGTTTGAGGATTGAGGGAAAGGAGAAAGTGATACACTGCCCAATCTGCTCATTCCAATCTAGACTGATCTCTTCAAGCAAAACAAAGATCTCTGTCTCAGTACTAATGTTCAAATAAAATGCAGTGGCCAGGTCTGATAGGGTATTTATACAGAACGAGTCAGGAAGTTTCAAGTGATATTCATACTTTTCAGGGACAAATGTAGATGGTCCCTTTCTCTCATGTATATCTATGTCTATGCCAGTTTTTCAAGCAATAGCCTTCTAGGGTAAGATTTTTGAAGGAAAAGGAGAACAATGTGCCACCAAGTCAGCTCTGGCTTTTGTCTGTTCTTTCCAGGGGATTATTTTTCAGTCCAGAATACTCAGCAGTGGTTTGTCAATCTCTTCTTCTGGGGACACTCTGGAACTTGCCAAAGGCTTTACAGACTGGCTTTTTCTTAAAGAGAGATCCAACTCCTAATACCAGACTGTTTCATTTCAGACTGACAAATCTTAGAATGATTGTTTTTTGTTTGTTTCTTTGCTTGCTTGCTTTTTAATCTTAAAGGCAACTTTCCAACACTCTTCATCATTATAGAGCCGGCCAGCCACATTCCGAGAAAGATCGTTCAGGAACTGCTTCTAATTCATGTTGCCATTGCCTAGTAGTTCATTTGTGCTATTTGCAGAAAGGGTTTATGTGCAAAAGGACATGGAAAGGAGGGGACCCTGAGCTCATCTTTACAGGATGTCAGAGGAACAAATCTTAAACTGATCAGTAATGTCTGCTCACACTGGGCATCCAGTGAAATGGCATCCTGCCCACCTGAGTGCCAGCGGGAAGATGAGGAATAGAAGAATACTTACAGGGATTCCTGCGGCAAAGAAATGAGGTGTTCTTTATATCTCAAAGAGAAGGACAGAGGAGAGAGATTGTGGATAGTGAAGCACCACAAATAGAGAATCTGTAACAAACAATAAAAAGCAGAGTCCTGCTTTTATGTTCCAGGTCTAGGCAGAATAGATGCATTAACCATTACAAAGGCAATCTTCTTTTACTTCTGAACAGATGACTGGCTAATTTGATTAACTGGTTAAAAATAACTGTGTTTTCGTAGATAATACACCAATCAGTCTGGCCCTTTTAAATCTGAATGACCTACAGTTGACAGGGGATAAGGAAAAGGAAGTGTACCAGCTGCTGGAATTGAATACAATGTAGTAAATTCTTCAGTACAAACATGTTCTTTTTTCTGCTTATACTTACCTTCAAGGCTTTTAAAATGACAAGTATCTTATACAATCAGAATATAGCCTATAAAACTAGAAAGCATCATTCATGAAATAGTCTTCAGAGCAGAGGCACAGGGTTAAACAGTTCTATTTATATTTGGAGTTGAGACATGGCAATTGGACCTTTTTTCTTATATGATCAAAACATTTTGCTACTCATCCAAGTAGCTTCTCCAGTCTGAGAAAAGCTGATGGGAGGCTTCTAATTTATAATTCACCTTGGTTTCACCTCACCCTGGTCTGACTAGGCTCGTTAGATGGACAATGGCCTGGGGTGTATGAAAGTTACACCGATGCAACCCAGCACCCATTAAGTACATGTTGTTAGCAGTGGCCTTCCTGATGAAGGTGTGAAGCATGATAAATGGAAGTGACTGTTAAGCTTCTCCAATGTAGAGCTCTGTGCACTACCCACGGCACTAGACCACCTATAATATATATTGCTCCTCTTGTGTTTCAGTGTTGTGTCTTTTGGCTGGACAAGTCTATGCCTTAGAATGTTTTTGGGTTTGAAGTAAATGGGAATGTGGTGTTTGCCAAAAGTCCTTTTCAGTTTTTTAGACACACCAGTCATATAAGCAATGGCCGGTGTCCAATCCCAGAAGAAAAATGGATCAGTCTGAGACCCAGAGCCGACGGAAGAACCTAGTCATTCCTTACATGGCTGGTGTGTCTGAAAAGCTTAAAAGGATTCCACCCTTCCATACATTTGTAGCACGTAGAAACAACACTCCAGCAGCTGTTGCCTGTACAAATATTCCGCACCATACAAGTATGGTGACAGAGCCCCCTCTGAATTTAAAGAATGAGATCTACAATCATTCCATCTAGCTTTCTTAATCCTGATGTAAAATTTCCAGTGCATACTTTTTTTTAAAAAAATATGACATTTGTGAGCTTCTGTTGGACTTTGTCTTGGTGATTTTTTTTTTTTTTGTAAGCTGTCTTACAATCCAATGTGCCACTTAATTTTTTTGACCTTGAAACCCTAAATATACCTGTTCAGATGTAAATCCAATTGAGTTCTATGGAATTGCCTTGCAGGCTGATGAATCCAGATTGTCAGCTTCATCATACAAAAGTCTTCAACATTAACTAGTACTTCTGCTGATCTTCAGCTCTGAGTTCTGCACTGCTTTTCACCAAACTAAAGATTTGGAACCAAATCAAGCCGGCAACAAACTCTTTTAGGGCATGACATCTCATCTTATAAATCAGTGTTTGGAAATGTTACTTTAATTACCAGAATCTGCAACTGATACAGTCATGATGGCTGGAAGATATAGATCAAAATGTAACTTTTGGGGCTCTGCTGTAAACATGTTTCAGTCAGCCCTCTTTTTATACAATTAGGTCAACTATTTCATGTTCCTTTGAACTGCTTTTTTTTTTACACACTTATTTATAAATAGGAAGATTCTAATTTCATGGGGGCTCACAATCCCAAGGACACTAGAATTCAGGAAACCTCCCCAGCCACCTCTTTCATGTATACAAAGACACCAGTTCCTGTTATAGCAACAGCTTGAAGACCTTTATCTTTGATGGATAAAAATAGTTACAGTGGTACCTCTACTTACAAGTTTAACCCATTCCAAATGCATGCTCATAAGTCGAACAACTCGTAAGTAGAGCAGCTGTATCTAAAAAATAAAAATAAAAACATAAAAACATAAAAACATAAAAAAATGTAAGTAGAGTAGACTGCATCTAAAATTGTCAAGGCAGCAGTTAAAACGCCAACAATTTTTCACTCATAAGTCAAATTGCACTGTATTGGGGGAAATGTAAAGCATTGCACTATGAAATCATTGCTTTTCGGTTCTGTCATTTCTTTTTCAACCAAGTCTTTTTTTATCTCCTGGTTATAGTTTCATTTATTTTGCCAACTTCACTCTCCCTAATTTCAGTCCCAGTAATTAAATTGCATTAGTCCTGAACAAGATTATGTAGTCAATCCAAAGTCATAGGCTTTGTTGCCCATTTAAGTCTCCACAGCTCATTAGACAGTATGTTTGTTTGTGTCCATCAATGGGAAGTGTACACATTTTAAATCCTTTAATCTAATGCACTGTTAATTTGTGTTGGGGAGGGGACATTGCTCTAGAGTTAAACATCACAGATGAACAATGAGGAGAATACTGTACAGTATGTTTTCCAATCCAATCAAGGCAGTTAAAAACAAGAATGCAATAAAGACCATAGAAACACTGGTTTCCCAGTTCTGATTTCTCCCAACTTTGGCTCATACTACAATTGGCAACATGCTTTAGAAACCTCTAATCTAGATTCTAAGGGAGCACTGAGAAGCATCTGTCAGAAGAAGAAAAATCTAGAAGCCCAATTAAAGGCCAGAAATTATTCCATGATCCCAGAATGGCACCTTGTACAATGATATTTTGTAATCCATGTACAGTATATGTCCATTAATGAATAATGGAGACATTCTATCCTGAGATTTTTTGCCCTAGGTTTGATACCTTCTTACATGATTGTAGAGTCAGAAGGAGGGGGGTGCCACTCTCCATGTAAATCAGGACCCTGAATTTCCAGAGGTCTGCATCCCTCTTTAGATTTTTGCCCCCCCCCCAGGTTGGAATAACAAGTGAGACATAGAGCTGGGTTGACACTGCGGACCACGCTTTATTCAAGTTTAACAACATTCATTAACTCAAGTGGGGGCTGTGATCGTCCGGGGAACCCTTGGCCCTAGGGTGACTAGCTGGACCCTGCCCAAGGGCATTATCAGATACAGGTGACCCCCCCCCCCGGTCCCTGGAGGGTTCCACTCAAGTGCGGCTCCCTCCAGGCCTACCAAGCTAACCTTCCCAACAGGAGCGGCCCCTGCTCTGCTTGGGTTTCAAATGCCCCTTCACTCCAGGCACTGTGATCTCAGGGTCGGCAGTGCCTGGGGGTCAGAGGCCTGTTGGCTGGCATTTGGGGCTCACTTAATGCCAAGTTCCCCACACTACCCACCAGCATGGCCAATGCCACGCCACCGAAGCTAGTATGAGATAGGCAAAAAATCCTTGCCCCCTTAAGAACCAATTGCAGAAGGCAAGGCAAAAATTCCTATCCGGCCCTGTAAGGTGACCACATGAAGCCACACTAGCCTCAAATAAGAGGTGGGTGGGTGAGTGCATTGCTGACCAGGTGAGAAGAGGCCAAGCGGGGGCGGGGGCTGGGTATAAGAGGGGGCGATGGGCCCAGCCCCCCGCCCCATCTCCTGATGCCAAGTAGGTCTCACCCATCCTCCAGGGGTGGGCAATGCAGCCCTGGGCCAGTCAAGCCATTGCTGGGGCAACCTTAGGAGCTGCAGTATGTAGGAGGGGGTGAAATTAATGAACCCAAAGAAGTAGCAGGGTAATTGTACATGAAATACCCACTTGCATTCACATTTTTGTTTCCTTGTCTTACTTCATTCAGTTTTTCAGCCACCTGTAGTTGGTAAGCCCTCATTGTTGAGATTGTGCCTTAAATAACTCAAATTAAAATGCCCATTTCTTGAAAATCAGATTTTTTAAAAAAATGAAAAATCCTGAAATTCTTCTAATTGCCTTGATCCAAAGCGCAGAAGAGTTTAGAACAATATCATTCAGTGGATGAAAGAATCCAGGAAAACAGTGGGAAAACTGATAAGTCCACGATCTGAGAGGGAATTTTTTAGCTGTAAAGAAAACTGAAGAGAAGCAAACAATAACAATGTATGCAGTGCAGTGTGGATTGATGCTGCAGGTAAAAAAGAGAAGGGCAGCCCAAGGCAAAGTGAATTATTTGGCTAAAACTATTAAGGAGATGGACTCCAAAAATATACCAGAAGGTAGAAGAGGCAGATAATGGTAACCCTTTCATAGGCTGAGAAAATAATGAAATCAAAAAGGTGTTGCCCATAAAACCAAGATTGGTTTCAACAGATAATCAAAACTCCTTTTTACTCACAGTTAAAATGTTTAAGATCCAGGAAAATCAGAGGTCCAAAATGCATGGAAATCCTTCACAGAGAGTGGAGACACTGCTCCTCAGGCCATCACCACAGAGCAATAGTGGCGTACCTTTTGGCACTCCAGATGTTTTGGACCAGAACTTCCAGAATTCCAAGCCTAGACTACCAATGACAAAGGACTGTGGGAGCTGTGGTCCAAAAAACATTAGGAGTGCCATAGGTTCGCCACCACTGCCATAGAGGATGACCATAGAGTGGTAAGGACCCTTCTCTGTGTGCTTATTCTGTGTGGATTGAGAATGAAAATTATAATATATAATTGAAATAATTGTGAACCCAATTTAACCATTAAACATAAGTGTACGCCAGAACCCAAGCCTATTCAAATACTACCATCCCATCTGATCAAAATAGGGAGAAGATTGTGCTTGAGTCAACACTTTTACCAAGCAATCTGCAGCCAACTAATTTCAAGTGCTTGAAAAGTAAGGATCCAAGTTTGACAATACTGTATTATCATTCTAGCAGCGATGATTTCTAGCAGTTAAAGAATTGTTCCTCCCATCCCACAGCATCCACAGCTTCCACGTGATGAAAGAGATTACAAAATCTCTAGAAGCTGTAGAACAGAAAGACATATTTAATTTCCCTAAATCACCTCTCCTTATGACCTCATCAACCTTCCAGGTGATCATTGATGTGGGGAGAAAGAGAGAGAGAGAGAGAGAGGTCTTACTGGCAGAACAAAGCTGGCGATTGCATTCCTTGTATGCCTAAATAGACCTCATTTATTCAGCACCACTAGTGGAGATACTGTAAAACAGCAAAAGAAACGGTCATATAGTTTTGAAACTGAAGAGATAATCTAGTTTCTTAGCCTGCCTATGAAGGTGTTGACGTCAACTATCCCTAGGTGCAATTGCTACCTCATAGTTTAAGGTTGTGGGCCTGCACATTTTGCATGAGATGTTGACTGTTCTGCAGTTCTTGCGGAACTGAGTTACTAGCTTTGCTTATGTACCAATATGAATTTCAACACTGTGAAATAGCAGCATCAATGTATTGTCTTTTTTATCCACCAGATGGCAGTGCTTGCATCAAGAGGATACATAGCCTGGTAAATCTTACCTCTCTCCTTCTGTAGTTGTGCGGTGTATTCTGTGTACAGGCTATCACCTAACTGACACATATCCAGAAAAATAGATTTCTATTTGCTCTAAAGATGGCTTAAGCTGCAAAAATTTTCCTAAATTTGTAAAGAAAAAATAGAGATCAAAAGAGAAGGGAGAAAAAAAAAAACATTTAATATTGTTAGTTGTCTGAACGGTAGCATAAATCAACACTAGGGATGGGCAAAATGACCCACACAAGCCTAGGTGGTGTTCGGAAGCCTCCAACACACAAGTAGCCAATCACATAACTTGTGTTGCACCTGCACGGAGCTGAGCTCCAATAAGGAAGCAGGCTTCGAAGTCATCTTTGCTTCTCTGTGGTGCTGGCCAATCAGGAGCTGTGCAGGGACAGGCATCATT
Source organism: Phrynocephalus versicolor (assembly GCA_023846285.1). Lineage (NCBI taxonomy): Eukaryota > Metazoa > Chordata > Lepidosauria > Squamata > Agamidae > Phrynocephalus > Phrynocephalus versicolor. The sequence continues at coordinate 37,576,474 of JAHTLZ010000330.1, forward strand.
CCATCTCCCTGTCTGATTGGCCAGCACCACAGAGGAGCAAATATGACGTTGGAGCCTGCTTCCTTGTTGGAGCTCAACTCGATGCAGGTGCAGAACAAGGTAAGCGATTGGCTGCTTGTGTGTTGGAGGCTTCCAAACAAAACAAATTGACCATCCCTAATCAAGACCTGACTCCATTCCTGAACAGACTTAGACCATAACATTGAACTAAGCATGCTATGACCTACATGCTTTGAAGTGCCCCTTTAACATGTAAATGAATCTCATTTATAATCTAACCATATGTTCTAAAATACTAACCATAATGTTACAAGGTCACCACTGACCCTAAGCTTCAGAGACTATTGAAGGTTAAAATTCATTTTCCCTATTCAAAACCTGTAACCCTTATCTTGAATTCATATACATCTATATCTGTGAAGATTCTCAGTCATCCAGGTGAGTCAGACCCAACTGGTTTCAGGTTGAAGCTGCATAAGCACACATAATTATAATATGCAGATGTGTTTAGTCTAGCATGCCTTTATTAAGCAGATTATTGGTTAAGAGTATAAAGCATAATCGGGTTTATAGTTAGAAAGGAGGTGAAAGGCTCTGTGTGTGTTTTAACAAGATAGGAGAAAATGTTTATGTGTCAACATGTTTGTGTGAAAAAGAGAAGCCTGCCAATTTGAAAGGTGAAGGAGGGTGGAGGAAAAGATTTGTGAGTTTGCTGAATACTGATGATAATTATCTGTTTCAAGGATCTGAACAGGAGAGCAGATTTGTTCCCATGCAAGAGTTTAGTGCCACTTATGACTAACAAAAGCCTAGATGGTACAGTGGTTAGAATGTTGGATTATGACTCAGACCTGAGTTCAAATTTCCATTCCGCTGTGGGAATGCATGGGGATGTAATGACAAGGTCAAGCCACACTAGGAACACTGCACATATCTCAAAAAACAAATTAAGGTAGGCATTAATCAGAAGAAGCCTGCTGATACTTAATGTGTATATGTGGTCTATCTCTCCAATACTCTTCAAGCAAGAAAGAGTAAAGCTATGCTAGAAAACAAAACTAGCCTAGCACTACCCAGAGACGTCTTGGGTTTCTGGAAACTGGGAAGGCACAAAACTAATATCTTCTTTGCCATGAAAATGTTCTTCTGCTGCTTCTTTTTAATTGTACTTGAGAGGTTCTTCTTTTGAGCCATTCACCCATTGTTTTCAAAAATTCATTGTTTACTTTGTGATCATTCTGGTCAGAGTGATGTTAGATCCAACAAATCCAACTATTAGAAGTAACCTTTACTGGTGCCTGTTCACTCCTTGAAAAACTGTCTTGAGTGATGGGACACCCACCAATCATTGACAGATGCTGTAGAATCGAGATGCAGAAGGAATAAGACAAAGTTGAAAATCACCTCCCTCTGATTGGTGGTACCATCTCCTGCACAAAAGTGAGTAAGTCAAGGCGTCTGTGCTCATCCTTGGCCCAAGCGACTAGACTGACGGCTCTTATGCAGTCCAAATTGCAATTCTGAATTCAACTATTCAGTTGCCCTTCCTTGTTTCTCCTCAATTTTCTGAATAGGAGAGTCAGAGCAAAACCTATTTTTATACAGCAAAATCAAAGGCCATATTGCTACCATATAAAGGGAACCATACAGTAATACCTTGGTTTACAAGCATAACCCATTCCAGAAACATGCTTGCAAATCAAAACACTGTTAAAGTAAATTTCCACATAAGAAATAATGAAAACTTGGATGATTTGTTCTGAGGTCCCATAGGCCACATACTGTACACACAAAATGCGAAAACTCACAAAAGATGTTGGCTAGAAGTCCATGCCCACACAATGGTTTAGGTACCCGTCTGCAGAATCTGCTCTGCTTGGGACTAACAACTGGATTTTAATTTGTGTTTTAAATGTGACAATAATAAAGTGCAATTTGTAGCCCTATACACACTTGACTAGCTGCCCCATGACTGGAAATGGTTTGAAAAATAAGAAAGGATCATGAAAACAAATTAAATAAAAATAAAAATAAAAATAAAACCCTAACCTGCAGTCCCCTTTGGAAGCGTTCCTGGCTGGTGCAAGGCAGGCCTCTCTTCCTCTCTTCTCCCTCTGCTTTTGAGGCTTGCCTGACATGGAACACTCCAGATTAGAGATGGGCACTGACGAACATTTTTTCATTTCCGTTACCGTTTGTCGTTTCCATTATGTAACAAAATGACAAATGAAAATTGTGATGAAAATGAAATGAAATGAACAGAACCACGAAAATTGTGGTCGTTACGTTTCGTTTCTGTTAATGGCGACGCGCAATGAAATGAGCTGTTTTAAATGTTAAAAACGCCCTGGATATCCGTAAAAACACAGCAATAATTATTTATATTGTCTGATAATACCTACCAGGGGGGTTGAGGTTCTTAAAACGTTTGTTTTTGTCTTCTCCCATCGCGATGTATTTGTTTCCCTTTAAAATGGATGTCACCACCAGCCACAAAATGGAGGCAAGCCATGTGATGGGATCATGTTCAACCAATAGCATGCCCAGGTTGCAGACTGAGCGGGCAGGTCTGGCAGCCACAGAGTGCATAAAAAGCTCTGGCAGCCCCCGTCCTCCTTGCAGTCTCTGGTGGGAGTTAGGGTGCGATTGCTGTCTCTGCGACTCTAGCTTCAGTCCTGCAGCCTCCCTGTGTGCGTGCGTGCTGTGTACCTCTCGGTAAGTACCCTCCCTTGCCCCGAATGCAGTCACTCTGCGGCTGTCTTGCACCCTGGGCAACGCCCGCCGCTGCCTTTGCAGCCTCCCTGCATACCTAGTTTATACTGTGTCTCTGCCAGCATCCATTTTTTTCAGTGTTTTCCCTCTGGTCTGGGGCGTTGGGGGATGCCTGCGCACGGAAATGCTTTAAAAATCACGCAAAAAGCGGGTAGAAACGACAAACGAAAAAATGAAAAAATGAAAAAACGAAAAAACGAAACACCATTTTTCTGTTTCGTGCCCATCTCTACTCCAGATAATCACCCACAATCCAGCAGGGGGCGCATGAGACAACCGGCATTGGCTCACTTGTGTTGTGATCATGATCGGGATGAACTTCGGAAATCCACAGATGTACCCAGAATGTCTCCAGGGCCAGCAAAGGAAAAAGAAGAGCCCTCAATTTTTCCTCTGGACTCAATGAATATTAAGGGATTAATATTTAGCAAACCAGTGATATTTGCTGATATCGCTGAATATTCATTTTTTTAAAATTTCCCCCGTCTGTAATTAGTACAATATTCCATTTGCAATGTCAGAATTTTTCCAAGCACTAGCTTGTTTGTTTTTAATTGATGTAAGATTCCCACCCTTCTGATGTTACATTATTTCTCACATAGAAATAATGTTTAACTAACTGAAATGGCTGAAAGCTGGCCATGATTGTAGGGAACTGTCCAATACCTTTCCATATCACCCAACTACTGTATTTCTGAACTGCCAGTCTGATTACATCTCCCTTCATAAGGGGTTTCAAAATTCCCCAGATTACTTGCCATTGGGGCGACATTTTCATGCTCAATGAATAAGGTGCTGCAAAGCCTATGGTCTTCACTGCATTCTGCATCACTGTACTTAAATATTTTATTTATTTTAATTATTTATTTATATATTTTTATACTACCTATATTCCAAGGGAACTCCAGGTGGCTTACAACAACCGGTCAAGTGGCAATCAGACTATCCAACAATATAATAACAATAAAAAATAAAACAAGAAATACATAAGAAGAATTAACAATACTAGAAAAAACAAATAATATAAGATAAAATAAAATATTTCAGCAAGATGATGGGATAGAAAGAGAAAAAATATTAATTAGAAGTTGCCAAAGGCCTCATGGAGATAGATGAGTGTACTTTTAATGGCCGTAAAAGTTCATGCAATACTGCTGACCAACTTTTACTGTTTTTTTTCCCTAGAGGTATTAAATCAATTGGCCTAATTATGCTTAACACCTGGGGGGGTATTAATTCAAGGTTCACATAATGGCATTTAATTTCCCGTGCACATTTCTAATGCATAAGAACAGTCTTCCTCTAGGCACAATGGCTGGCAACTCTCACCATCCTCGAGTCGCCACAGAAAAGCTGTCTCTGGGATTATGGGAGTTGTAGTCCAACATACCAGGTGGGTGAAGAATAAGAATGAACAGTACATGCCAAAAAGAGTCGGGCTTTCCCCACCAAGCTAACATAACAAGGGAGAAGGAATGGTAGTAGTAAAGCTTTCCCAGGCACCACATCCGTGCTGGAATCACCACCAGAGAGGCCATTTCCAGGCAATGACTGCTTTCCTGAGATATCCAGAGGGCCTGAATGTGTGGCTGACCTCTGTGTGTCTTAAACCAGTCATGAAATTAACTAACTGCCTGGAAACACCTGACCCAGTCGCTTTAAAAAAACAATAGTCCTTTTAAAAGGAAACAATCTTTTATGTTTTATTATTTCTCTCTGATGAAATCTGTCCATAAAACCGATTCCTGCAAATGCATCTGGAAATGTGCCACGTTTCATGATAAAGCCAACTTTCATCTAGTGAGATATCACCTTTCAAGTCTGTAGTTTGACAGTTATATAAATATTGATCACAGACCCAAAGGTAAGATGAATTCATAAGGGAGACCGGCATGAATGAACTGCTGGAGGTTCTTTCTTTCTTTCTTTCTTTCTTTCTTTCTTTCTTTTTCTTTCTTTCTTTCTTTCTTTCTTTCTGTCTTTCTTTTCTTTCTTTTCTTTTCTTTTCTTTTTTTCTTTGAAGCTGAATCAAACCTTTACTCTTCAGGGATAGTGCTTCTTCCATTGATACTTACACAACAGGGAGAAGAATTTAGATTTCTCCCACATTCAAATGTTTTTAAATGACAAGGTGTCCCCCACCCATCTGAAAATCATGACATTTGAAGATTCAGGAAAATTCTTCGAAAATGAAAGAAAACAAACATTTCTGCCATTTGCACTGGGAAAGGAGGTTACATGCAATCATTTCCAGAATGACAAGAATGATATTTTATCTGCTTGCCATGTGGCTGCCAAAAGTTGGGATTTCTCTCAGAAGAAAGAGGTGATACTACGGATCTGCAATGACATTGCCAGGATCAAAATGGAAATAAAAGGAAGTTTGCTTTTGCTGGTCTGATGGTAGATACATTTAAATGCTAACAAGTATATAAGTGACATTTTGTTCTAGAAAACAAGAATATGCTTTAAAGCAAAATGTTTAAAACAAAGATATGCGATCTTATACATGGCTAACTGGCTACCTTCTGCTTAGGCTTTGGGTGGGGAGGGGGGTAATAGAGATAATGTAGCAAACAAAGCTCGATAGCCCTGGTTGTTTTCCATGGCTTCAGAGACTAGGATTCGGGGCAATGGTTTCAAACTATAGGAAAAGAGATTCCATTTGAACGTTAGGAAGAACTTCATGATGGTTAGAGCTGTTTGGCAGTGGAATATGCTGCCATGGAGGGTGGTAGATCCTCCTTCTTTGTAGGTTTTTGAAGCAGAGGCTGGATGGCCATCTGTCGGAAATACTGTGATGGGGGTTCCTTCATGGAGGGGGTTGGACTGGATGGCCCTTGAGGTCTCTTCCAACTCTGTGATTCTATGATTCTAAATGCAAGTGTTGCTAATTTGCTTCTATCACCTGTTGAAAGGCCAACTGCTTTGGAGGGAGGGTGTGGGTTTTAGCCCCAAGGTCCCGCCCAAGCTGTCCTCTATATGGATCCCATACAATAGCTATTCAGTGGGTGAAGACAGATGGAGAAGTTTGCTATTGTGCTCTAGTTCTGCAAAGTATTTCTGATTGTTTTGTATTTGGTTTTTTTTTCCAGAAAACACACAGCATACACCTCTGTGGTGGAATAAACTACTGTGGCTCACATTTTTTCACACATTTTCCAACCAGCAAGGAGAAGCATGATCAAAGATATAGTGTGTGCACAGAGAGAGGTGTACATCTGCCTTCTTGTCCATCCATTCATTTTAGCCTGCAACCATGGAGGACACATGTTTACAGGTAGAAGACCTTAGCCATTGATCCTTAGGAGCCCAACCATTTTTTCCACACCAGCTAGGTGACCATCTATCAGTTATATGGAATCAGGATGACTGGGAGAGAGCAAGGTTATGGCAGCAGTATGAGAGTTATTGTATGTGCTTGTATGTGTGTGAGAGACATAGAGAGAGAATGTATGTGAGAGACAGAGAGAGAATGCATGAATCAGTGTATGTGAATTTGCATGCATCTAAGCCTTGGCCCCACAAATTGTCAATGATGCCACCTAGGTAGCCACTAAGCATTCCAGGGAGCCCAAGAGGTCACCTCATCCTGATATAGATTTTCCATCCAGGAAACTGACCAGAACTGAAGCTCCTTCATTTTTGAAACAGGGGAGCATTAAGAAATCCCAACCATTCATTGCAGCCTCACATTCATGTTGTGCAAATAAGAACTAGTAGCTAACACATCTTTAAGGCTAAAAACAGATTTATCAAATGAAATGAATATAAACAACCTTTTGTAGGTCACTAATTAATCAAGTTGTCACAAATCATAAGCTACTTGATAGTGGACTATTTACTCAGCCAAGGTTGGAGTTTAGAGAAGATCTTACTTCGCTGTCCAGGGTAGGTTGCAGTGACAGGCCTTCCCCTAGCTTTTCCAGTGATCAGTTTGCAGCATTTAAAAAATCTAAAGTGGAGGTCATCCACAGGGACTTAGACCTTCAGTTAATGGCAGTAGATTGAGCAGAGATGTCCAGTTCTTCGCCTTGTCTGGATATTCTGACCATCTTTCAACCTGTGACATCATCTCAATTGGACTGGGATCTTAATCGTTGTCGTGCCATTCCCCCTGCCTTGACTCTTGCCCGGTCTGGCTTATAAAAGCAGTCTGGCCAGCTACCACTGAATGGGTCACTGCAATAATTAATGGGTCTCTCTGTATATTGGCAATGGGTCTGTAATTGCCAATCTGGTCTGCCACCAGATGTGCCTTCTTCCAAGTGGGTCTAAGGAATGTCTCTCAAGGCCGCACTGCATTGACTGCTGATTCATTACCGCATTGACTTCAAGGTCTTAATGATGACATAAAAAGGTAAAGGTAAAGGTTCCCCCATACATGCGTGCTAGTCGTGTCCGACTCTAGGGGCGGTGCTCATCTCCTTATTCAAGCCGAAGACCTAGTGTTGTGCAAGTCTGTGGCTGCAAGGAAACAGTTTTACCTTCCCACTTTTTATGGTGGTACCTATTTATCTACTTGCATTTACATGCTTTTGAACTTCTAGGTTAGCACTCTGCTGCGTGGCACCTGGGATTCAAACAATTGAGCTGCCGATTTTGTAGCTGACAGTTTTCAGTGCTCTGGCCCTAAATGGTTTGGGACCTTGTTATCTGTCAGAGTGGCTCCGATCGCAAAGTACTGCCCGTTGTACCCAATCGTTTCAGGTGGGGCATCGAGGGTGCCATCACAGAAAGTGGCTCATAAATTGTAAATGAGGAACCGAGCTTTGTCAGTGGTGGCTCCTCAACTTTGGAACTTACTCCTGCTTGAGATTTGTTTGGACCCCACACTCTCTGTTTTTAAGAAACACCTTAAGTCAAGACATGGCTATATAGAAAGGCTTTCCCCAGCTCTTAGTTTATTCTGTTATGACCTGCTGCTCACTCACCCTCTCTTGTCCTTCACTGATTTGATTTGATTTTGTTATGTCTATTGTGTTTATTATATTGTATTGTTTTTTAAACTTTTTAAAAAAATTTACACTAAAAACAATAAAACAAATATGTTGCTTGTATCCTGTCATGATACAAATTCAATCACAATTTTCCCAACATTGCAGCCCAGTATAATTCATATCTCCTTTCCCAGTTTAAAATAACATACTTTCATACTTACTGTAGTTTTCTTATTATCTCATCCATATTCTATCTAGCTTTACTTACATCTATTTTCTAATAAAAAGACATAACCTGTCTAATCTCAACATCATAGTCAACCTTGATTTGTAATTCTTCAATTAGCTAAACAATTTAGGATATATTTTAGCTAACTATATATATAATAAATGTCATCAACAGGGTATATGTACCTATTCTAAAAAAATACCTAATTTCAAAAGCCTTCTATAACTCAAGTTGGTACTGTATGGGCTATTATTAAATAGCTACATCTTGGTCTACAGATTTCACTTTATGCGTTACATGTACCTAACTACGACAATTATTTTAAGTATTTAAAAGATTAACAGATTATACAGATAATCCCACCTTCCCAACCTTCCCAACAATGCATGCTTTATGGGTGTTGGGAAGTTTGTAAAGGTGGAACTTTAATGCACCTTAGGCCATTGTCCACTTAATCAGCCTATTAAGACTATTGTCCATCTTAACGAACCTATTCAGGCCATTGTCCATTTTATGAGCTTACTTCAGACCAGGGTGACATAAGGTAAAAGTGAACTATAAAATGGAAGACTCACAACTAGTTTTCCTTAGACTGACGAAGCTTTTTGGATGAGCAGCAAAACGTTTCAGTCCAGTTGCCATGACTCAACTTCCTGGTAAGTAAATAACGCTCTTCAAGATAATATTTCAATGTATCCTAGCTATGTTTATAATTATCAGGACAAGGGTCCACATTCAACAGTCCCTGATGCTGGACTGTGGTTGTTAACAAAGCCAATATATGTGTCCCCCCCCCTAATTTTGCCATTATGTCATTATATATAGCCTTTCTGAATATGGAAAAATAAACCCACCCAGTGATTCTTCTTTAGTAACCCTGAATGGCTCCCAAAAACTACATTTATGCTTCCCCCTGTTCTTTCACAAGATCATCTTCAGCTCTGCACTTCCATCTATATTCAAGCCTCTGTTTCTCACACAACCAGCTCATGGGCTTCTCACCTATTAGGGGGTTCTAGGTGCATTTCAGTTTGATATAAAATAGAAATGATTTTTTCTTAATAGTACAGCTGAAATCAACTAAAAAGCCATCAGTTTTGGGAGACCGAACACTTGCTGCATCTGAATGTTATCTTTCTGCTGTTGTTACATATTCTGTTTTACCATATATAATGAGTCCTTCTCATAGACAACACAGCAATTCTGCAGATGGTGAGGTATCACATCTTGCAATTCCAATATTTTTGGTAGAAAATTGGCAATGTTAATAGAGGGGACTTGTTAATAGAATGTACTGCAGGGGTGCCCAAACTTTTTGTAAAGAGGGCCAGATTTGGTGGCTGAGAATGTGTCAGGGGCCGGTTGCTCCCCAACCCTGCCACCCCGCTGTAAGCCCCACCCACTGACCCATAAGCCCCACCCACTGACCCCTTGCAACCCCACCCGCAGGAAGAAAGGTGGGGATCAAGGGAGGGAGGAAGGAAGGTGGAAACCAAGAGAGGAAGGAAGGAAGGTGGGGAACAAGGGAGGGAGGGAGGGAGGGAGGTGAGGACCAAGGGAGGGAGGGAGGAAGGAAGGAAGGAAGGAAGGTGGGGAACAAAGGAAGCACAGGGAGCCATGGCCACAGGTTCCCCCTTGGAAGAGGCGATCTGTGCGACCTTGCACCCCCCCCAAGCTCCCCAGCGGTGGTGACATCTCACCCGCCAGCCTACCCCAAAGCTCCTTGGCAGTGGCAGAGGCCCACTGGCCTGCCCATCCCACACTTTCCCCTGCGGTGCCGGTGGCGACAGACCGCCCGTCCGCCCAGCCGCCCAAGCTTCCCAGCGGTATCAGTGTTGGCAGAATATTTTTTAAAAAAAAGATTGGGTGAAGGAGGGGGAGGGAGGGGTGGGCCAGCCAGCCGTGGGCCACTCAGAATGGCCTGACGGGCTGGATTTGGCCCCCGGGCTGGACTTTGGACAGGCCTGATGTAATGAATCTTAAACACCAAAAGTATAAATCAGACTATAATTTAGACTGCTACCACATAATGGATAAGGTACACAAGTCAAAAGCAGCACCTCTGCTCCCACCAAGGTTTCTATAATTCAGCTTAAATATAAAGCAATGTAGTTGAATTTTATCTCTGCTATTATTTTGTCCAAGCAGAAACCTAATATATTCGACATGCAGACCAAATATAAGTGTGAAAGCATTTTAGTAATGTAACTAATGCTAGCAAATATAAACACAGCCACAAGTATAGCCAATAATAAAAGCATATATGGAAGCAATATTGGAAACATGATATTGCAGTGCCTGTAAAAGATATTTCAGACCTTAGCTGCATGCTCTGTTTATAGCTGAGAATACTTGTGCAGTTTAAAATTATGCACAAGAAATTTAACTCTGCAGCAGATCCCACTTCTGTTTATAAAGATATCGTGACCTGTTTTCTGCCTTGCTCAGAGAGGCAGAAAGAGAGCAAGTAATGGATTTTAGCAAGTCCTTTATAAAGAAAGTGTTTCTTATATGTTGAACTTATGGGGGAGGAATGAATACAGACAACATTCACCATGTCTATGAAGATTCTCAGCCATCCAGTGAGGTTAACTGGAAGTTGACTCATGGCAATTGGACTTCTTTTCTTGTGAGAATAAAACATTTTGCTGCTCATCCAAGCAGCTTCGTCAGTCTGACAAAGCTCCTTGGGTGAGTAGCAAAACATTTAGATCTCACACGAAAAGAAGTCCTTACCATGACTCAACTTCCAGAAGACAACATTCACATACCAGGATAAACTTGTGTACAGTGGTACCTCTTAAAACAAATTCAATTCATTCTATGGGCCAATTTATTTTAAGAAAATTTTGTCTTATGAAACACGGTTTCCCATAGAGATGCATTGAAAATGGATTAATCTGTTCCGGAGGCTATGGGTCTCTTCATTTTATGAAAATTTTGTCTTCTGAAACACTGTTTCCCATACGAATGCATTGGGAACAGATCAATAGTCTAGAATAAAGACAAAAATAACCAGGTTCCCCCCCGCCCCCAGGTACATGCAAAACATTTTTTCATCTTGCAAAGCATCCCATAGGGAATTTTTGTCATGCAAAGCATGCCTATTCCCAAAAAATTGTTTTCTTCCTATGAGTTTTTTTTCTTATGAGTCATTTGTCTTAAGAGGTACCACTGTATTCTGAAATTGAAGATACAAAAAGCACTACTGTAGATAATGGTGTGTTTATACTCTCCAATGAGAAAACCAGTGTATTTGAGAAGGTGCAGAAACTCCCCTATATTCAAATACGTGTCCTTTGCCCAAAATCAACATGAGAGCCTCTCAAGACAAAGAAAAACAAAAGTAATATAAAATTGTGTAAGAAAATAAAATTTCATCCTCTAGTTACGATGGGTTAGTTCTTAATAATAATAATGTGCCATCACATCAATTCTAATCTACAGTGACCCTTTTCATGCAGAGAGTGCTGAAAAGTGCATTACCATTCTTTTTTCCTTGAGCTACCCTAGGACTACACAACTTGCTCTAGGCAACACAAGTTGTCTCTACTTTCAGGATGCACCATGAGGAAGCCAACTCCTAAGTCTGACTCTGCAGCCAGGTACCTAAACCACTGAGCTTGACCTCAGTACTCACTTCACACAGTCAGTCACCAGTTTTGCCGACCTTGGGCAAATCTATAGAAAATCAAAAGATGTGTCTTCTTCTTCCCCATGATTACCCAAAAACCTGCCAAGAACCTTCTTTTCCTCTCTCAATGTCCTCTTTCAATTGTCCTCTCAGCTGGGACAAACCAGGGAGCCCTAATGTCAAAAATGAGTAGATCTGTGAAGATGTTTCTCTCCTAGCCATTTTTTGTTTCTGTTTATATTACAAAAATAAACCAGAGGCTTGAAATGTAGGAAAATAGCTTATTAGTGAGGAGATGACAATGTCATACAATGACCTACATTATAGGTCTATCTCTCTGCACATTCTCCTAGCAAAAAGTGCATCTGGAGGACTAAAACATCTCATTGCAGTTCAAGAGAATTCACTTGGTTTTTGTTTGTTGTCCCAGCCTGTTAAGTAAGATTGATGATTGGGGCTTCCCTCAGGACACTGCCTAAAACAAAGGATGACTCTGTGTGCCTAACTATTCATTGATGACTCTTTGTGCCTAACTATTCATATGAAAGCCATGCTGAATTTTATTTAAATACTAAGCAGTTGGATTTCATTTAAATGCTGGCAGCAGTGGGACAGGATCTTCTTCTAGGGTATCCAAAGGATGGAAGGCTAGTTTGGAGGAAACAGCACAAATCAGGCCATAGGGAAAACTGTATATAGCTCTGTCTTGCAACCTTTGCTACCCCTCTTCGCTCAATGACATGGCATGTCTGAAGCAGCTGATTCATTTTGCCTAAAGTAAGGGCTGGCTCCAAGAGACTGAAGAATTATGCTGTCCTGTGTATACCTCTACAGTACATGTTCACATTAGAATCATTTTTGCTACCCATATCTTTAGTACGTATAGCTCAGTGGGCTGGAGTGCTTTTCTGCAGAGCTTAGGACCAAGGGTTTGAATCTCCACCATGCCTCCAATGAAAGAGGCTATCTGTGTATCCTTGCGCAAGGAGCACCAAGATCCAAGATCATCGACAGAAGGAACAATTTTAAAAGAGTTCTTGGTACTTACAGCAAGAACCCCCCAGGAACAATAGTCATAGGCAGAATGAATTTGATGTGTGGAAGCTGACTCATGGCAACTGGACTTCTTTTTCTTGAGAAAAAGAAGAAAAAGAAGTCCAGTTGCCATGATTCAACTTCTAGATAAACTCACCTGGATGACTGAGAATCTTCACAGGCATAATGATGGTGCATATTAGTAATTGCTGTTAATCAAAATAAAATGTATGGGTATTACAGCCAGCGCAATATACTGTGCCTAATACACTGTGCTGCTGGGGGACAAGGAGCTCAGAATTTGGCTAGAGTGGCAGTCAAATCTTATTTTAATTAAGACTGCTAGTAGGATAACAGCCTTCACGGTACTTGAGGACAGGTGAGTAAATCTAGTGAGTAGTAAGAGGAAGCCAGTTTAGGAATGACAAAGAACTGCCACCACGCCAGCATATATTGCCTTGGGCTGACATTTTCGTCATTCTGACATTTAGTCATTTTAGACATTTAGACATTCTGTCAAAGTAATTATCAGTAACTGTCAACTTCTGCATTCATTTACAGCAAAGTTGCAAAAATTCTTGTACTAGCAGAACACTTTGGAACAGACCATATTTTGATTTATATGCCACTTTTCCAGGGGGGGAAACATACTCAAATGAGCTGGCTGCACAAAAATCAATCTGTCAATCAATCAATCAATCAATCAATCAATCAATCAATCAATCAATCAATTTTTTATATTTTAATATGCATGGGTTGTTTGGGCAAGTTCTTTTTGCAATTTGTTGTACACCGCCCAAAGTTCCCGAGGGAAAATCGGGCAGTTAACGAGTTGAAAAATAAATAAATAAATGGAGCAATAACAGCTGAACTGGTTCCCTACATAATCGTATCTCCCCTTTTACTTTCCTAATTTTCCCATACTTTCTTTTGTGCACATGTAATGGAAGGTTCCTACCCTTCCACATCATTGCAGATATGCGAAGAGAACTTCAGGCACGCCTGTCAAATCAGCTTAGCCACAGTACAGTTCTGCCTTTTGGAGAACCATGAAAGTGCTGATGCAGATAATAAACAATAGATTCCCGAACTGTCCCAATCATTACCATGAAAACAGAAAACAACACAGTCACTAGAAATCCATGTTACTTTTGTAAAAAAAAGTAATATGTGGAATATTTAAGAACTGTATTTTCAATAGGAGACTGCTGGTGCATCCAATTGGCAGTATTTAAACAATCAATACAGATGTGATATTAGAACAAGGTGCATGGTTGCTGAGACTCAGCAAAAGATATTTTAATTCAAATACCTAAGTTGGAATGTAGTCGTTATATAATGCAGAGTTATAAATATCTAAATAACATAAATTAAGAAAAACCAACAGAGCATTGCCAAATATAAAAGTAGAAAAGAGGGCAAACTGAGAACAATGTGCAGAGGCAGATTTGGACGATGTTATGCAGTGCATTCATCTGTGTTCATAAGGTTCCAAAATGTTGGATTAAGACCAATTGTTGAAACTAGACATGGGCACGACTCAGCCAAATCCTCGTTTTCGTTCTCATTCTTCGTGCTCGTTACGTAACGAGGAACGAGAACGACAATTACTCCGCTCCAACTCGAACCCAACCCAATAAAGATAAATTGGGTCTGATTTGTCGTTGTCGTGCATGGCATCGCAGCACCGGTGATCACGCGATGCCAAGCGGCGCAGCACAGAAAAAAAGTTTTAAAAATAATAATAAAAACCCGATTCCCTCCGGCCATAAAAGCAGGTGAAAATATGCCTGCCTCAGTGAGGGCACCTATCAGAGAGGGGTGGTTTTGGGGGGGTCTCTGGCCTCCCCCCCTCCGGTCCTGGGCTGCTGGTACCAGGCTGGGGGGGAGGGCATCGTCATCTCCATTTGCCATGCAGTGGGGGGGATCCAAAATGGCGACCACAATATTTATTTTTAAATCGTGGTCCAAAAACCCACCAAAGCACCACAGAAACATTTGAAAATTAGGTATTTTAAATGCCTGATTTTTTATAGTAGCAGCAGTGGGTTCTTGCAACAAAATGTCTCCATTGATTTTATTTTATTTTATTTTTATTTTTTTACACCTGTGCACATGCAATGATGGGCTGGCCATGGGATGGGACCATGCAAATTTTTGGAGCCATTCCACCAATCGCATGGCCAGGTTTTGCTGAGACTTCTGGATGTACCAGAGAGGGCATAAAAAGCCCACCAACCCTAACACTAACCCTAACCCTAACCCATACGCCAGTACACTGTCTTCTTAGTGGGTCAGAGGCACCCAGAGGTGCAGCCCACTAACCCACCCTAACCTTAACCGTTACCCTAAGCCTAGCCCTTACCCTAACCCCAACCCTAAGACAGATTCGTACGCAAGTACACTTCCCTTCTTAGTGGGTCAGAGTGGTGCATCGAAAGGTGTCTCCAACTCCAGACCCACTTCCTCCCTTGTAACCTGTACGCCAGTACGCCAGTATGCTTTCCGTCTTAGTGAGTCAGAGTCAGCGCCGAGAGAGGTGCCTCTGACACACTCACCCCCCAACCCTGGCTAAATATGGCTGAGCTATAGCTATTAATGGCTATTGGCTATAATGTTCTTAGTGAGACAGCAAAGTGCCGATGAGGTTTCCTGTCACACTAACAACCCAACATAATTGGCAGTGGCTACTGGCTACGCGTTACTCTTCCCTTCCCTTCTGGGTCAACTCAGAGGGAGGCACCCAGAGAGGTGCCTCCCAGAGCCCACCCCTCCCCCTAAACCTGTACAAAAGACAGACGACAAATGGAACGACAAATTTTTGAAAATTTTCGCGAAGAACGGAAACGACCTGAAACGGGCCCTTCCCGACAAACGACAACTCGAAACGTAATTTTTTCTGGTCGTGCCCATCTCTAGTTGAAACTTGGTAAAGTTAAGCAAGAATGCCAATTTTGACAGGGTGTTTACTCCTCAAAAGAGAATGTCTCAGAGAGAACTATGTACTCAGAACAGAATGACAGTGGTGGGATACTTATTTATTTGTTATTTTGACCACCATTTTGGTTCATCACAGTCCCTCAAACTGGGTCATCATGTGCAAATATAATGGCCAGAATCCTATTACGGGTGTACATATGTCCATTTGAAATTGCATAGGACATCAGAGCAAGTTTCTCCTAATCAAGATGGTGCTAGTCACATTCCTGATCATATGACAGGCATGCAACCAAGAACATGACTGCACCTTGTTACTTAGCATCAAATTGATGCTTTAGCTTAGGCAATTTCACTTATGCATGCATAAGTCACCAATGCAATGGTGGCCCTATAATATCTTCGAGCAGCAGTAAATATAAGTCCACAGTCTGTAAGGCAGATATGAAAAGCTTTGAAATTTTTCTTCTGGTATTTTTGGGTATTTGAGCGTGGGGTGGAGTTATCTTTCTAAAATAGCTTTGGGTAATAGGCTTTTAAAAGTGCAGAAAATAGTAACAGAACATGCTTTTATTTTTGCAGGAGGCTGGAATGCACAGTGTGGATGCACCAAGATGCTGAAGAGGCTTGAGAAACAACAGACCAGGTGACATCTCCTTTAGCTTGTTGGAAGATAACGTCGGCAGGATATTGTCAAGCGTTAGTATGCGATTTTTTGTGAGACTGGTAAGAGGGAGCTATCATCAATTGCAGATTTTATATTTGAAAACTCCCTTTGTATTTTTAAAAATATTTTGTGAATTATTTCTGGGAACTGCAGAGATGGTTAAAGTGCAACCAATCCACATCATGTCAAACATAATTCTGGGACTAGTGTCTGGCAAAGTAAGCAGCATTTCCCTGGGAAGCATGAAGTCACGGTTTGTGTTCTGAATATAGTGTTCTGAAGAACTCCTTGAGTATTTTTGGTCCACTGGGCAGTTATTTGATATTTGCATGAAGCCAATGTATACATTCTTGTTTGTGGTGGTCAAAAAAGCATTATTTGTTAAAAACTGAGAATTATACATGGAAAAGTTTGATTTCCACATTGGGATCTTGATTCCTTACAGTTATAATAGTTTTTATTTGACACAAAGGAATACTTTTCAGTTTTGATACAAATGGCAAAGACAGGCAGATCTCAAAAAGACTTGCGATTGTTTAAGGGGCTAGAATCTGATAAACTCTATCATGTTTTAAAAGTTATTAACAATGGGCTTTACAAAAGTTTTCTCTTTTTAAAACTGGTGCTTCTGCATTTCTGTGTGACTGGGAAGACCTGAACAAACCTACCATTCAACACTTACACTAAAATGTTCTGTACTGTAAGGTTCAGGAACCCTCCTCCAAAATGTACATATCTTTGCAGGAAACTTCAAAGGATTGACTTAAAAATGTAGACTATAACAGACATATAGTTGAAGTGATAGATTTCATAAAAGATTCCACACAACTTTCAATGAAGCCCAGTAAAAAGGACAAACTTACAGTAACTGCCTCCATAATTTAAAAAAAAATTAATCTCGCTGGACATAAACTAACTTTTGGACAACCAAATTTGGAGCAAATGTCATACTTTAATTCTTCTTCTTCTTGTTGTTCCTACTAATTTCCTGACATGTGGAATCCGCTGTTCTGATCCCAAAACACCACTTTCCCCAATCAACCACAACTTCAAGGTACAGGCTGATTTGCATGTCCTTATTGGTAGTGTCCTGCCATCTGTTTTGGTTGCTGGTCATCAGTTTTCAGGAATAAGCATATTAGTGAAGCCAGCTCTCTCTCATCTTCTCTGTAATTGACATCACATCTAAGGAACAGATATTTGGTCAAGCTAGCAGGTCTTGATTCCCCATTCAAGGATAAACTTTCTTCCAAATACCTGTACTTGGTTCCCAATAACCGGGACAGCTTGCATGAATATATTGTTTATGAGAAAAGTCATTCCTCCACCTCACTGAGAGAACTGATGTTATACTGAAGAGGAACAAGTACAGAGGGTGGGTGAACAGATGACAGCCAGGTTTGGGTTCACTGGCAGAATGAACCCACCTACAAAAGCCACAAGAGCTCCTACTCCGGACCTGAGACTCCAGAAACCATTTCAGCCACCACTGGCCCCAGCATCCCATGGACATTTCCTGACATTGCCTAATGGTGAAAAAGAAGTGTGTTGGTGGGAAAGAAATTGAACCCTCCTTGTATGAATTGTGAGCGCCTCTTCTTTATAATCTGGAAGTTGAGTTGTGGAAACTGGACTTTTCTTGAGAGACTGAAATGCTGTTTGGATGAGCAGCAAAATGTTTTCAATCTCTCTCTCAAAAGAAGAAGAAGAAGAAGAAGAAGAAGAAGAAGAAGAAGAAGTCCAGTTACCATGACTCAACTTCCAGATAAACTCACCTGGATGACTGAGAATCTTCACAGAAACTCTTCTTCATAATTTGCTCTCAGTACATAACGGTTTTCAAAACACTGTGCTAAGAACCGAGAACAAGCCCTTCCTTTTGGAACTCCCTCCCACAGGCCATATTTGCACAGTCTTTGCTGTCCTTCTGTATGCAGGCCAAACTTTCCTTAAGTGACTGACTAGATGTTATGTCATGTTTAGATGGACTGTTATGTACTATTGGTTGGACTGACTTTGTGTAGTACTGCTTGTGCTATTACACTTTTAGTTTTCCATCTCTCAGAGTGGCATCTTTCCACTCGTTTTATTTGTTGGGTTACTGTTGCTAGCTTCATTGTTGCCTTCTTAATGATGTAAGATGCCTCCTCAAGATCTCTGTTCTTAGCATTGAATTTTGCCTTTAATGTTTTTGATTAGCTGTACTATGCTCATGGTCTCCAAGGTTGTATAGTGTATTGTCCTTCAATGCTGTAAGCCACCTTGGGTCCTTCTGAAGGAGAAAGATATATATATATATATATAATAAAAAAGAAATAATTTCACCGAGGAGCGAGGTCTCTTTAGGACCCAGCAACAGCAGCGGCTTGTCACACACTGCATTGCTATTAGTGCACCGCTACTGGGCCGGGTTGCAGCCGGGGCCGCCGCTGCCTGCTCGCTCCTCCTGTTGGATTCCCTGCGCCTGTCTTCCGAAGAGGGTGCCGGCAAAAAGACAGGAAAGGGGCGAGCTGGAAGCCTATTTCCTTCCTTTTCCCCCGCGGCAGCTTCTTCCAGAAGAAGGGCCTGAACGGCGGGCCGTTGCGCTCTCGGTGCACGGCGTAAGGCCGCCGGTAGGGTCGCGGGCGTGCGCCTGCGCGGGCGCGCGGATGTCGGTGGAGGCGCTTCGAGGACGCCGGGCGGCTTGAGCCCTGCCTTGTACGTGAGGCTCAAAAGGAACGCAGTGGAGACGCGGCGGGCGGCGGAGAGGAGGGCGCGGGCGCGCGCCTCTCTCGGGTTGGGTTGGTTTTCAGCGCCTTCGTCCATTGGGAATGCTGGCCGGGTTTTTTTAGAAGAGATTCTCGAAAGGGGCGGGGCCGCGCCTCCCTTTTCCTCAGTAGCTGCGAGAAGGGAAGGGAAGGACCGAAAGGGAAGCCACTCCAGGCGCCCCTGACGACGCCTCCCCCTCCCCGCCTGAAGCACCGGGCACGCGCCCTCAGGCTGGAGGGAAGCCGGCTGGACTAGGCTCGGCGGTCCCTCGGCGGCTCCGCCAGGGCGACCTCGAGGGCGCGTTTTGTTTTCCAGCAGGGCTCGCCTGCGGGCCGGGAGATGCTGAGCGGAGGCGCCGGGGCTGCGCGCCAGGGGCGCGTGTCGCGGCCGGCGCGCGCGTGACTGACGGAGCCGAGAGGGCGGCCGCCTGCCTGCCTGGCTCTCCTCGGATGGACACAGCTCGGGGGGGGGGGCACTGTTGCTTCCCGGTGGGAGACCCAGCTTTGAGGCGGCGGCGGCGGCGTGCCGCACTCGCCCGCCCTCTTTTTGGCGGGATGCTGCGCTAGGCGGCGTCCCCTCGTGGTCCTGCCGTCCGCTGGCGGCGTGAGGAGGAGAGGAAGACCCAGTCTAGGGGCGTATCGGAGGGGGGGGTCTCTTTCTCGCGGTGTGTGTCTCATATAGTCCTGTCTTGCGTTTTTTTTTTTTAAAATCTTATTTTAATTCGGAGAAAGGGCGGGCGGCTGGCTGGCTGGCTGCGGCGCCCGCCGACCGAAAAAGCTCCTCGATGGCCAGCCCGCGGAGGAACATCGAGCTGGAGCATTTCGAGGAGAGGGACAAAAGGCACCCGCGCTCGAGCGCCCGTCGGGGCGGGGGCAGCTCGACGTGCAGCAGCAGCTCCGGCCCCAAAGGGAACGGGCTCATCCCGAGCCCCGCGCACAGCGCCCACTGCAGCTTCTACCGCACGCGCACCCTCCAGGCCCTCAGCTCGGAGAAGAAGGCGAAGAAAGCGCGCTTCTACCGCAACGGGGACAAGTACTTCAAGGGCTTGGTCTACCCCATCTCCAGCGACCGCTTCCGCTCCTTCGACGCCCTCCTCATCGAGCTCACCAGGTCTCTGTCGGACAACGTCAACCTGCCCCAGGGCGTCCGGACCATCTACACCATCGACGGGAGTCGGAAGCTCTCCAGCTTGGACGAACTGGCCGATGGTAAGGACGGGGAAGCGGTGCATACAGGTCCGCCTGGGGAGGCTGCAGAGCAGTGCGCAGCCTCCGTGGTCTACTCGGAAGTCAGCCTCATTGCGTTCAGCGGGGCTGACTTTCAGGTACCTCTGTGCAGGGTTCTTGGTTCCATCAGATGTCAAGGACATCTGAGCAGTTAGAGGCTTGCAAGCGGGTATTCCTTTGTGACATTGACAGATGATGTCACCTGCCTCTTTTCCTGGGCTCATAAAGGAGGATTTCCTCACCTTGAGATTCCCAGGAAGTAGACAGTGTGGTGCAGCAAATGGAGAGTTGGACTAGGGCTCAGGAGAGCGACGTTCAAACCCCTTTGTGGCTGTGGAAATTCATGTATGGCAATGGCAAAACAGGCCTTGAGCATCTCACCTACTTTGAAAGCCCAGGATGGTTGCCATAAATTAGAAGGGAATTGGCTGTGCATAATTGAAACAACTGACCTGTACATTCTGTTGCAGCATAGCTGATGAATACAGGCTTGCGGGGTGCTGTATAAGGTGCTGTGAGATGACTTCTGCTCCTCTTTGTATTACTATAGCCACAAATCTACTTAATTTGAGTGCTTGTTAGGTCGAGAGAATGCATGGAACTAGAAACTTATGTGATTTTAAAAATGGAGCCATGGTGCAATGGTTAAATGCCTGTACTGCCACTAAAACTGTGCTCATGACCTTGGTTTCAATCCTAGGTAGCCGGCTCATGGTTGACTCAGCCTTCCATCCTTCTGAGGTCGGTAAAATGAGTACCCAGCTTGCTGGTGGCGGGGGAGGGGGAGAGATGTGTAGCCTGCATACTGTAATTAAACTGTAAACTGCCCAGAGACTACTTGAAGTGGTATGGGGCAGCACTTGGCTTTTTTTGCTTTTGGATTGTCCCGTGTTCCAAAAGTATCTGGAATTGTTTACAACTCTCTGCAAGTTAGAGATGGCCCAATATATTGTGTCCGCTAAGGCAGAGCAGGTAAATGGCGCCCTTCACTCAATATGATGGTACCCAACAAGAGGCAAGTTTGGTGTATGAGGTAGCTAATGGGCCAAAGCATATTTCCCTATCTCTGCCAGTGAATCTGTACAGTAACCAAATGTAAATACCTTTTGTTTTTTACATTTCATGACACTCTGAAAGGACATCCTCAGGGAGCTCCAGAATTCTAGTTAGAGAATATGGTTTTTCTCTATCTCCAACATAGTTAGAGAATGCAAAAAATTAGAGAAGACGACTGTTGCAGATCGTTAGAATAAAAGATGTCACTTGTGAAAACACCAAGAGTCTTGGAATAGCTTAGGAAGACAAATCCCAGCTTGCATATAGAGATCAGAGTGACACGTTGCTTAGTAATCATTTTATATTGAATAGTCTCAAGTACAGTAATGTTCACCATGTAGGGATACAACATTAAAAATTGCATTGATAGATAAACTATATGTCATTTTTAGATATTGCATGATTTTTCTAGGAACAAGTGTGTTTTGGATACACCTGCTTCAAGGAGAACAAAACCCTAAACATTTAATCCTCCTGTCCCCAGGTTCAGAACACCCCACATACTTTGAAAATGCAACATGGTTGGCTGAATAAAAGGAAGAATATTTTATGATCCAAACTCATATTCAGATCATGTTCATGGTAGCCATAAATGTGCTTCACAGAAATGCCATCGTTGACTTTTGTTTGGCACTAATTAACACTGGCCGTGCCATTGTTTCTATGCTAGTTGTGTGAGCTGTTCTGTGACAAGGGACAGAAATGGCAACTCAATGTCTAGCAATTTGCAACTGCTGTTCACATCACTGTGCTTATGTTGGTATAGCTAACCAATAGAATTTTGGTCAGTGCTCCTAAAGTGTCTCTGAGGCCTTCAGGTATGAAGATTAGGGGATGGGTGTGTTATATTGTGGCTACATACGTTACTCTAGAACAATGGTGGTGGACCTTAAGCACTCCAGATGTTTTAGACTACAACTCCCACAGTCCTTTGTTATTGATAGTACATGCTTGGAATCCTGGGAGTTGTGGTCCAAAAATCTGGAGTGCCAAAGGTTTGCCACTACTGCTGTAGAATGAGTAGGATTTTTAGAATCTCTAATACTTTTGAACTGTGGTTCTCAACTTGTGGGTCCCCAGATGTTCCTAGACTGCAACTCCCTGAAGTCTTCATTACTAGCTGAGCTGGCCAGGATTTCCGGGAATTGTAGTCCAGGAACATCTGGGGACCCACAGGTTGAGAACCACTGCTTTAGAAGGGACATTTAGCTGATTTGCATCAGGTTGTAGTTCTCAAATCTGTAAAGCCACTAGGCTAATGGCTAGGTAACTGACAGGACACTGTTTGATAATTTGTGCCTTTGTATTCTGTCTGGGTTAAACATAATAAGCACAACCATTATCCTGAAGGTCATATATTTACTTATTTTGATTTTTACCTGTGCCTTTCTCACAAGAGAGAATGGAGAGATCCCAGACAAAAGTGGCCATTCACTCGAACAGCGTCTGCATCTATGCACTGTCCTGAATATGTGTCCACTGGATTCTGACAGTGGATGGTGGGAGTTAGTTGAGTACTGAAGGAAAATTTTACTGAGCAGGAATGAGCAAAATTAGGTTCCCCAGATGTTACTGCATTGCAGCTCTCATTGTTCCTAGCCAACATAGCCAGTGGTTAGCAATGAGAGGATTTTTGGCCACACTTTGTTCACTGTTTCTCTAAAGTAAGAGAAGGTAATGGTCAGTCTGAACAAGTATGATTATGGGTTTGTGGGTTTAGCACATCAAACCAAAGCAGGATAATTTGTGGTTTGAACTGGAACTGCTCCCCTTTTAAACAATGGTGCAAGGTGCCTTTCCCTGCTTGGACCATGAGCTACCTTTTAAGCTTTGACATGGTTACTGCCTAATTCCTCGATAGCTCTTTTTGCTTTAGTGCCTGACCCTGTTGACATACTTCACTCCCTTCCCTGCCTTTCATGAATGTTCCTCTAGGCTTGCACTAAGGAAACAAACTGCAGTACTCCAACCAAGACTCTTCTTACTACCTACGTTTGATTCTCATGGGGTCAACTAGCAAGCTCAAGTTTGACTAAGCCTTCCATCCTTCTGATGGCAGTAAATTAAGTACATGGTTTGCTGTGGACAATGGGGGATGTATAGCCTCCATAATCAATTTGTAAGTTGCCCATAGAGTGTTTTAAGTGTGATGGGGTGGTATATGAGCATAGGCAGTTTGCTTTCTTGTTTTATTAGTAATTGGCTGTATAGGAAAAATTCTACTCCAAAAGGATGTGCCTTGGACGGTAGATATTTTAACTAAGTCTCACCATTTCTTTCTACTGTTTTAGATTGCTCCATTACAAATACAGTACTAGGTTCTTTCCCACTTCCTGGCCCAGAGGCTTCACTCACATTGGTTAGAAATAGCAACAAAGAAACCTGATATTGCCTCAAATATAACATTTCATTGGTTGCTTGAAGAGTTATCTTCAGTTGGTACATATACATTGGTGTGCCTTGCAAATAGTTGGGAAAAGGGGGGCCTGGAAATGAAGAAAAAAATTCTGGGTACTTCTGTATAATGTTGGGTATTCATGAAAAGTCATCTCTACTCTTGTATGTTTAACACTCATGTAGAATTTTGTCACACTATAGATAGATAGATAGATAGATAGATAGATAGATGTGTGTGTCTATCTATCTATCTATCTATCTATCTATCTATCTATCTATCTATCT
>JAHTLZ010000330.1:37600409-37615240 GCA_023846285.1 Phrynocephalus versicolor
CTATCTATCTATCTATCTATCTATCTATCTATCTATCTATCTATCTACAGTGGACCCTTGTATAATAAACAGTTTGTATAACATAAAATTTGTACAACATAAAATATTGCGGAGATAGGGGAAATTTGCTTAACAGAATTGCCTATGGGGCAAATCCGTACAACATAAAAATGGGATTACTCCATTTTCAATGCATTCCTATGGGAAATTCGTATAAAGGAAAATTTGCTTACCATATTTCATTTGGAATGAATTAATTCCTTTATACAAGGTACCACTATATATACATTTATTCAGATAGCTAGATAGTTAGATACCTAGCTAGTTAGATAGCTAGCTAACAAACTGCTGCTAGCTAGATAGATAAAGGCTTTGTGAATCTTGTGTGTGTCTTGCTTTGTTACAGCCGTGACCAACTCTTCGTGACTCCATGTCCGTGGAGTTTTCTTGGCAGGAATACTGGAGTGGTTTGCCAGTTCCTACTCTTGTACCGAATCCAAATACAGAGGTGTGTGACAATTTTATTAGGCCACTAAAATTGCAATTACAAGACCTACAGTGAGTTGAATAGCATTAAGGTGATAAGGTCAGCCCACAAACAAATAAGATTTTGTGTGTTGGAGAGGAAAAAAGCTCATATGCCGAGGTTGTTCCAGCAACACAAGGATTTTTATATAACTTGATCTAAATGCCAATGTTCTGTAAACATTAATCCCAGCTTTAGTTTATGTATCTCTTCATTTTAAGGAAGCAGAATAAAGAATACGGTAGTATTATAATTTTATGACAAAAATTTAACTCTTATTATGAAAGTATTACATAATCTAGATAACCTTGTTGCATGCCCCATCACCCTGAGAAGCTAGGTGGGTGAGCACATGAGATTGGTGGCTGGGGTGGGGTGGGGGTCTCAATAGGGCATCTCATTTTTGAAGCTTCTTCCCAAGGGAAGTTAGTTTTTCCCCAGCTTTAGTGAGAGGAGCCTCATATAGGCTGATGAGTTAATATAGGCTGCAGGTTTTTTTGTTATTTCACATGATACCAGAATTAAAAATATAATTAGGAAGAGTGCAACACAGTGACTCTCCTTTTTATTTGCTTAAATGTTGCAACGGTATAATGATATCATCTTATAACCCCACCCCCCTTAATTTACTTGAATGTGATGTTCTGGACGCATGTTAAAGTACAATGTAGAAATCAGTGTGCTGTAAGTCTTCATCATGCCATATATTATGATCATAGCTTCCCATGCAAACTATGTTTTCCAAATGTTATTATCATATTTTGTTTGAACCTTGATTTTTATACCTAGGAGTCTGTTGAATACCCTGTCCTGTAAGAGTTTCCATGAATTAGTTTTATTTTAGTTTTTTTTTAAGAATTCTGCAACTCTACAGACATGAGTTCCTAGATAATCTAGCAATTTTATAAACTTAAATTTTGCTTTTTCAGCTTCATCTTTATTTGGAAGATCTTTGACGGTTCTCTTGGCATCCATAGTGACACCAAATGCATGGGAAGGATGCCATTTAAGCAGACGTGTCAATAGGCCATATGGAAAGTTTTCCTTTCTCTAATGAGAAGTAGTACTATGAGGCATTGTTTCCTCCACTGAAAAGAAGGGGTAGCACTGATGCTCATTAGTTAAGAAGAGGGAAGAGAAAATTTTGGAACCAATTACATACTAATTGTAAGGCAGAAAGATCTGTCCTGTTGTTGTTCACTAACTATTTAAATAGCATTAATTCACATGTAAATAAAAAGGTACACAGCTCTTTGGGTCACGAATATGATTGCCTCTTTGTAAGATAACCATAGGCAAATATAAGTTGCACAGTTGTGGACAGTTGAAATGATGTGATAACTCCAAGGACTTAATTATTCTTTAAAACCAAAAGGAATTGGCCAGTTCAGATGTGATGGTAAAATAGATTCAGGAAAACCCTGACATAATGGACTTACTCACACTTGACTCCTCATGCAGCCAGAGTGATTAAACAAAACAAAAGTTCTTAGTTTTCAAACAATGGATGTTGCATTACTTATCTTCAAATAAAGCAGAGTTATGAGCCCTCAACCAATCAGCTCTACCTTGCTTCTTATCCCTTTTAGCCATTTCAATAAGGTTTAGTGATTAAACAATCAACTGATGAAGAATCAGTATCCTGCAGTTGATCCTGCTGACAAAATGGTGGGATTAGGCCACAAGTACCAAAAGTCAGTGTTTTTCTGAAATCATGACTCATTGTAACATCCAAATTGTGCAATTTGATAGCAGTGTGGAATTAGTTTAAATTTCATGCAGATTTTGGTTGGTAATAAGTTTAGAGGTACACATTGGCAACATTAATGTATTTGCATACAAAATTCATTTTGCATCTTTTAGTTAACATTTCCTACAAGGATTTATGCAGCAATGTTACAAAAGAATCAAGGGCGAGCGAATATAATATAAGCAAAATCTACTTACAAAAATGATGCTTATGCATGATTTGTGGTATTCTGGTCATATTTTAGGCTCATTCACAGGAAAGTATTTTATACTAAATGTTTTTTTTTTAAACCTACTGATTTAAGACAAGAATGTTAAATCACTTCTGAGTATTCTCTACCTGAAAAAGGTGGCCAGAAGTCAGAATTCACTTGACAGCACACTCTTTCGATTATATTTTGCTAGACTGTTTGCATCATCGTGCGATAGCACATTTAAAATAAGGCAGGGTGTTTTCCTAAGATGAAAACCAGCAACCTAATATGTTCGAACTAGCTGGTGTCTTGCTCTATTAAAAGCAAAACTCAATAGGACCATGTTAATACTGAGAGTCAATCCTTGGTGCTGTCTTTGTATGTTTCCTGTTGGGCATGAGATGCAAAGCTGGTTTCCTAGTGACTGGATATTACTAGAATTTTGGCACAATTCCATTGCCAACTTGCACTCCATCTTAAGTTGCCCTTAACATTTAATAGGGTGGCAGATGGCAGTGATGATGTTTTTGACAAGAAAGCTCTCAGTCTTAGTAAAACATTTTAAAAGAAATTGTCATGTGACAATTTGTATACATTGCAATCATTTAGGATTTTTGTTCCCCCTCTCCCTTTAAAGTCACAGTAATTACGTGCCTCGTATAATTGCCACCAATTATGGAGTGTACTAGTGGCAAGCCTGAATGGATGAATTAAACTAGCAATAGTCCTGAATAACTGCTTGTCATGTCTTTACAGTGGAATTCTAGTACTGGAGGTGGTATATAACTAGCATCTTGCATCTAAACTTTTTGTATTTATATTCCAGAATGTATTGAAAAGAAAGGTGAATACTAAAAGAATATAAATACAGACATAAAGAATACATGACATTTCTACAAAAGAGCACATCCTGTAGCACTTGGATATGCAAGTTATATATCTGCTAGTTGGACAACTTTAAATTGAATGAAATCCTCTTTGGAGCAGGTTGAAAAAGAGGATCAGTGTGTAAGTATCCAGTCATGGAGTTGACAGGAGAGAAAAAAAAGAAAGAATGTGTGACAATAATTTGGCAGAAACGCCTTCAGAATGGACTGGCAATTACAGATGGCTATTGATACTAGCATGTATCTTTGTTCTGCTGTTTGCTGTCTGATAGGCTCCCTGCAGCTATAACATCTTGTCTCAAAGAAGGTGATTCTAGAAATCCAAATAATATAAGTATAGTTGATACAGTGTGCCAGTTCTGTGTGCTGCATTTATTTTTAAAAGATACATTCAGAATTCTTGTCAACTTTCTGTCAGAAAGTTGCTAAATGTAACAATGTGGACTGTTGTTCAAAAACTTAATGTAAAGATAACTGTTTTTCTAACCTAATTTTGGGGAAATACATGCTTATGTGACTGCATAAAAAAGATACCTAATTCTCTGGCAACTTGTGAAAGAAGTGAATTGCCACCCAAAATAGAATGAAGTTTTAAGATACCTTAAAAATGAGATCATTAAAAACATTAAAAATAAATGAATAAGTTTGAATTCATCTTTACTTACCTAGTAAAATAAGCCTAGCCCAGCCTTTTCCCACCCAAAGTGCAAAGGAAAAAAAATCCAAACAGAGATATATAAGCATAATACAAGCAAGCCTGGCCCAGCTTTTTCCCGCCCAAAGTGCAAAGAAAAGCAGGGCAAAGATTAATAAAAGCTAGCTCCCTACCTTTCCAAGTCCAAACCCCTCAGCCAAAAAATAAAAATAAAAAAAAATTCCACATTGGCTCTGAAACATCATGAAAAAAACATTCTAACTCCTCCCACCCCTCCACAAACTACTGGAGCTGCAATGTATCCTGGGTATACTTTTTGCAAGGCATTATAAAATATTTGTTATCCGAGGCAGCTCATATGGAACATTGATTATCCGAGGCAGCCCTATACCTGGAAATTCCCATTCGTTACCCAAAAATTCAATATCAGGGGCATTCGTTATCCAAGGTATTACTGTAGTTGCTTCCAAGTGCCCCATCACTATGAATGTGATTTGTAAGTCGTTTTAAATGAAATGCTTTTATTTTTGAAAGTGAACAATGAGATTTTTAGAGGAAACTGACTCTCCAAATCCCCACTGATTCAGTGAGTCTACTCTACCAAAATTTGCTATATTAAGCAGCAAGTTTGCAGCCAATGCTTTGCATAACTTAGCCCAGTGTAAGCAATGGTAAAAGTAACTCTTCAGTAGCAGTAATATAAAAACTGACTATAACCCAGGAGAGGAATTATTTCTGCAAATTGATGCTGGCTTTCTGAGGGAAATTAATAAATTAAACATCAGAGTTATGTTTTTTAATTATTCTGTTCTGTAAGCGAGGACCCTTTGAGATTAAAATCAAGTGGTTAAAACCACAATAATAATTTATGCAGAATACATACTGCATAATAATCCATATAATCAAAATCAGAGGTTCTAGATGTAGAATATATACATGCTAGGATTATGAATATACATTGCCCCCCTTGAAAAGTATCTTTTCCTTGGAGGGTAACATAATACATATATTGTATAGAGTATCCTATTTTGGAGGTGAGAAAATGTGTCCACAGCACAGTACAGTAGTATCATTTCTGCTACTGTTGTTACAAATTATCAAGTCAGAGTGAACTGGCAGTGCCCCTATAGCAGGGTTTTCAAGGTAAGAAATTTTTAAGGGGTAGTTTTTCCAGTTCCACACCCCTCAATTTGTATGGCTGAGCAGGGATTTTAATCCTATTTTCCAGAGTCATGGGAAACAGTGACTCTAACCATCACTCTACACTGGGTCATTTCTACCCAAAAGGTATTCTGAGAATACTGAATATAGTCTTGCAGCCTCAGTCAGAGGACTCTATTTTTTCCTACTTCTCACTTCTCCTTTTGAAAATATTAGCTTCCTTCATTTTTCTGAGGTGAAAAGAACTCTGGTTCTTATTGATGTCATTTTAACAATTTGCAGTTCTAAGGTTCTGTCACCTGGTTATGTGATTTGCCAGCTTATCCAACCAAGTTAAATAGTTTACAATGTTCCAGAGTGAAAATATTATTTTGTGATGACCTAGCTGTCCCACACAGATCCAGGAGATATGAAAGTGTATTTCGAACCAGATGCCAGTGCAACTACATGATAATTGCTCAAAGTGTATGTGGGGAAATTGTCAAAAAGACAACGCCTTCTGATTGAGTGCCATTCTCTCTCCCATGAAAAGTAGAGGGAACCCAGGTCCAATACCCAGCAGTGAAGGAAAAGGGAGAAAAGGAAAAGCCCCCTGTTGGACATGAAAGATTACAGAAAAGAGAAAGGGCGGGAAAAGCTGAGGGGGGGGGAGGAAAGGGGAAGAAGAAAAGAGTGGGGAGGGTCACTATAACTAATGGGGTAAAGGAATAGAAGGAGGAGAAGGAAAGGAAGGCAATATAGGTAGAAGCCAGGAGAGCTGAAGCTAAGAAAGAGGGCAGGGGTGTTTTGTCCAAGGGGTGGGAATGGATTTGGATGGAAAATCCCTGGATGTCTAAATTGGAGAAGAGGCAGAGCAGAGGAGGAATTATTGTCCACCCAGGAGACCTTCATAGTGGGAGGAAGCAAGAGAGTAAAGAGTGGAATAGGAGAATTGAAGAAGAGACAGCACAGAGAAATAAATTGCTCACAAGATAGTGGGGAGTCACAACCCAGGAACAAACAGCCAAGACAGGAGAGTGGTGAGGAGAAGACCTGCCATTGCCTAGAGATTCAGATGAGATACTGAATCCGAAATGGAGAATAACCTGAGACTTGGGGAAGTTGATTGTTTCCTAAATTAGTTCCATAAACCCCTTCCTCACCCAGTTGGAGAGGAAGGAGAAAGCTGGACTGTTTGAAGATGTTAATACTAAGTTGAATGGTTTCCAAGAGAAAGTGGGTGATGTAAAACTCTGGTGTATCTGTCACTATGGGCCAAAAAGGAAGGAGAGGTGAGGTTGAAACTTCATAGCCTATTAAAGCTTTTTCTTTTATAGTTTAATTTGGCTTCACCTTAAAGGTGATCTTTGAGGCATGTGAACTTTCCTATAAATGCTTCTTAGTGCCCCGTGACAATCAATTGATGTGATTCATATAAGTCTTATTTACAAATGGAAGCATTTAAAATGAAATAGCTATATTTTTTAAACAGTGGCATGAAGGAGGCAGAATCTAAAGTAAACAAATGCACAGGCATACTTTAGTTTAGATAATTACATAAACAAGAACCGGAACACTTTTCACTTTAGGAAAATGAAGGAAGCTAATATTTTCAAAAAGAAGTGAGAATAGGAAAAAAATACACAGTAGTCTTCCAAGGCTGCAAGACAATATTTAGTATTTTCAGAATTCCTTGTGAGTAGAAATGACCCAGTGTGCTGTATTAAGTGATGGAGCAAGACTCTGGAAGACAGGTTTCAGTTGTCAGGCTTTCCTTGGGCAGGGAGGCAGTGTGCTTTTATATCACTTTCACTGGTGGTTTGGCTACAGTACAGTGGTCCCCCGCCATTTCGCGGTTCATATACTGAGGTCCCGCTATACTGCGGGATCACAGTATATGAAAAAAGTCCCCCTGGGTAAAGGGGGGAAAGGCATGTTTCAGGCCTCCCGTACTTACCCCAGGACTGGCGTTGCCCTGAACTGGCCTGCGAGGGTCTTCCCAGGCCTTCTGGAGGCCCCAAAAGGGCCTCCCTGTGAACTGGAAGTGACTTCTGGTAAACTGGAAGTAACTTCTGGATTGTCAAAAATCATTTATGAAGCTTCTGAGAAATGATTTTAGGCGACCTAGAAGTCACTTCCGGTTTGTAGGGAGGCCCTTTTGGGGCCTCCAGAAGGCCTGGGAAGGGCCTTGCAGTCCTGTTTGGGGCAGCACCTGGCTGGGGGTAAGTGAAAGACCCCCAGCTAGGCCCCTCAGGCTGGACATGACCTGGATCCGCGTATTGTGGATTTTCAATTATTGCGGGTTGGGTCAGGTCCCTAATCCCCGCGATAGGCGGGGGATTACTGTACCTTTACTGGGCTTCATCACCTATGGCGCTGGCTTCTGTGGGATGGAAATCAATCATTATACTTATTCTAGGGCCAGCAGGTTGGAAGAGCAGCTTTGGAGCCATGCATTTTTCTGTTCTACACCTTCCTACCCCCTTTCACTGATATTTGAAAAATGTGGGCTGCAGACATTTCCATGCTTGCGGTGGGAAGGCTTGAGGGGATGGTTTTCCATCTCTTAGAGCAAAGTGGCCTTTCTTACGTTGCCAAGATGTTGCATAGCATTCTGTTGCCCTTAGAATGCCCTCCTAAGGATCAAAGGATTGCAGCCTTAATTCCATGAGCCTTAATGGATTTCTTGGGCTAAAATCTTGTTGTGCTGTTACGCAGACAGCAAAACATTTGGAAAGGAATTGCCATCAGCTAAGATATCTCCATAGATGTTATCTGTTACATCTTGAGTTGCATGTGCAACAGACAAATTCTTCAGGGATTTTTTAATTTTATGGCAATTCACCTATAAAAGTTACACCATTCATGTAACAACATATCAGGGAAAAGGGAAAGCTTCTGATAGCCACATGCCTTCTTTACCCTCATATATCCAGGGGTAAAAATAGCAAGGTTGGATATTGACTACAAGTTGTCAAAACCTCTTATCAAGAAGATAAAAAATGAATTTATAATGCATATGTAAATCGTGTAAAACAAATTTATGGGTATATGATCTCTATGATATGATTTTATATACTGTATGGCATTAATATCTTGCAGTAGAAGTTGGCATAATTATGACTGTCAGTTGGAACAGTTTAAATTGATGACTCCCTGTCCTTGAACATCAAGACTGGCATTTGAATTGCTCCCAAATGTGTTTGGTTTTCTGTTAGTATTCTGTTGACAGATGCTAGTGTGAAGTAGGTCTTCATGGATCTGAGCCTGGCAGTTGTATTTTTCTAACACTTGGTTTTTGTTACTTTAATATGTTGTATATGGAATTGACTTTGAAGACTCCTTGAGAGTATTGGAAAATGCCAAGTATTTTACTTATAATGAAAACCTGGAAGGCCCCAGGTTTATCTACCCTGCTGCACTAGTTTATATGTTTTCCAGAAGCTAATTTGATCTGTTGTGTAAAGATAGTAGGGTATAGTGGGTAAAGTATCAGTTTGGAACTCCAGAGATCTGGTTTCACTTTTCTGCTTGGCCATGGCAACCCAGGTATGACTAGATGGGCATTTGCTCCACTATGTGTGCTATATCCCTTTCTGTTTGTTCAATCAACTATATTGTGTCAGTACTACTTCTGAGTAGATCCAAACATTTGGCTTAAGTATACAGTGCATTTTGTTCCCCCAAAAGTACTGGTGGGGGTTGTTTGATAGTTTTCCACTCACCTAATTTTGGATTTGTTTATTTATTTATTTATTTTTGTACTTATTAACTGCCCAATTTTCCCATAGGGAACTCTGGGCGGTGTACAGCAGATCACCAAAGCGACTACCCATTTTATTCCTTTCTCTCCACACAACACTGGTAAAGATTATGACTGCGCTGCAATTTGTAAATTGTAATGTTCAGAATTTCTAGTTTTCAAAAAAGGTTTCTAGTTTTAAAAGGTTCATCTGTGGCTATGTTCTCTCTTCCCACCTCTGTCACTCTCTCTGTGGCTTCTCAATATGTGTGCTTAACAGGTCAAAGACAACAACTGTATTGTTGTGTCAAGTTTGAAGTCCCAGACTAATCTTCCCCTCAAAAGTAAAGCCCCATTCACTAGCGTGAGACTCATTCATTTTATGACATATTATTACATTTTTTCCATTAAATATGGCACTGATTATATTAATGCAGTTCTTAAATATCTCACTTACCTTGAAAGTCCTGTTACAGTTGCTACATGTTGGTTCTAACTTGATGGCACAGAACAACAAAATAACCCTAGTTTGTCTAAGAGATGTAAACTGAAGTAAATAAAAAATTAGCTATATGGTGTAATAAAAAAGAACTACTGCTTTCATCAATTTGATTGCCATCTTTAATCTGATCTACATGTTTCTGTGTAATTCTCCTTTTGTAAATTACAAAACAGCATGGGAAAGAGTAATGCCTCTGAAGTCTGAAAAAGCTCATGTTAATCTCTTTTAGCCTTCATTATTACATAACAGAAATAAACATACTAATGCCTCTTTAAAGTATCAAAACCCTTAATATAGACATTAAATATACCCCCGGTAGCCCTCTGTCAAGGAAGCTTCTCCATGTTTTTACTGGTGTGAAACTAGTCAATAGGCTTTACACCTGCACAAGGCTAGAAAATAGGCGGAGAAATAAATCTTCAAAAACAGAAAAAAGAACACACCTTTCTTTCAAATTCGGTATGAGCAAAATGAAACATCTCTTTAGCTGTTTCATTTCAGAAAGTTGATGAATATTAAGTTGCAGCAATGTCAGTAGCAGTTATCATTCACACTGGGATCCTTCTGGATTTTTGTGCAATGAGCTAAACCACTAAGTAGCAAATATCTAGGCCAGTGATGGTGAACCTTTAAGAGACTGAATGCCCAAACTGAGATTCAAAACCCACTAATTTTTCGCAAAGTTGCCAGTACAGCAATTTAACCTGAATACAGGTGGCTGTGAAGGGGTGATGCCGGGTGCTCACCAAAAGGGCTCTGAGCACCACGTTTGGCATCCCTACCATAGGTTCACCAACACTGGTCTAGGCAGCTTAGTCAACTCAAGTCCTGGACTGACCTTGCCCACCCAGACTGTTAATTGGGATCCTTCTAGGCTGGAAGAACTAAAAGAAGAGTTCTTATTTCAGTTCAGTTTTGCTTGAGAGATGTGGCTTTCTGTATCTCTTGTGTTCCCATATCTTTTTTAATTGCCACTCAGTCATAACAGGCTTGTTTCTCAGTTTTTTCCTCCTGGATTCAAAAGCACTGACTAGACTAAATTAATACGAATAATGAGAATAGCTGGGGTTATATGGCTCCCCAGCAACACAACTTCTGTGGAAAGCTTGTACTCTCTTCATCTCTCTCTCCCTTATGTGAATTTGCATTCCCACTCACACATCAGCTTTGATGAAAGCAAAGGAACAGGCAGGGAATGGCTATACTTTGGGTCAAAATTTCAGTCCAAGTCTTTGGCATCAAGTCCTGAGTACCAAGCTCCAAGTCCCTGTTAAAAACAAGCTCTTCCTCCCCCAGAAAAACAAAATGGGTAGGTGGCATCTGAGGTGCGAGTCAAGTCCAAGTCATGGGGTGGGGATCCAGTTTAGTTACTGGTGCAATTTATGTCTGACTTGACGGCAAATGTAGTGACTTCCTTGAGAAGAGGAATGTCATCTTTATAACAGTGTTTTGTCTTGGTTATTTGTTTGGAAGGCACCTTTTTTGTTAGGATTTGTATCTCGGATATGAAGCATCTTCTAGGATCTTAACACCCAGTCTGTGAGTTCAAAAATGTCACTTTTTAGATTTCCTGACCACAGTGAGAACGCCAATCCCATCTATCCTCCACTAGCCAAATAAGGCCAGTTTCTGGACAACTAGCATAGACCTGTTCTCCTTTTCTGCATTCTGTACAGATCTCTCTCCTCCCCCCGCCCGCCCATCCACCACCTGTTTGTACACATAATAGGCTTTTCAAGATGTGGTATTCAAGGAGTGGTTATACCTATTCCATTCCCCAGTGAGTTTCCATGGCAGAGCCAATGAATCAAACTTAGGTCTTCCAAATCCTAGTCCATAGCTCTGTCTTCTTCACTATACTGGATACCAAGAGCTATGGTACCTGTATGATAATTCCATGTTCAGAAGCAGCATGCTACTGGATATCAGGGGCTAGAGCCAACAACAGGAAGGAATACAGCCAACAACAGGAAGGAATTATTGCTTTCAACTTGAATCAAACTTCTACTCCCAATTAGATTAAACCACTTGAATCATATGCTGAATGGTACCAATAAATCCCTGTACAGGCTTAGGTTCAGGTAACTTAAGGGACTGTGTGTTTTCTTAAGCACCTCCCCGTGGTCTGAGATCTGTTTTACAACCAGGAGAATAGTGGAACTTGCTCTCAGTTTGACCACACGCATAGTCAGGTCTGATGAGGACAGGAGAGAGGGTTTCTTCAGTGGCTGCTCCCAGGCTGTTGAGTGTTCTTCTACCGAAGATTAGACAGAGGGGAATATCTGGCTACCAGAAACCAAACAGATTATAAGAGAATGCAGGTTTGAAAAAGAGGGATCATCAAAAATAATCATCTTATAAGATGCTTTAGAAGGGTCTAAATTATTTTATGCCAGTGGTATTACTTGTTTAATTGCCTTTGAATTTTGTAGTTTATTGTGTTTTAGTTATATTTATTTATCATCTTGTAAGCCACCTCAGGTCACGACATAGGGAGAAAGTGGAGATATGTATACATCAGTCTGAAAAAATAATGAGTCAGCATTTACATCAAGCTGATCGATTCAATGGGTATATACTCTAGCTATGACTAGAATACAGCCATTGTTTTAGCCTCGTGATTTGCCTCTAGATTTCCTAGAGATATCCAGTTGGCTTCTGTAGGAAAGCAAGAAATGTCCCTTAAACAGTGGAGGTTTTTTTAAGGGTATTCTTTATATTTAGGGTTAGTCTTACAGATTGTTAGATCACACTGTTTCCCCAGGTTAAAATGGAAAACAGTGACCAAAATTCAGGTGACTGCTTATGCTGCCATAACTGCAGTGTCATAACTTGGAGTTATAGCTTCTAAGTAATAGGTTCACATGGGATTCCTAGTTGCACATCTGCTGTGTATTTCAACACATGCTAAGAATTTAGTTGGGGACTAAATAAGTAGCTATTGGCATTTCCAGGCTATGCGACTGTACTTACACCAATGTAAATAAATACTCATTTAGATTCAGGTGAATGTTGTAAAATTCCTGGCATGGTAATCTTTTATTGCTTTTTACTGTGGCTATGATGGGGCATTAAAATGTCTGGGAAAGACTAGCGACTTCTTACATGGAATTTCAGATTAAGTCATTCCAAAGTGTGGCTATAACTGATCATTTAATATGTATACTTGTGCCTCTTGCTTTTGCTTTTATTTTTATTTTCTGCATATGTATTGGTTAACCTAGTTTAGTATCATTCATTAAAACAGATATAGACAAAAATTGTGAAATATACTTCCGCATGGATTACTGGAGCAGTTGTAGGAAAGAAATAAGAATGAAATGTTCAGCAAAAGATCTTTTAAAATTCCTTTTAAAATTTTATCTATTATTTAATGCTGAAGTACGTTTCAGTGAAATCTGATAGATGAGAATATTGTTTATTTTTTAAAACTCTATTGTTGCTAATATTATTAAAAGCTCAAATACTTGGCTTCCAAAACCATGGGAGAGGTGAAACTATTCTGTTCTATTCTGTTCTGCTCTTTTATTTTTATTGCATTATTGTAAACCACCTGGAATTCTGTTAGAAGACAGGTGGTATATAAATAAATGAATAAATGAATGAATAAATAAATAAATAAATAAATAAAGGTAATACATGGAATATTAAAAATATGGTTTTATTTCTCTCCTCTCCATCTCTACCAGGTGAAAGCTATGTATGTGCATCCAATGAACCATTCCGCAAAGTTGATTACACGAAGAATGTTAATCCAAATTGGTCTGTTAACATCAAATCTGCATCCTCTCGATCCCTTACATCTTTGACAACTGCAAGAAGTGAAGTGAAGGAGAGCAAGGACTTCATTAAACCCAAACTGGTGACCGTTATACGGAGTGGAGTGAAGCCACGGAAAGCTGTGAGAATTTTGCTAAATAAAAAGACAGCTCATTCCTTCGACCAAGTGTTGACTGATATAACAGAAGCTATTAAATTAGATTCGGGAGTTGTCAAGAGAATTTGCACACTGGATGGAAAGCAGGTAGGAGAAATTTGTAGAAACATAACCATTACTAAGGCTTCATAGTTCAAGACCCTATTTTATACATATTGAAGCTAAATTCTTAATAAATTAAACCTCCTTAGAGTGTGTGGTTCTTTGCTTGCCCTGTCATGTTTCACTTGCATAACAAGATAGGGAGAGAAGCAAGTACGTTGTGTGCTTATGGAGATTGTTGCTAATGAATAAGTCTCTCTGATCTTTCCACCCAAAAATCTGTTATCTGGAGAGCATCACTTTCTTCAGCATCCATGTTTGATTATTTTCATAATGGGATTGGAGGATGGAATGGATGAAGGATGCAACCGGAATAATATTCTTGAAGGGTTTGAGTATGTATAGTAGTTGGCAACTTTTCCTAGCTCACTGTTGTGTTGAAAGGCATTTTATGTGGTGTGATCACTGTTTGTGAGCTTCAAATAGTCATTAACCCTTTAGCAATATTAAGTAGCAAAGCCATAGAAGTGAGATAAATTGCAAATTGTTGTACTGCTGCTATGGTTTACCATATACTTCCAAGAGTAAAGTAATGAAGGTTCAAGTCTAAATATTATCTTTTGAATCTCACTGAATAGCAGAATTTGTCCAGAAAAATATTTCGGTGGTGGTGGTTGCTGCACATGGCCTGTGCCTTTTTAGAAATTGCATAATAAGTCTCAGTTGTTTTGATTCAGTTTCTCTGAGCGACCCGGATTGTGTTTCAAGCTAATATTACCTATTTAACTTTGAAGTGGTCTATGATTTTAAGGAACAGCTGTGAGGCTTGAAGTTCAGTACAGCTTTGCGAATTGACACAAAGAGAATTTATTTAGTAAAAACATTATTTGAAAGTACTTCTAGATTTTTCATGTTTGACAGACTATTCAAAATGTTGCTTGATTTTCAAAAACTATTCCTGGATCAACTTCGTATATAATCTACCAAAGCCAGATGTCTTCTTGCTGCAGATTCTGGTCTGGGAATTATATGTGTAGTAACTAACATCAGACAAATATAATTTCTGTACTGTTTTGAATGAACACTTCCCAAGCACTTTAATCTTTTCTTCATTAATAAGATTTTGCAGTGTTCAGTGATCCAGAAGCTGATGCTCCTCCTGTCCCAGTTATGAATCTGCTTTTGTTTTATGTTTAAATTCACTTTGTTCCTTATTTTCAAACATGGTTCTATGTTTGCCTTCACAATAACATGATTTCCCTATTCATCGGTGTTGGTATTCCTTTATAAACAGCAGTCATTATCTGCTTGGAAATAGTATTTGAAATATAACTTTATAACATCATCAATTTAGGTCCATGCAATTAAAATAGTCTTTTGGAAACTGAAAAATACATGTAAGATTTATTTTGTGTGTGTGTGTGTGTGTGTGTGTGTGTGTGTGTGTGTGTGTGTGT
>JAHTLZ010000330.1:37615250-37634910 GCA_023846285.1 Phrynocephalus versicolor
TGTGTGTGTGTGTGTGTGTGTGTGTGTGTGTGTGTGTGTGTGTGTGTGTCTGTGTGTCTGTGTGTCTGTGTGTCTGTGTGTGTGTGTGTGTGTGTGTGTCCTTACAGTCGTGACCGACTCTTCATGACCCCATGTCCATGGAGTTTTCTTGGCAGGAATACTGGAGTGGTTTGCCAGTACCTACTCCAGGCACCTACAGCATTATAGAATATGAAGTGCTAAATCCATATTTAACACAATAAAGGATGTATTATGATAAAGGAATTGTGAAAATGTTTAGCTTTTCTGAATAATGAGATTTCCAGTTACTTTGGGTGGCAACTTTAGATATATTGAATCATTTGTTGAAAAGCATTTCAGCACTTAGAGTCTTGATTCAAAAGGTCTGCTCTAGTTGGGACTCCCAGTTAGCTTCAGACCATAGGTTTGCCTATTACTCAACCAATTTATCTACTGATAAATATGTATTGTTTTCATGTCAAAAGAGGCAACCTTTTCTTATTCACCATCTGTAATAGAAACATTGCCTTTACTATATTATTTGATTGTGCCCGTATTTACAGATAAAGATTTTATTTCTAGCAGCACTAGTATGGGTTATGTTTTTATATGGCTACAAATATTAAATCTTATAGGATAACCAGCAGGGAAATTGGTAAATCTTTAGGACTAAATCCCCAAACCCTAGTATTCTAGTCCTTTGAGTCTTTGACTTGACCCTCCAAGACTTGGGACCTGGACTGTGTATGGACCACCCCGCTGATAGGCCAGTACATGTGCAGAGAGAATGGGCTTATGAGCCCATCCATGCTGGGATGGACTCATTTTTCTGATAGGCCAGTGCTGGTCGAAAGGCATGCTAGAATGTCACCAGGGCACAGGAAGAGACAGGTTGGAGGACCTGCCCTTGGCAGGATAGAACATCACAGTGAAAGGCCCTCTGATGTTCTGCATGCTAGAGTGTTCGTACGCCAAGCTGTAAGCTGCCTTGGGTCCTTTTCCTAGGAGAAAGAGCTTGGCACCATTGCTTAAAGACATTTTAAACATTGCGCACTGCTTCTACCACCACCACCCCGGGGCGTGGAGGAGCATCGAGCAATGCCTCCATGGAGGCAAGCCCCAGGCTCCAGCTGCTTGGCACTGGGGTGGGGGAGAAAAACCTTTTGTTTCCCCAGCGCCAATCAGCTGGAGCCCAGGGTTTGGGGAAGGGGGGAAGGTTTAAAAAGCCCAGGCTTTTAAAACTTTTCCCCCCTCCCTCAAGCCGTCTCGGGGTACCATTGTACTGCGGTCCCACAATATAGCGGGACCGCAGTATATGAACCACAAAAGGGCGGGTGACCACTGTATTAAAAGTAGAGAATGGCTATCCTTTAACAAATCTGTTCACCCTGCTTTCTTAGCACCCACTTCTCTGTTCAATTTTTGCTTGAAATGTATCAAATTAAGTCTGTGGCTTTTTACTGATTTTTAATTTATTGCTTTGAGTGCCTACTAAATGGCTCTGATAGATAACACTGACATATACAAATATTTTAAAATACATTTTTAAAATAGAACTTTTCAGTATATTTCAAGGGGTTAACCAAAGGTTCAGTAACACTGCCTGGTGGTGTCTCTGCAACCCCCCTGGGGATCACCTGCCATGCCCCCAAGGCTGGTGGCTCCTGGGGTTGAGGCAGTGGCAGCCACCGCTGCCAGTGTGGGAGGCCTTTGAGGGTGGGTGGTTGGGCGGGTAGGGAGTAGTGAGGACCTGGGGGGGGAGCAGAGGGCCAAGGAAGTGCCAGCGAGCACTGATGACCTGGGGTAAGTGGCGGCAGTGGCAGCATCAGCCTGGGTAACCAACCAGCCAGCTGGGCAGATGAATGGAGGCTTCCTCCTCCTCCCCCTTTTCCTCCCACTCCGCTCTCCACCTGCCTCCCCACTTCCTTCTCCCCGGCATGCCATGGCAAAGTGAGCGCCATGGGGATGCACAGGTGAGACCCACCGGCCGAGCATCAGCAGCCACCAGCATTGCCACCAACATGGCCGGAACGGCAGGGCCAGGTGGAAACACCCGGGAGTCGGTGAGCAGGCTAGCCTCATGGCCACCGCCGCTGCCACTCTTCATCTGTGGGGGTGCATGGCGGGAATCGAGCATTAGTGTGCACATGTGGGGGCAGGTGTTTGTGGGGGGTGTTTGTGTGTGTGTGTGTGTGTGTGTGTTTGTGTGCGTGGACAGATGCATGTGAGGGGCCAGAGCAGCGGTGAGGAATGCATGCATGTGCACATTTCCCAAAGGACCCCGCTGGTACGTGCAGCGGGCAAAAGGAGCCTGCGGGCTATTTAGAGTTGGACAGCCCTGCCGTGTGGGATGCTTCGCAAGACAAAAAAATATTCCACATGTATCCAGGGAACACCCCCCCCCGGTTATTTTGGTCTTTGTTCTAGCCTCCGGAATGGATTAATCCATTTTCAATGCATTCCTTTGGGAAACTGTGTTTCGTAAGACAAACATTTCTTAAAACAAAGTGACCTGTAGAATGAATTAAATTTGTCTTAGGAGGTACCACTGTACTTCACAATTCCTTTCTTTTAGGGTACTCTGAGACTGTGCTGCTTGCTTACACCGGCTGGCAATAGTGCCATGGAGTACAGGAGGGAACTGAACCCCCAGTTTCTGAGTTATTCAACCACTACTAACAATTTATTTCAGCTTTTCTGTATTTTGATCTTCTGTTATAGTGAAAGCAGAATAGCATAGAACTAGTAGAGGACAAAATTTTATCACTGCATACTGCTACTAAAAATACCAAATGTAGCCAGAAAAGGAATGGCAATCTTCGGATATTCATGTCTTTATTTAGCCTTTGCTGTAATATGGAATGTTCTTGTGACTGCTATGCATATCTCCCCAGCTATTCATTTTCCTTTTGTTAATGCTTAATTATTCAACAATTCATTGAGTAGATACTTTTATTGATTAGTAACTCTGACTTCAGTAATGGGAATAAGTCCATTGAGGTCAGCATGAATAATGTCCGGTTGGTAATATGGGATTGCAACATAAAATAGATATGATGATCAGCTAGAATGGAACTTGACTCGAGTTATGTAAGCTGTTGGAAGTTGAGGTGGGGGCTCAGGCACAGTCTGTCTGCCACTTATCAGGCAGTGATTTCAACAATATCAAGACAAATCAAAAATACTTCACACCTCCACCACCAAGGCCGTAGCTAACCACCCATACTTCCTGAGTTTCAGCACATTAGGCCATTGTTCACCTATTGAGACTACTGTCTACCTAACAAGCCTATTCAGACCATTGTTCATCTTATGAGCCTATTTCAGACCAGAGTGACATTAGGTCAAGGTGAACTATCAAATGGAGGACTCACAATTAGCTGACAAAGCTGTTTGGAGGAGCAGCAAAATGTTTCAATCTCCCAAGAAAACAAGTCCAGTTCAGTTGCCATGACTCAACTTCCACACTAATTTAAAG
Organism: Phrynocephalus versicolor; assembly: GCA_023846285.1. Lineage (NCBI taxonomy): Eukaryota > Metazoa > Chordata > Lepidosauria > Squamata > Agamidae > Phrynocephalus > Phrynocephalus versicolor. The sequence goes on from JAHTLZ010000330.1 coordinate 37,618,729, forward strand.
GTGTTAAGAGGCTTCCACGAGGTAGCCAAAATTTATAAGCTGTGCGAGGGTCTTCCAATTCCTTTTGGAAGCCAGTTGAGGGCTTCAGAATGGATCCAGGTACAATTCACAATGATTTGGGCCTTGTTCAGTGCAATTTGTGGACATATTTGTAAAGTCCTTTTGTAAACCTTCCCACTGATTTTCACTGTCCTTGAAGTAGGAATAACCCTGTTAAGTATTAGGGGTTTGTGAATGTAGCATCTTTGGAATTTTCATTAAAAATAGTAATAGGCAGAAATTATTTGTGCCCAATTCAGTTTGATTTGTGTATTGTTAATCATTTTCTGAATTAGTTTTGTTCTGTCCTCAGATTGAATTGGGCCATTTCAGTTCAGTCCAGGCCTTATAAAGATCAGTCCAAATTAGGCTAATCTGGTTAATACTTCAGGTTTTAGCCAAAGCTAACGCGCAGCTCTAGTTTAAACAAATCTTCATTCTTTGGTAGCATGAATAATCCTGAGCATTTCAAGGTTATTAGTAGTGTTTCAGATGCTGTCTTTCTGTCATAGGTAGAACAATCTGAAATCTTGGCTGCTTAATACCACAACTTTTTCCAGAACTGATATTAATGACTATAATAGGGATGTAAAGATAAAGGTAATCATCATGACATCTGCTATTTTCATCTGTTACAAGTACAAAACGAGGTGTGCAGAGCACGAGGCTGTGAAAGTTAACCTAGTTCTCTTAAGAAAATAGGAAGGGTATTCAAAAAAAGTGTTTTCCATCAAACAGACTGTCTGACAGCTTGGTATATGTCTCAGTTTGTTAGCTGAAAGGTCATCTGGTAGAGATGTTTTTGCTTACATAAATATTTGATGCAGCTTTGTTTCCTTCCTGATGAACTTTAAAAGCTCCACTTTATATTTCAGTGCTTGTCAGGTCAATAAATAGATGTCGCTTACAGTTTTTCTATTTTTAAAATGAAGTGCAAATGATGGTTGGGCCAGCAGCTAGTCAAAGAAGTGCATTATCCTTTAAGCCTGAAATATTGTGTTTCATCCTTGGTTGTGCTCTTTGGGCAGGGTGGAAATTGTAGTCCAACCCATCTGAAGAGCTCTAGGGTTGGGTGCGGGGAGGATCGACTGCTCTGCCTCTTCCTCTGTTAACATCTCACAGTATAATCTCACTTGGAATAGAATTCATTGGCCTATGCGCCAGTTGCTGGAAAACATGTCTCAGCAGTGTTATATCTTCTGTCTGTTCAAATGTTGACGCAAACTGATCAGAGACAGAATAACATGACCTAGAAGGGCACCTAAAGAAGTGGCCTTTGTGATGTCATTGTCCACTGAAGAGGCTTAATTCTCTTTGTTTCGGTGTCTGATGAAATTACAACCATCTGCATATCACATGTTCATTCCACTTCTTGAAAAAAAATGGGGCAGTCATAGGGGAGAACAAAGGATTGGCTTAAAAACATATTGCAGAAAATGGAATAGCTGTTCAAAACGATGTTGTACTTGTTAGAATAATATTGTTGTAACCAGAACAAAAATAGTCAATGATGAAAAGGCATTTGAGAATAAAAATAAAAGCAATCTGTGAAGAAAGGGAGCCAGGTATATGGAGACCTATTTATTTTTCTGCTCTTAATGACTGGTTAATTTCAACCAGATGGATGCTATTCCATTGGAATACCTAACTTACTTTCCCCAACTGTTACGACCACTATTTCATTCTCTTGAGCCTCCTCTTTTTTAAGGAAAAAAACCTTCAAATGTTGTAATATCCTTGCCAATTTGTCAGATCATTAGGTTGTTAGGATTGCTTTAATGGATGGTTATCTGCTTTTGGACTGCTCTGCTTTTTATGTTTCTGCCTCAAATTTCTGTATAGCTGGTTTAGAGCTTTCACACTTTATAGTTAATATTTATGCATCATGCCCACCCAGTAATCTGATAATTCTCTTGCTCCCTAGCATGTGAGTGGCTGAATAGCTGATATATCTTTCTGTTGACATCATTTTAATTTACTCTTACTCCCATTAATCACTTTTGGTGATCAAGATGGCCTTGCAGTTATCAGCTGACATTTAAGTGCCTCGTGATTTGTATCATCAGTGCATTCATGGAATAATAATGATAATGTTATAATATCTTTATGAAATAATAAATATGTTGCAACTGAATGTGTAATACGGACACAAGTAGCTCTACTGTATTTATATTTTTAAATCTCATGTATACATACACAGATGTCTTGAAAAAATGTATGCATATGAGTAGGTACATGACTGATGCCAGATTTGATTTCTTCTGTGTTTAGTTTCTTCAAAGTATCTTGGTTTTTTTCTGTTCTGAGGAATTGATTTGAGAATAATGATTATTTCTTCAGAAGAGAACTAAAGTGAAACATTGACCAATCTGTGGTAGTCAAATTCAGTAAGTACCTGTGCTTTCAGCATAAAGATGACCAAGATGTACCAGCCTGTCATGTATGTTTTAAAAGTGAGAAGTGTAAATCTGTGCAGACCTGATTCAGGCATAGGGATTCAACCTCGGACTTTTAGAATTTACTACAGTCCTAAGACTGGATATAAATGCTGGTTTCAGATTCATCTATATAGTTTTTTATTTAACTCTTAAATTATTTTCAATCTGAATATAAAAAGATTTGAAAAATTCTGCTTAAAGAAATCCTGATATTCCTTTTTCCAGTCTTTTTATAATTTATTGGTTGAAATCCTATTGTGCAGTTATGCAAATAGTGCAACTTTTAGAAGCAAATGGCAGGTTTCATAATATCCATAGACATTATTGCATAATAAGTTGTGGCTGAGGATTCTTCTTCTTCTTCTTCTTCTTCTTCTTCTTCTTCTTCTTCTTCTTCTTCTTCTTCTTCTTCTTCTTCTTCTTCTTCTTCTTCTTCTTCTCTTCTCCTTCTTCTTCTCCTTCTCCTCCTCCTCCTCCTCCTGTGTCATCACCAGGCTACATCTCTCTTGAAGTTTAATCCTTCACCCATGATTACTAGAAGAAACTATGTAGGGTTGGTTTGTTACAGACTCTTTAAGGAGCATAACATGTCAAAACAAGCAGCATATCCTTAACTTTCAAACACCACTTGTTGTGATCTCTACATAATTACCAGTATATATTAATAAATAATGAAAGGGTAATGTCTGGCACTTGTTAGGAGATCCTCTTGGGAGGAAGTGGTAGAATAATCTGTCCCCTGAGGTTCTTGAAGGATTATAAAAGACAAGCGAGTGAGTAGATTATATGAAGACACATATATCTGATGTATTCTGTTAAATGCTATTTTAGTGCTATTTTTATTGTTAAAGTAATTTGAACAGAGATGCCCTGTTTCCAAACAAAATTGAAGTTTGTGCATTCTCAGTCACATGTATACAGTCTGTGTTGGGTTTGCTTTAGAACATTACATCATGGTCGCAGCTCAGCTTTTTAAACTATTCTTTTCCATTGTACCCTCAAGAATGACAGAGGTTTTTTTAATGTTTAACCTTTCCATGTTGTCAGTCTCAGTTAGGCTGATTCTGTGAATATTGCCAGTATTTTCTTATGATTGGATAGCAGTAAAAAAAAAATTCAGCTTTTCTGCTCAATTCCTTATGTAGTTCAGAATCCCACTGAGAAAAAAAGGTGGTTCTTCTTTGTGGCGTCTGTGAAAACACAGATGTTTCTTTGCGCCTGCACGAAGATCACCAGTATTCCAAAGCTGTTGCGGAGATAGGACCTCCTCCTCCCACTGCACATGCTCCTCCGTTCCCACCTTGTGCTCCTCAGTTCCTTTTTTACTGCCGCTGCGTTAGGTCACTCTTCCTAGAGCTCCTGCGGATTCGAACGAAAGGAAAGTTATCTTACCTACTTTATCCCTTCCTTTTTTATTTTCGTCACTTAAACCTCTTCCTCTCCAAATCCAACTCAATTTTTTCCCTTTTTTATAATTCTTTCTGCTTTTCCCTGTTCCCCCTCCCCGGACTACCCTCCGTGCCATTTTATGGCCTCCGGAGGCCTTTTCAAATGCTGCATGGCCTGTCCTGACAAAATTCCATTCTTGGATGGCCACGAGCAATGCCCTTACTGTTTAGGAGAGGCTCACCAGCCGAGCACTGCCCCGAGTGCAAAAAGCTCTCCAAGCCTGACTTAAAACAGAGATTAGGTTGACTTCAGGCTTTTTTCTGGGAAAAATCCGTTTCTCCAATGGAGTCTCAGAGCTCTTCTATACCTACGGCTCAATCACCCGCCCTAGTGCCTAAGCCGCCAAAAACTAAGGCATCTCAGAAATCTAAGCCTGCTGAAAAAAAGAAGAAAAAGTCTTCATCTTCGGACTCGAGGCCAGGACATCATGCTTCCAGCCCATCGGTAGCAGCCACGCGCCCTTCAACTTCAGTGCCAATGGACCGTCAGTCCCAGGATTACCATTCCACTTCTAAACAACACCTACATGTGCCTTTCCCCGCTTCCAGCCACTCTGGTAGCTGGGGAGACCGCTTCGCTAGAGGATACCCCACTGTTAGCCCTGGTGTTTCTCCAGGCCCTGCAGCCAACACTGTGTGTGCCTTAGAGCATCCACCACACCGCTCCACTTCGGCTTTCTCTTCCATCCTGAGAGGCCACGTTTTCAGACTCTCAGGCTACTCATGACATTGATGCCAATGCCGACCACTGATCTGCTGCTCATCACCACTTGGCACCTCAAAGGAGAGTCAGACTACAGGAGGAGCCTACACTTGATGTTGCTACTCCTCGACACCGACAACATCAAGAGCATGGCACCGTTGCTTTTTCACCTCCTCCACATCGACTCTGACAACATGGTGTCGAGGCCCTCTCTCCAGCTCAACGTCAATATCAACATCAAGAGGGACACAGCACCAACACTCTTCCTCCGACCTCGGCATTGACATCAAGAGGGACATGACACCCTCTCCCCACCTCGGTGTCGACATTGAGAGGGACACGACAGCAACACTGTCTTCCCCCCTCATCGTTACAGATGCCAGGACGATTGCGATTTTGATGAACTTTTGCCTCCCTGACACCAACTCCAACATTGAGATAATTAAGGGGCGAGGATTATTCTCCCCCGCAAGATCGGAGCGACCACCAGGAAGAATATATGAGATCACCAACTACATCGACATATAACTCTCGCACACAGCATCCATACCATTAGCGCTGAGCATACTTCGATGTTGACACATCTTTGTCTCCATCACTGGCCTCATCGACACCATCGATATATTCAAGTGGGTTCATGCTCCTCTGATGCCGAATCTGAAACAACAGAATACATACACCTAACAACCAGACCGAACTTACTCTCCCAATCCAATGGACTCGTTCATTACCTAGATCACATGTCACTCCACCTGACAGTGTGGCTAATAAACTTTCCATCCAGGATGTCTTAGAAAATGCTAGAAGGCCCTCCACTCTCCCTTATACTCCTATAAGTGGAACATTTTTTCAGCTTACGCCAATCAGCGGGGCTATTCCTCTTGCCCTACATCACTGGACACATTGCTGGACTTTCTCCTTTCCCTCTTCCATAAGGGCCTTGCCCTCTCCACCATGTGGGTCTATGTGGCAGCCATCACTGCATTCCACCTCCACACCCCACTCTGAGGCAGCAGCCCTCATCCTCCATCCAATGCTGAAACAATTCCTCAAGGGCCTGAAGAATCTACGACCCCATTACCACTCGTTGCCACTTCAGTGGTTACTTGCCCTGGTCCTTGGGAAACTAATGAAGCCTCCCTTTGAACCGATGGCCTCTGTGCTATCACTCAAGACTGCCTTTCTCATAGCCATTACCTCAGCCAGAAGAACCTCTGAGCTGGCTGCTCTTTGCATAGATCCCCCTTTCCTCCAATTCCACCCCAACAAGATAACGCTGTTTCTGGACATTTGCTTCTTGCCTAAGGTAGCCTCCGACTTTCATTTATACCAACCACTGTTCTTACCTACCTTTTTGACTCCGTCAACCAACTTAGAATGCTTGCTCCACAGCTTGGATGTGCGACGGGCACTTCTCTTTTACTTGTCCAAGATGACATCATTTTTGACGACCAAACGGCTCTTCGTCCGTACTACTGACCCCTCCAAGGGTTCTGTTGTCTCTGCTCAAACTGTCTCCAAGTGGCTTTGCAACACTATTAAAATTGCTTTAAAAAGGTAAAAGTTCCCTCTGAACATGTGTGCTAGTCCTCTCTGACTCTAGTGACAGTGCTCATCTCTGTATTCAAGCCAAAGAGCCAGTGTTGTGCATATTCATGGCCACGTGGCCAGCATGGCTGCAAGGAAACACTGTTTTACCTTTCCGCTTTTTATGGTGGTACCTATTTATCTACTTGCATTGACATGCTTTCGAACTGCTAGGTTGGCAGGAGCTGGGGTTATCAGCGGGAGCTCGCTCCGCGGTGTGGCACCCGGGATTCAAACTGCTGAGCTGCTGACTTTGCAGTCAACAATTTTCGGAGCCTTAGTCCACTGAGCCACCACGCCCCTTAAAATTGCTTACATTACGGCCTTGCTAAAACACCACTGCCCTCCATCCCTAGAGGCCACTCTACCAGAGCCCTTGCCTCATCTACAGCATTCCTTCGGGAATCAGCATCCTGGATGTCTATAAAGCTGCTACATGGGCCACACCTTCTACCTTTGTGACCCACTATAAGCTTGATGTCCGCTCACAAGCATATGAAGCTTTCGGAAGAGCTGTGCTATCTGCATCATTGCTGTGACAGCCCACCGCCAGTAAGTCTGCTTGTTAGTCACCCTATGTGTGTATTCACAGATGCCACGAATAAGAAAGTTTAGTTACTTACCTGTAACTTTAGTTCTTTGAGTGTGCTTCTGTGAATTCACACTACCCACCCATCTTTCCCCTCTCTCCATCATGTCTGTTTTTTCTCCTCTGCAGTGGCAAATTGCAGGGGAACTGAGGCGCACAGGGCAGGAATGGAGGAGCATGCACAGTGGGAGGAGGAGGTCCTATCTCCACAACAGTTTTGGAATACTGGTGATCTTCGCGCAGGCACAAAGAACCCTATGTGTGGATTCACAGATACACACTCGAAGAACTAAAGCTATAGGTAAGTAACTTAAACTTTTTTCTTCCTGGCATCTGTCAATACTCACATAGGGTGACTAACAAGCAGACATTTCCCACTACTTTTCTTTCTTTTCCCACTACTCTGTCTCATCACAGGTATGAGTATACATGTTCACTCTGAAATGAGACTTATTGCCATGATGATCCATCAAAGTAAATCCAATTTCTCTGTCATCCAATCAAAATGGCCTATCCTAGATGGTTCTATACTAGTTCGCCAGTTGAATCACATTTTTGTTTGCTGCTGTATGCTCACTTCTCCTGTGTCAGATCGCACAACACGTGTGATATGAAAGATTTGTGACCCTATGGAGTTCAACGAGTCAGAGCAGACTACACTGTGTATGGCAGACAAATAGCCATCCAGATTTAAAGATAGTTTATGTTCTCTCCTACTTGAATATACAACTTGTTTGCCATTACTCCATAAATAAAATACTGTACTTTAAATTTCACATGTGCATGTTTTGTCTGTTCCTTAATGTATCTTAATCCCAGTCCAGTGGGTGTTAGCCATGAATAATTCAGGGGCATCTGGCTCAATTTGTGCTATTTTCACAGAGCAATCCTCTGCATTTTTACTCAGAACTAAATCCCATTCTTCCAAGGACAAAAAGGGATCTCCAGGGAGCCTTTGGGCAGATAATAGGAAGCTTTAAAATGTTTGAAAAACAGCTGTGGCTGATGACATCATTGGCCATACATAGCATAACATTGTGCAATATGATTTCGGCCACTGTTTAAACAAAATAAAACCTGGCTTCAAACCCTGCTTCTTTTTATGTTGTGTATTACAGATGAAGTTGCAACTACTGTATTGTAACTACTATACTAGATTGGCTGTGGAGGATAGAAATTAACATTTTAACATTTTAATTATTCTAGTTGTATGCCTTTTGTTTGAATGTTATTAAGTTTGTTATAGAATGAATTGTGTAATGGGAGAGCTGGAATATGATGGAATGAGCTCTTATTTTTGTTGGAATGGTAATCAAAAGTTCTGTTTGATAGGTAACCCAGATATATTTGCTTAACCCACCCCCCTTTTTAGTACAGTATAATCTTAAATCACAGATAACTGATGCTTTGTGTTTTTACATATGGCTTTCAAACTGATCTGCCTAATGCATTTAAAGTCTTTTGGTAAATCCCATAATTTATCATTCATTAATATTTTAATACTGTTTAGCACCCTGCTGTCTTTGGAACCTGACAACAGAATGAATTGCTTGTGGGCAAAAAGGATTCCCTAGGAATTTGTTTCTGAAATTCAGTTCATTAGGCCTGGATCACTATTCCTTCAAGCAAACATTTAGTGTTTATAGCTCATTTTCAGCCTTAAAAAACTATAGTTGTTCACATTCACATTTCTTCCCACTGCTCTATGCAGGCCCCCTTGTAAAAAAAAAAGTCCATGTGATGCTTTGACAAAACAAAACGGCAACCAAAGCAAGCCGTGCAGTTCAGCAGGGGTAGTTCTGAGTGCCCTTTTCACCTTCTGTTTTGTGCTGCAGGCCGAAGAGATAACTTTGTCTACGCTTACGGTTGTTGTTGGTAGATATGAAAAGGAAAATCAGTTTGACTTCTTTCTATAGCAGGTTTCCTTCCATTTTGTAGTGTAAACATCCAAAGTATAAACACCAGAACTGCAGACAGTTTTCCTGGACAATAGGCCACATCAGTATTGTGATGTCATGAGAGAGGGTGGGGGTGTTATTTCTGACACTGGAAGAAACAAAGAAAGATGATGTGAAATGCAGTAATTCTGCACAAATGAACAGTTGCACTGCACTTTCTTACTGTAAATGTAAATACCAGTGTAATAGGAATGATAATCAGCTACATAACAAAGCAGCTGCAGTGAATTTTGCTCACATTAAAGCTATGTTGTCTTGAAAGATTGTTGGAACTTATTTTATTGAATGCAACAGAAGGGTGGCCTACTGTGTTGTCCCATATATTGATGTGGTATTTCAGGAGTGCATGGAGAATGAGCATGGATTCAATGAAGAATATTTCTGCTTGAACTGTATGCCATTATTGGTCTGTTAAACACATACACATATACAATTTTTAGTCATTACTGGGTGTGTTCTACACTCATGCTTCCTATCCTTTGTCTATTAAGCTAAGCATTTCCTTCTTCAAAATGTTGGACCATATCCTGTTTTTGATGTTAATAGAGTCCAAGGCCATAGGTGGCATTAGATCTCATACAGAGAGAATTGCACCATTTTCCCTGGCTTGATGTTTCACTACAGCTTGCATCTCAGGTCAAAGGCCATCTTTTCCATTGAGGCTTTGTTCTCTTTGAAAGAGGGAATGCCATTAGTATTTGTCTTTAAACAGTACAACCTTGTTTTCGTTTTCTTGGGGGCAAGCCAGATTCAGGAGTCCATCTTGGATGCAGTGAAACTATCTTGGAATGGACCCAGTCACCCGACCCTATATGCATGTTCTTAGAAAATTAGACTTAGATCAACGAATAATAACTCAGCAGTGTAGGATTGCTTGCTTTGATTTATAATAGGCTGCAATGCTTTATTTTTAAATGACAGGAATACAGAAGAATCTATTTCTTAGCTTGCAGAACAGATGGTACCAAATATGGAGTCTTATTAAATGGAAAGTTAAATTGTGAATGACATAAAGCACAGCTGGGAGATTCTTTCACTAGTGGGAAGATATCCAATAGTGCAACTACAAAAACATTTCATGTAGTACATTATACATGGAAGTTTGGAAATACTAACATTAAGACATTATTCTTATTGTGATATCTTTGTCTCTGAAGTATGTGGCATGCTTCAAGGACCCATAAAAAGGTGCTTAGAGACTGCAGCACAAGGGAAGTTTTATCTGAAGTACTGTATTTCCAACTGGGCTGTTATTAACAGTACTATTGTTTTAGCAGACATTTTTTCAGGTACTTTCCCACCTGCATGGCTTTCATTTAGACACACTCTTCAGCTATTTTGATTTCTTCATTGTTAGTGTTAAAGTTGTATAATTCTTTAATTATTTTGGGTGTGGGTGTGTTTTAAATGTCTACTTGTATTGCTTTTGCACATCCTTCCTTAGACTTTGTTTGTTTTTGTTTTAAGTGGCTACTGTTTGCAGTAATATGGTATCATTGGCACATCTTAAATCACTGATGTTTCTTCCAACAGTTTTTATTCATTCTTCATCTAAATTTACTTCAGTTTTGATTTGGCTAATTCTGCTTATAGGTCAAACATAAAGAAACATAAAATGAATTCTTGTATGCCATTTTGCCAGTTGCAAACAATTTTGTTTTTAACAGCTACTTCTTGTCCAGCATATAGGTATGCACCAGTATAATAAAATATTGAGGAATTACCCCCCCCATTTTTTTCAGAATAATTCGTGGTTTTTCGATCATGATCTACACTGCCCATGGCTTTACTGTAATCCATAAGGTTGCGCATAACTAACATTTTCTCTCTCTTCTGTGAACAGAATTACACCAATACACATAACAAATAAAGAAATAGTTGGTTGATCAAATCTACCTCTGTTGTCTACTGCCTACATTTCTCCTTTCTGCTCACAGTAAATTCTTTATCCATTCTTAAGCTCTTACCTTACTCTTCCCACCCCAAACCTGGGAAAGCAGAAGGGAGTTGTAGCAGGATAGAGGTGGATGGATGGATAGTGAAGAAGCAACATAATTAGTATAAACGGACGTCTTCAAAGTCTAGACTAAATGCCTATTTTGGGTGAAGCAGTAGTGCTAGCCAGTAGTACTGTAGTAAATGGGAGTGAAGGTGCTTATCATGACAGTTCCCACAATCCCTCTGCAGCTAGAATCCCAAAGTGCAGATACCTGAATCACCCCTTATATACAACTAAGCTCTAGCATTTTTTTCTTTTCACCAAAAGAAGATATTTTGTAAATCTAATAGCTCTTAACCACCTATCCAAGATAGGCTGTCCTCAAACATTTTACAGTACAACAGGTACATCTTGCAACAATGTACAGTTTCTGGGAAAATCCATCCATCCCCTGTCCCCAGCTGCTGCTGCATAGACAGAAGCTCAGGTGAGGTTGAGGAGTGGTAGATAAGAACGTAAGAACATAAGAAGAGCCATGCTGGATCAGGTCAAAGGCCCATCTAGTCCAGCTTCCTGTGTCACACAGTGGCCCCACCAGATGCATCTGGGAGCACACAAAACTAGATATCTGTCTCCTGATACCACTCCCCTGCATCTGGTCCTTGAAGTACCCCGGTTTTAAGCCTGGAGATGCTGAGGGTTCATTTGCCATCCCCTTCCTAGTTACTCACTCTTTTGCATGCCTCCTTCAATCTCCTTGCCTACTCATTTGGTTTTACCTTTAAGGGGGATTGTGTCAGCTAGCAAGTGAGTGAGACAGGCACAGAAGCTGGCAAGGTTCTTTGTTCGCTCATCACGGCATCTCTTCTTCATTCCTCTGTTGTTTGCCTGGGCTCCTTTTTGCCAGTGAAAGGAGGTGAAATCCAACATCACCTGAAAGAAAAATAGATAGCCATGAAAGAGCAGCAGCAAGTGCAGCCTCATCACGATAGCATGGGGAACCAGAGTAAATAACAAGTTAGCAATTTGTCCCAAAGTAAGTAAGAGCTGTAATAGGACACAGAAACTGGTATTCTGTGATTGAAATGGTCTTGTACAGTATCCTGTCTACCATAGATTACAGAATATTATTCCTGTTTTAATATTTTGAGATAAGAATTATCAGCTCATTGTTCTTACTGTGTTAATAAAAGCTGACTATAACAGAGATCTAGAGAAGTAGTAATTCTATGTTGTCTTAAAAGAGCATTGTTTAAAAAAGTCTTAAATTTGCTAACGTTTGATAATCACTTTCACACTTAAATATTTATTCCACTCAAGTGCCAGATAAAAAAGCAAAAAGAAGAGCTGCACAAACCATAACGACCTCTTAAAAGTGCAAGCACTTGTCCTAGTTTTGCAATTTTTTTCTTCGTACTCTATTTGCCACTTTCCAATGTCTAAATTAAGAGAATGCTTATATTGCTTTTAAAGTGTGGAAATGCCATGCACTGCAACGAAGAGATTTCACTGGTGTTAGAAGATAATAGGGAAACAAAGGAAAGGAAGTTAAAATCAAAGAAGGATGTTTTAGAGCACTGGGTGTCATTTTTTCTTTTGTGTCTTGGCAGTGTGGGCGCATACACTTTGTGGCTTGTGTGTAATGAGCAATACTGTATAAAGGATGGATTGAACAATTTCCTTGAAGGTTGAGGGGAGGCTACTCTTAGGGTTATATTTAATTTTAGAAATACAAGGAAAAATAGCTACAAGACAGGCATTTTTGTATAGAAAGAGGACCTTGTCATGCACAAAGGACTTGTTTCCTGAATTTGTGTTGATCAAGCAGGCTAAGGAAGAGTTAAATATTTGCCTTCTCAAACTGCATAGCTAAGCTGAGGTGAATTAATTTTTCTCCAGAAAGGCAGCCTAATGTTAGACATTTATCCTTTATCATGAGGTTATGGTGAAGCTAACCAAGTATTGGGTGGAGATAATGTTATGTTATTCAGCTTGATAATAGAATCAAACAAATTTCCAGTGCTACATGTTTCATCCTACAGATGGTCTTACTGTAACTTCAGCCTGCTTTTATCTCTGGTTTAGCTGCCATGACAACTGGGCTGCTTTCAAATGCCTTGTACAAATGATCTCTGAGAGAACTGAAAGTCATTGATATTCTAAGTGTTTTTCTACGACAGCCAGCAAAAAACCTTCCATGTACTCAAGCCAATATTTACTATTATCAGCTAGGGCAATAAATGCAAATGTTCTTAGAAAACTGAATAAAAGAAAGTACTGTATTCTTAATAAGAAATTAAACACACTTCACTAGAGGTTAAGCCCTATTGAACATATTGGGACATATGTAAGTCTTTGTGAAACTTTATTCTTATTTACTTAATTTATTTATTTATTGATATCTTGCCTATCAATGAAGGTACTTAAGGCAAGGAACAACAGCTTAAGAATTATATATGTTTAAAATCACAGCCAGTGAAGACTTAGTGCCTTAAAAAGATTAAACACTCCTAACCAGGATGAAAAGTGAAATGTGAAAAGTTCATCTCCTGAAGATTGCTTTTTTAACAGACCTGCTTCTGAAGGCTAGACTTTCTGCAGTATTTAATTTAGTTATTTATTTATTTTGAGTATGATGTGTATACTGTACATATTATGCCACAGCACCCTCCCCAGCTGTGACATAGAGCCACCATGGCTATCTGTATAAACAAAATTGTGCAGCTCAAACCCATGAAATTAAAGGGAAACGTCGTGTAAAAGCATTGATTCAAAGAGGCAGTCTTTTGTCCATTTATCCACTCATCCAGTCCTTCCTTCCCTATCTTATATTTTCTTCCTTTTTTCCTTTCTTCTGATTAAAGTCAAGTCTTTTTATTCTTCAGGAAAATAAGTCATATTTGATCTTTATATCATTTAGTCCTCATAGATGTTCATTATCTGTCTTTTTTCAAAGCTAATTTCAAAAAAGGTTCTTGTTCTCTTCACAGACCATCTGCTGTTGACATTAGGATATGCAAAGAAAGCCTACCACTTATTCATAATTAGTGTGAGATAAACTATCATGTGAAAAAGCAAGGTCTTCATTCCTCAAATTCATGGCAAAGATGGAGGAGTAAGCAGGGAAGAATGATCAGATCTGGTTAAAGAGTAGCTTTCCCATCTCCTGTTGTCAGTGCCTTGTTCTCCATGTCAAAGAGGGGAAGAGAGTAAAAAGTGTAACAATACATGCTTGCTCTCAATCTCATAACAGTGATAATTCTTCTGTATTTCTGCTGGTCCTTGGTGATCCATGTCCACAATGTATGCAGTTCACTTACTCGGTTTTAACAACTGCATTTATGCTTCAGTAGTAGACTAAAATTGGGAAAAAGGGAGAAGCATCATAAAATACCAGATGAATTCATGTTTGTACCCCTGCTTGAAGAGAGCTAAAGACCGGGATGAGATAGCAGGGAAAATTACCAGGCTATGAAAATAAATTGTAAGGCAAATATAATCATGAACAAAACCTGATATGTTTGTATTAAATCCTTCCAAACATAATGAAAGATATGTTAGATATCTTTCGGTCAGTCTTGCTTCAGAAGAAATGTTATTTCTATTTGTTTTCACTCTGCTGCACTCTAATTTGTCAGTTCTTTGAAGGAAGTAGTATCAGTTGAGGATGAGTGGGATTGTAGAGGTCTGCCTTTCAGAGTGCGGCCGAGGTACTACACTCCACTCAGTACATAGTAGTAAAAGGTCTTGCCTCACTCTATCATAGGCCCCCAGTCGTCTCACGGATGGACCATTGACCTGTACCACTTTAGTCTCAGGTTTCACTGCCTCCATTCAGAGTATCCTAGTTCAATAACTGAGTCCCAGACAAGATGCAACGTGGTAAAATAAAAGGAATGTTTATTGAGTACAGAATGATGTGAAGTTCAAGTTCACTTGTATGCAGTTACTTAAAGTTACACAAAGCAGTTCACTCAAATACTGTTCTTAGTTCCCTCACTCAAACTTGACAGTATCTCTAACTGTCCTGTCTCTTCTTCAAGACGTGCCTGTCAATTCCCTAACTCTCAGGATATTTTGCCCTATCTTAAGCGTGCAGTTTCCTTATCTGAAATAACTACCTCAGGTGAAGCTATTTAAGCACTAGGGCTCCGCCTCCACACTCCACATTAACCCTTTATCTCCCTTCCTGTACAGTCACATAAACAGTAAAAGGGTGAACGTTACAACTATGAACCGCAAAAGTGCTTGTGAGATAAGCAAACGCGTGTCAGAGTCATCTGTGAGCCTCCGCAAAGAATGAGGGTGTGCATTGTGATACCTGGTTGTGTTAATTGTATTGATTTATGTAAGGATGCCGAGTGACTTGCTTAGAATATATAAGAATAATAAGTAAGTGAGGACTGAATGTTGAGCATGGAACAGTGGACAAGAATGGTTTAGATTGGCTGGATAGTGAGGGGAAAAAGGAGAGATGAGGGCGAAGTAGAGAACGTCAGAGAGGATGGAACTGAAAAGATAGGGGATATGGATAAGAATTAGATTAAACTTAAATCACTTCTGAAATAAAAGTCCCTTAGTTGGTTTAATTCAAGCCAAGTGGCATAGCATGTTGATTACCTCAGGGTTTGTTGTGGCTAGGAATGGTAAATGCAAATAGCAGTAACTGACACATAGGAGCAACTAAGTGCTCATGGCAGTGACTGGTGATGATTGTAAAAGAAAATATTACAATAGTTTATTATTATTCCGTTAGAAGTAGTAGTGTGTTGTTCTGTGCAAGCATCTTGGTCAAAACAGAAGAGAAATAAAGAAAATCAAAAAGGTGACATAACATTTTTATTTTCTTTATTATTTATCTTTTCTTTATTATTCCACTGAGTTGTGGGTAAATCGAGGCCTAGTACCTCAACTTCATGCAGTTGTTCTTATCAATGGAATCATACATACTTGTGTATACATATCCATATTTACCTGTATATGCATTCCACATGCATTCAGATGTACCTACACACTATGTAGGCCCGTTCAATGAGGATGTCGCGGGCGCACTCGCTTCGGGTGGCCACGCCTAGAGAGGCCCGGAAAACCTCGACCCGGAACCGGGCCTTCTCTGTGGTGGGCCCCACTCTCTGGAACCATCTTCCCAGCGATATGCGCCTTGCAGAGTCCCTGCCGGACTTCCGGACGGCTTTAAAGACCTTTATCTTCCGGGAGGCCTTTGGTGACCTTGTTTAGTTTTTTTTTTCCCCCATATGGCAGCATAACTTGCCAATCTGCAGTTTCTGCCATCCTGCAACTCTTGCCAATGTTGTTATTTTAAAATTGTTTGTCTTTGTATTATTTGTTATGTGTTGTCTAGTTGATTGTATTTTGTGTTAATGCTGTGAACTGCCCAGAGTTCCTACGGGAAGATGGGCGGTATATAAGCCCTATAAATAAATAAATAAATAAATAAATAAATAAATAAATAAATAAATA
>JAHTLZ010000330.1:37634920-37653098 GCA_023846285.1 Phrynocephalus versicolor
ATAAATAAATAAATAAATAAATAAATAAATAAATAAATAAATAAATAAATAAATAAATAAGAAAAAAATTGCTGCTGACCACAAACTTCAGGAAAAACAAAATTTGCTGCATAATTATGCCATTTTTACTGGATCCGAGGCATTGGGGCAAGTTAGGAATACAAATACATTCCCCTTATATTAAAGACTAATGCTTAACTTTTTCAAATATGGGCACAATAATCATATATCTTGTAATGCAAAAACACATCATAAAACACAGATTCTTCTTAATCTGTATGATTTACTAAGACATGTTTTGCTTTATTCTATCATTTTAAAGGTTACCTGCTTGCAAGACTTTTTTGGTGATGATGATGTTTTCATTGCCTGTGGACCTGAGAAATACCGTTATGCTCAGGATGATTTTGTACTGGACCACAGTGGTAAGTAACCCTTAGTTATTCTTAATCAAAATTCCAATTAGGCTAGTTTGTGTCAGGGATGTGGAGTCGGAGTCGGAGTCGAGAAGTCGGAGTCGGAGTCGGAGGAAATTTTGGGTACCTGGAGTCGGAGTCAGAGTTGGAAGTACAAAAAACTTAGGAGTCGGAGTCGGAACATTTTTCTACCGACTCCACAGCCCTGCCAGGGCTGTGGAGTCAGAGCCGAGGAGTCGGAGTCGGAGGAAATTTTGAGTACCTGGAGTCGGAGTCGGAGTCAGAAATACAAAAAACTTAGGAGTCGGAGTCGGAGTCGGAGTCAGAACATTTATCTACTGACTCCACAACCCTGGTTTGTGTGTACTTATTACCATGGCAGCTACCGCTTCTCCCTAAAACATGAGTTTTGGTCTTGTTGTTTTGATAATGATTGCAAGGTAAAGTTTCAACACTGTCTGTCACTCAGATTGTCCAATTAGACACCGATTGCCACAAAAGCCCACTGTGTTATTTAGGCATCTTTGGTTAGATGATTCCATAATTGATGTAGGCTAAGTAACTCCTTCTTAACTAGAAAAAGAAATATGGAAAGATGCTCAAAATCCAAAATCAGGGTTGCTTTTTAATGAAATATCATAATGAGCCAAAGGTTTGGGTGGGAGATGTAATGTCATTTGCATGTTTGCATGATTATACACTTCCAGTGAAAATGTTTTTAAAAGAACATGCATAATGAAGATGCAGGAACAACTGGGAAGGAGTTATGGCATGACTTTATGCGGTATCACAGATGCTCAAGGGTGTGAAGCTAAAAAAAAAAAAGCAAAAGTTCAGGCACAAATCAGTTGTGAATAAATTTAGTCATTCTAAATTCACATCATACTCCCACAGGGAGAACAAAAAACACAGTGTGCCTCTGTGATTTATAAGGAAATGTGAAAACTCCCTTAAAAAGTCAGTTTGGAAATGTGTTGTTAGATCAAGTTTCACCTCAGGGGATGTGGAGCTGTTTTTCTCCATCTCTGCAGACAAGGGGATGAACAGTCATGCAGTGAATCTTCCACTGTGCTTTGTTGAAATACACAAAGCTCCGGTTTTGGTTGAGAATAGAAATACTGTAGACGCACCCAGAAACATGGCATTGCCTCTGTCCAAAAAGATGTAGGTTTTAATTTAGTGTACACTAGGCAAAGCATCCTCAGCTGAAAACAGTGGGAGTCAAAAAGGGAAACCGAGTTCTCAGTGTATTGCAGTCCTTCTTTCTCTCTGTGTGAAAAATCTTCTTGCTCTAGATGCAGATCCTACCCAGGGTGGCAATTAGGGGTATTTTCATAGTAAAACAAAACAAACACAGTAAAGCAGTCTTTGAGCAAAATCTCAAAACAGATGGTGGTAGTATTTGTGTTGCATAATTAAAAATATGAATAGGACTGGTGATCAGGCTTGTTGTTGTTTAGCTTAGGCAGGAGGAGAATTTTTTTAAAAAAATCAAAGCTGACAACTGGTTTATGCTGGAGTAAAGGTGCACAGCTGACCTGCCTTGGATCCTTGGATGACATTCCAACCTGATCCCTTGTGTGTGTCTGTGATGGTATTTCTTTATCTCCAGATTTCCATCAAAACCCCATTATCTTTGAATAAAGTGTTTATGAATAGGGATTGCCATCAGTGTTGGGAATGCCCTTGGGCCTTAGGTACTGGGTCTGGTGTGCTGTACTGTAGGGGCCAATATGCACATTTTAATGTGCACAGTCCAGTAATGCTTGCACTTGGACCAGAAAAGAGGTCATCTGTCAGTGTTGCCTGTGGCCAAGTGGCAGCAGTGTTTGACAGAGGTGGGTATACTACTACTATTTGTTATTTTATTTCTGTGGGTCTTATGCAAACAAACTTGCTATGGAGGCCACTTCCTTTGCCCCACCCACACCATTACATAGCCGTGTTTTAGCACCTGGCTGTTGCCAGTCCCTGGGCTATGCATAGATAAGGATCCTAACTCTGATTAATAATCAGTTCCATAGGCAGTGCCTATTGTCCAGCACCTGCTCTTTCCCTACAAGTGCCTTTTCACTTGATCATCTGAAAGGAAAGACGCTGCAAATAATCTTCCCTCTCATCGGACTATTGGAAGCTGGACAGTGTTGCCTGGTCCCTATCCTCCACATCACGCACACACTTCATGGATCCTCTTCTCTCACTGTGACTACCCAAAGGGTGATATAGAGACCGTTCCGTGTCAGCTCCTCTCAGCTGGGGGTTGGGCACTAAAAAGCTGCTGCCAATGTAATTTTTTATTTCCAATTAATCTGTGGATTAATTTAGGATGTTGAAATTTCTGGGCTGGTGGTTAAATTGAAGTTCCGGGAGTCGTGGGTAAGGATGGTTTCATGCAGAAATTTTAGATTGCTTTGCCAGTGGATCGAGCCTACTTGATGGTGGGTTTTCCCATGTGGCCACAGATTCTTTTATTTCTTACCATTTTTTTAAATTTACAGATTTAAAAAAATCCACCAAAAACAAATCAAAGTTGTTCCAACAAAAGACAAAGAAAGCAGTGCAGTTCAGACATTTGCATTACTTATTTGTTTGATTGATGTTTTTTAACCCCCCCCCCACCTGTGGCAAATAACTAAATGGCGGGAGAGCTTCCTTGAGCTCTTCCCTGTAAGCCCCTGAAATTTGGAGAGGTTTGCATTTCAGGGGGCTGAATTATTAAACTTCAAAGGAGGTCCCCCTAGGAAAAAAAAGCATTTCTAATTGAGTTGGAAGCCGATAATATCCCACCCACCCACCCCACACAGGCAAGCGATTAACAGATTCCTGTCTCAATTAGATTTTTTTCTGGGGCTGTGCTGGCAAATCTATGGCACGGGTGCCAAAGGTGGCATGCGGAGCCCTTTCTGTGGGTACACGGCATCATTCCTTCACAGCCACGGCAATTTCCCCTCCACTCAAAGCATGCAACTGTGCTCCGTGCAGAGAGCCATGCACAGGGGAAGGAGCGGCTTGTGGAGTCGTTAGAAGCCCCCATTTACTCTCCAGCCATGCCGTTTTTGTGATGCCCAGAGCGGCGTGGCTAGAGAGTAAACAGGGGCTATGAATGAGCCCACAAACCACTGCCACTCCCCCCTGGCTTTCCCAATGGTGTAACTCTCCATCCACCTCACTGGCCAAACCTCTTCAGATTTCAGGGGCTTACAGGGAAGAGTCCAAAGAAGCTCCCCTGCAATTTTGATGCCTCTAGGACCCAGGGAAGCATAGTGTTTTGTTTCATTTTGTTTCTTTTTATTCATTTCACTATATTTCCATTTCATGCCCATCTGTAGTCCTGACATTTTTTGTGTCCTTTTTCAACTTTTAGTTTTTTAAAAACCCACTAGAATGCATAGATGGAAGTCATACTATCTCATAATGGTCTTCCAAAATACAACCCTGGGTTTCCCTAATCCATGTATTCCCCTTAATAAAGCCAACTTAATGAACCTAAAGTGGGGGCACCCCAAAGTTGTGTCATTGGCCTTGTTCAAGTAACTCTTACTTATCCCCAGTAGTTCATCTAGATTCTAGAGATCTACTAGCAGACCTGGATGGGGTTGTGAATCGAACTGCATCCGTCGCACTGCTTGCTAAAGTATTTGCTTGGCTTGCAAAATATCCTGTGATATTTTGCAAGCCAAGATTTCTCCTTTTGAAATCTTGTCCATAATTCCATAGATGCTATGTAGATACTGATGCCATTTTCTGCAGAACTCCTTCTCAGCGTGTAGATAAATCTTACTTTGATTCTTCATGTGCAAGATTACACTTGGCAGTCCTGTGCTCCTTACAGCTGAAATTTTATCTCAGCAGGATATATTGCTTTTGGACCATTAATGATGTCAACTGATCCATTTCAGATGGTTGTGTGTACAATGCCATTCATTGTCTAACACAACAACCATTTGAGACCAATCAATATAAGAGCCTGAAACTGGCAAGAACATCACAGAGATAGGCAAAAGCAGTCTGAGGCTGTCGGACTTAATCTTGTGCAAGAAACGGGTGAGAAAGGAGAAAACATCAAAAGACTCAGTGCTCAACATTTCTTCTTGGTTCTGCTCCAGGAAATCCTCTGGTCTCGTTGGGAGTTCCTGAAGTATACTCTGAGAAGAATGTCAGAAATTGCTCAGATTTTTTTAAAAAAGTGTACTGATCACCTCCATACTTCTACCTCCCACTTGATGTTAAAGAGGTGATAAACAGACTAGTAACTGTTGGCAGAATAATTAAAGCTACAGTTGGAAAGGCAGCAATAAGAACCAGGCAGAAGTTTGACTCCGGCCAGACTGGTAAAACCTGTAAAAGAATAATCTGTTATGCTTAAGACAAGGCTTAAAAAGAAACACAAATCTTCTCTTTTTGTACTTTAGAGGTTTTTTTTAAAAAAAAAATCAAAACTACTTACAAAGCAACTTGAAAAACAAATATTTGACTAGCTTATTCAAAACCCAAATGTTTGTGTATTAATAAACTGCCAGTAATTTGAATAAAACTGTTTAATAAATGACAGTGTTTGTGTATAAAGATGTTGGATTCTGTAGGTGGTTTTGTTTGAAGTATTGAAACTAAGAAAATATTTTTTTTCTACTATCCATCGGTTTCTTTGCAGAATGTCGTGTTATGAAATCATCCTATTCCCGTTCAACTGGGATGCAAAGGTATTCTGGATCTAAAAGTCCTGGACCTTCACGTCGAAGCAAATCACCTGCTTCAGGTACCCATTTTAAGGAGAAAATGTGCCTTTCAAACTGTGTTTTGTTGCATACATTTTTATCCCATTCCACAGCCCCAAATGATTCTTACTGTGCCTCCCACATCAAAAAAGAATTTAAAACACAAATAAAACCTCCAATATTTATAAAGAGTAAAAAGATAAACTGAAATATTAAATGATAGCCAGGTTTATTTAAAACCACTTGTTGAGCAGCATCTAATATTTAAATTATAATCATGCTCAATCAACTCAATTCTGATTCATGGTGACACTTTTCAGGATTTTCCAGGTACAGAAAAATCTTTTGTGGACACCCTTGGGCTGTGAAGGTTGTCCAAGGTCACTGTTTTTCCTAGAGACACAGTAGGGAACCAAACTCCCAATCTCTGGCTCTGCAGCCAGATACCTAAACCACTCAATTATTCAGACACTGCCTAAGAGAATTTAAAACATTTCTAGTCTATGTTTCTATGAATCCATAAAATTGATTCCAGAGAATCTTCCTTGGGAAGGAAATTCCAAAGGGCTGTATTGAAAAGCACCACTTCAATGTTCTAAACAGTTCTCCATAAATAAAATTTGTGCCCTTCTTTACATACAAGTCATCACCTGGCCCATGCGAAGCTTCTAAGAAACATCCCAACTTCAAATAGGATTATGCAGACGGAACTAAACTAGACTGTAGGATTCCTTAAGGAACCAAGCTAGAAACAGAGAAGCCAGTGATGTTTTTTTTAATGACTCTTACGATACATCATAGCTATAAAGCTGAGCTGACATTGCCCTGTTTTCTCTTCCCTGCTCTGTACCCCCTCCTTCATATTTATGATTGTACTGTAAAACCCCCAGTGTAAATAATGCCAAACAGAATGCTGGAAAAGAAAAGAAAAAACTTTCTTCTCTCTAGTGAGGATTACATCAGAATGAATACATCCTTTTCTTTGAATAAACACACACTTTGGCTTAGTCACTTCCTGCACTCTGCTTTTCTCTTCAAGGCCCACTGCTTCCATAATTCCTTTGTTGGTTTGTTCACTTGTTTGAGCTCAAACTTTGTCACTTTTTTCCTGTGTCCCCACTCCACCTCCATTTCCCATCCAGTTCTTAATTTCTGAGATGCTCTGTTTGGCCTAAATTCTTGCTGACATACTAGGTTTCTATTCATTTATGTTTTGAACAATCATGTAAAAATTCACATATTGTGGGTTTTTTTTAAAAGTTGGCATTTTATAGAAGTGATTTACACACAGGTGAATGTGTGAGTGACTAGATTGTGCTTTGTTTACTTTTGAATGGCTTTCTGATTCAACATGTCATCCTTCTAAAGCTTTGGAATTTTAAAATTCACAAATACATATGAAAGCATAAGCAGCCGATCAATTTACTTAGTATGTGCATCTCAAAGACTCTGAAACATAGGCTTGTTGATTTTAGACTGAAAAGTCTCATGAGACTCTCCTCCAGATAGAAGGTGACCAGTCTAGTCGCTGCTTATTCTGACAACCTTCATTTGACCCCCTCTCCAACATGACCTGTTATTGGTTCATGACCTGAAGAAGTAGACATATTCCATGAAAGCTTGTTGATTTTCTGATTCTCTTTAGATGCCTCCTCTAATTCTCTGTTCTTAACTTGAATATGTCTTAAATGTTTTGGGCTGTATATTTTCCCTCATTATTGTACGCCACTTTGGGTCCTTTTCCAAGGAGAAAGGTGGAGTAAAAATATTCCAAATAAATAAAATAAGTAAAATAAAAAATAAAGGTATAATCTTCTCCTGCATCTCCAGCATGGCATCCTTACCTTTTTTTTAACAACTTGAATACAGCCACGTAATTCAGTTTACCTGAATCTGCATTTGTTAAGGATTAGGTTGCTTCAAATAATACAAATAAATACACATAGACGCAAGTACTGGTCTACTACATATCTTGCTGAAAAATTAAGTCTCCCTCCCCCTTTTAAACCTTTACCTTCCTTTTTTTATGTCTCTGAATAACCTCTTTCCTGTCTTTTCCCATATTTTGTCAATTGAATGAATACAGTAAAGAGGAGTGGCCATTCCAGTGCTTACTCTTCAGCAAAATCCCCAGGTGAGCCATTGCAATTATGGCTTTGTACCACTGCCTTGTCACCCAACATTTTTATTTCATCCCTCCAATTTCTGTGTACATATTACTTTGCACTGTACAGTTTCATGATCTGTATTAGATTTTAGAAACCAAGAGTTTAAGAGATTATGATATCTAATTCAGATATTTGTGGATGGCATGGTAATGATGTTAAGGTATATTCTCATCAGTGGACAAAAAATATTGGGCAATATGTTTTTAAATTTGTGCCATGGTCAGTACTGGCTGAGTAACAGCGTGGCTGAAATCTTAAAGCAAAAAGTAACTGCAGGGGCATATAATTATATTTCAGAACTTTTTAAAAAACACTTTAAATATGTACACCTGCTTATTTAAAAAGTTTGTCAGTGGTAATTCTTTGGCTCTCCAGATGTTTTAGACCACAACTCCCACAGTCCTTTGTCATTGGCAATCTAGGCTTGGAATCCTGGAAGTTGTGGTCCAAAACATCTGGAGGGCCGAAGTTTGGACACCACTGAGTTAAATAATTTAAGAAAGGACAGACATATATATTCTCTTCAGCTGACTACTTAGCATTAACAAATAATGCTCAGCAACCATGTCTGACAGTATCTGATGTACAGTGCAAATGTTCTAGTTTGCAATAGACAAATGTAGTCAAAGCAACCTCTTTTGCAGCATACGTATACTGTAAGCATGTATACTTACAGTATAAATAAGCCTGTTAATAAGACTGCAAAAGATAGATATTGCTGGACTTAAAAATGATAGCAAACTTTATTATCACATTCATGTTGGCCGTGGAGGAGAGGAAGGCCTCCTTTTTTTCCATGGCTAACACAAAATGTTTGGGCTGTTTTCTGCTAATCCCCTTCTGCTTGCTTATATGGCATTTCTTGTCATCTCATGCAAGTTAGTAACCCTCATGCACCAGGATAAAAGTACTTCTGCCATGTGTGTTATAGGGCATCTTTTGATCCCACTGAATATTCCAATGAAACTGACAGCTCATTAGCTTTAGGCCTTAACATTTCTGATAAGAACTCCGGCATCCCATAGAATGTAAGGGATTTTGATTACCCCTTTGGTTATCTGCTCATAACCAAAACTTGTCGTATCTTTGTTGCATTGTAGTTCACAAAAAATCAGCATGGGATGTTTTTGTTCTAATATGGTATTCTGCCTGGGGTTGGGAGAAAACAATCTCACTGATAAACAAAGCAGATGTTTTGGAGTCATTTCTTCATTGTTTTCTTCTTAGTTTAAAAAAATGTGCATAGCAAGTGGCTAAAATTTGGGATCGGTGTTTACAATTGTTCAGGTGACAATGCCACATAATGCCTCTATTATAAGTCTAATTCGGTGGACTTTCTGCAATAAGATATGACACTAGAGTGCTAAAATGCCCTGTCCTGGTGCATGTGAGTTAAATACAAGGCTAGTATAAGCAGAAATTATTACAAGTGTATGTGCCTGTAGTGTGCCTGCATGGTCTGTGTTCATCAGACATGTTGGTGCAGATGACCTGAAGTTTTATTATAGTGGGTAAGTAATTCATAGAAGAAATACCCCTGGGGTTCCAAATACATCACAGAAGAAGGGTGTGAACCCTGCAGGTCACTTCGTTGTCTGATCGTTGCTGCACGATGTTTACACTTGTTATGGTTGAATGTACAGGCATTTTGCTCAGTAGAGTATCTGACTGCCGCCAGTTGGCTCTTGCTCTGCTTACAGAGCCCCAGAGTCCTTCAGTATGTTCCCAGTCTCTGGGTAAGGAGGCAGTCTCTACTTCAGTATCTCTAAGGGGAGAAGATACTCTTTTGTGGTTCACTAGCTCCTTTGCTGCTATTGTTAAAGTATATAACCCTATTATGTCAGGTATGGATTACCTGAGAGATCAACAGCATTGTGGAAAAATAAATGGAGCTAGGAGACAAATGAATAAGGCAATTGAGCTTCATACAAAAATCTTATATTACATATATACACGTGGCAAGAGTAATGCACAACAATATACAAAACACAATATATGGAGAAAATACAACAGAACATGGGGAGAGCTGCCTCTCACCTTAGGTAGTCCCAATTTACATTTGCTTGCTTGATACCTTTATATATAAAGCAATGTTGTAAGCCAATCACACACTACATGAGATGAGATGATTAAGCTATATCACCTGTGCCTAATCATCCTGACCTTCCAGTGCTAATCATTCCTTACACCTGTGTCCTAGACCTAATACACATCTTTGTCTAGCTGACATGACACAATTTACAGAATCCATTTTGTAATCTGTTAAATATATATTTCAGACATTTTGTCAAAACTACATTCCTTGACAGCTATATGCCAGGTGAAGTTGGGTTTGGGGTTTGTGCTGCTCGGGAATTTGGGACTTGCTTGTTGCAGAGTTATTTCAGAAAAAAACTAGCTTGAAAGAAGCAATGTTTGAGTCATGTTAAAAGACCAAGGAAGTAGAAAGAATATGCATACATATGTCAAGGTCAAAACACTTCTTGGCTACAAAAACCTCTTCAGAGGCCGCCATTTCACAGGTGGAATATGATGTATCTAGGAATACAACAAAATAGATTTAATTTTCCTGTTCTCAGCAAATGCTAGCACTGTCAACTTAGAATCTGATGCTTAAGGCTGGTTGGGGGGGAGGTGTTAGTTTTTCTCCAGTCACATTAACTGTTTGGCTCCTAAATGATGAAGAACTATAAATAGATTTCCTGTTTTAAAGGAGCTGGTGTGAGAACCCAGGCGGGTTTATCACTGCAGGCATTCACACAGCAAAAACAGTGGTTCTTGTTAAATGAATGTTCTCTTATCCATTATAGATATTTTTTACACAGCTGAAAAAAGTGTAGGTGATAAATGCTGTTTCCATGGAAACCAGTATCTAGCTAGCTGGCTCATCCTCCCCTTAAAGAAACAGTATTTAACTGACGTCAGCACTCTTGCTTTTGGGAACATCCCCCCCCCCATGTGAAGAAATACAAATTCACAGGAGCATGAGCCAGAGTGTTCACCAGAGAATCCTTCAAATGACCTAATAGGCCATAGAATCATAGAATAAAGGTGTGAAAAGCTTATAAGGCCATGTTAAAGAATTAAATTTGCTTTATTCACAAACTAACCCTAGCCATGTTAAAGAGTTTTTTTCCTAAAGGAGTGTAACAGATTTGGTGAAGCAAAAACAAACAAAAAACAAAACAAAAAGTAAGCGCGCGCGAGCGCGCGCACACACACACACACACACACACACACACACACACACACACACACCAGAGAGAGAGAGTCAGGGGGGGGTTGGGAGAATGTCCCACTTGAACATCTGTGTTTTATCATTGGTGGAAGTAAGCAATCTGGCTAGCTGGGATTGAAACATGTTATAAACAGAGGACAAATGTGGTCTAGGCAGAGAGGATGAGGGCTGGACAGTTTGCTTAGGAGATGTTCTGAAAAGCTTGTGTGGCTTAAAAGAAATGGGGAAATGTATTTGAAATAAAGGGGACAAAAGACTCAATAAACAGAGAAAGAGAAGGCTTACGTAGAAGAAGAAAAATTAACAGTGCCAGATGAATAAAACTGCTATGGAAATAATCTTAGATTCCAAAATGAAGGAACAGCAGTATATAAACATAGCAGGGCTAAAAGAGAAAAATGGTACAGATCTGAAAAGGTGAAAAGTCAGGACTGCTAAGAAACTTTAAACAAGGGCATTTCCCAAATCTTTTTGGAAGAGTTGTCCTTCCCTATGCTTTCACTAAGTATTAGCAGGAGGGGAGGGGAATATAGCAGAAAACAGCACCAAAGGCATCTGGCCAAATCTCCTCCTATAATATACTGCATCTTCAGCACTTTACAGAGAGACAAACATTCTGTTAAAGGGATTTGCATTCTCAAGATTCATCTTAGTAAAAAGAATCAGGTGGAATTAAGTAACTTCACTTTTTTACAGTACTGTACATGCTTGTGTGCAATACTTTTAAGTTCTAGGAGGCTATTGGCTTGCTTGGATGAGTACTGATGAATTTTACAACAACGGTTTCACAAAATTAGCCCTTTCTTATTCATAGTTTTATAATGGGCAACATGAGCAATTATAACAATAAAATGCTACAGTTTGTGCACCCAAGACCTCAGCAGTAGTACCAATACAGAAAATGCTTAAAGAATTGCAAAGTTCAAGTGTCCTTTTGAATTGCTGTCCTTAACACTGAAGAATCTGCTCCATATGTGGAATTTTCAAACTCCTAAAATAAAATACCAATACAGTTGCAACGGTATGTGGATTTACTCCTCCAACACAAACATATGGGAATTATACAACAACCAAGTTGCCAAGGGGCTAGCATTCTAAATGGCAACAGCAGCTCTACACTTTTCAGCTCTCCTACTCTTTCGGATTTAAGCCTCTAACTCACAACTCTGTTCTTTCATAGTCCCACCTGTTTGGGCTGAACCAATATTTCATAGGGGTTACACTAGCATTTCAAAGACAACTAAGGAATCTCTTGGTATTTCCCTCGGCTCCTCTTTACTCTCCTCCTGCTAGTTGTTGGATTGGGGAACAAAAGAGATAGGCACATGACTGGAATTAATAGATTATGATTTTTCAAATTGTAAGGGCTCATTTCTGAACTTAGTTGTTCTCAACATTCTTCTCTTTTCCTGTCAAAAAGGAGAACAGTGATGAAACTGGTTGACATATATATGGAACCTAAAAAATGAAGGGGTAAATTTAAAAAAAGTGGAGCTGGATGAAAAATCGGTGTTTTTAAATTGATAGTTGAACCTTAATTCTTTGAATGTGTTTTGTGTTTTTTTGTATAGTATTTGTTTGATCCTTTTTAGTGTTTGTATATTCACTGATGTTAGTTTTTATATTGTCTTTTAATTATTTAAGTTGCCTTGGGTCCTTTCAAGGAGAAAGGCAGAACAAAAATCTTTCAGATAAGTAATTATTAAAAACGCACCAAGTCCAAAGGTAACGTGGAAGTCCAAGATGCAGGTGTGATAGAGAGGTGTCTGTTACTGTCTTTGATGAACCTTTTTGGATGCTGCAAATTGAAGTGCAGGTAGAGCTACTGCAGCGGAAAAGTTGTGGTCATTTTTCTTCTATGCACGAAAAGGCTCAAGAAGTCAAGAAGTCACAGAAAGCAAACAGCTAAAAAAAGACTAATGATGGGAAGAAAGGTGCCAAAGAAGGCAGATTTCAACTCTTTACCTATGTTGATCTTCTTAAAATAATTCATCTACTGCGATTTTTATATATCACTCACCAATATGTTATATTAAAACTGCTGTCATTTAATGTATATGATTGGGGTCTTATGTACAATGAACATATTATATCCTAGCAGAATGCACTACTTTTAAGAAAAATTATAAGACAATTAAGGCTCTCTACAGAAAAACATGGGGTAGAAAATAGGTATATATTTTGAATTTAATTTCAATTTTAATTTTAATATTTTGCCTTGGTTATTCTCAGTCAATGGAGCTACAAGCAGCCAGATTTCCACTCCTAAGTCAACAAAATCTTCTAGTTCTTCTCCAACAAGCCCAGGGAGTTTTCGGGGACTCAAGGTATGTTTTCAATTGTTTCGTTATCTTCAGTTTATATATCTTCTTCTTCTTCTTCTTCTTCTTCTTCTTCTTCTTCTTCTTCTTCTTCTTCTTCTTCTTCTTCTACTACTACTACTACTACTACTACTACTACTACTACATATTTATATTGACTTGAATTGGATAATGACTTCAGTGTTACATAACATATCCTATTTTAATACTATGTAAGAAGATATTTTTAATGCATTGAAATATACGGCACATGGAAATAATTACAGATGAGCTAAAGTTTAGGTAGAAAATGCTATAAAAATACAATAATGTGCTGTAATTTTTGTTTCTTTTCACTGGCTAATACTGCATATACAGTATTCAATACTTGGAGAGGTTTTGTTAGTTCAGTCAGTTTGCGCTAAATAATTTTTCATTATTTATTTATTTATTTATTTATTTATTTATTTATTTATTTATTTATTTATATGCAACTGGTAGCTCAAGTTTTGAAAACAAGAGGAGTATAAAATATAATCAATTAAAATCTAATAAACCCAGCAGAGTTCGAAAAACAGAAATCATAAAAATGTCTCCATTAGGAAAAAAGGATTTAGTTTTATATATTCTATTTGACTGCTAACATTCAGTTGAAACCTTAAAGGCATTGTGATAAAGGATTAGATTTGTTGTACAGTTGGTGTATATACAATTGGTTCATTATTGAAGACTGTCATGAAAAATGTGCAAATTTAAAAATTCAAAACATTGATAGTGTCTTTAAAAATCATGTATTGTATTTCTTTAGAATGCAGATGTTGGGATGTGTGCTCCAGCTGTGCTTTGTTCATTTGGGATCTGAGTAATCTTAACTGCTATATCTAAATTAGAACACAGCTTATGACAATACTTGTTTCTGTATCTGGAATGTATTCCCAACACTCATGTTTCTGGGAAGATGTCCAAGAGGAATTTATGCAGTCCAAGAAATTAACCTCCCAAATAGAACCATTGTGATATCACCAAACTGACAGATACTCTGTAGCTTCCACAGTTGTATTGTGTTTATGTTGATTTGCCCAAAAGAAATGGATTTATTTTGTGGCAATTCGCTTTTGTCTTTTACCTAAAAGGTTTCCATATTGTTTTTTTTTATGGAAATGTTACATTTATGTTGATTTCCTTGAATTATGCTCAGTTTCTGTACATTTTGCTTTCACTAGCCTAATTAGTTTGTATTTGCTGACCACAGTGTCAGAAAGATTCAGACTTTGTTCAGTTTTCCCAGCATAGCATGGTATAGCAAATGAAGGAATTTCTGGGGTGACAGGGTAAGGGTAATTTGTTAGCCCATGGCAGTGAACATAACAAAAAGTCTTGTGAGACCTTAAGATTAACAGGTTTTATTTGGCACAAACCTTTATTAATTCCAGTCCTCCTCTTCAGGTACCTAAAACAGTGGTTCCCATCCTTCCTAATGTTGTGACCGTTTAATACAGTTCCTCATGTTGTGGTGACCCCTTGCCATGCTTGGAAGAGGCCACAAGCTCCCTTTGGCAGGCCACTGCCACGGGTGCCATAGAGAACTTCCCTCTAGTGTACAGGCACCCTCAACCAATCACAGCCTCTGGTGCCATTGACTGACATCCCTCCAACCTATCAAGCTGTAACCCACTCTCCCCCTTCCTCCTCAAGACCCAAGCCGTATGTGCCTTTTTCTTCACCATTTCACACCCGTGAAATGGTTGTTCGACTCCCAAAGGGGTCCCGGCGCCCAGGTTGGGAACCACTGACCTAGAGTAACCATAATGATAATTTCAGAAATGTAAAGTACAAAATGCAGTGTTTAGTTTATCCAGTGCCAACAGATCTGATACACCATAGGCAATGTATCCTGCATTGTAAAAAGAATTCAACTTTCAGTGAGGCACGTGAAGTTCACAAAAAGCAGAAGTGAATAATTGTTTCTTTGGGTTCTTCTGTATTCAGTTTCTAACACGGTTTGCAAATGACAATTGGTTTAAAACCCTCTGTGGTTACTACTCTTTGAGATTTTCATTTGGGGGGGGGGCTTCTTTTCAAGTACACTGAAAATGTGTTTTTTCCCCCATATATCAAACTATAAGTAGACATGTGCCATTCAGTATTTTTTGGATTTCTACTCCTAGAATGTTCCACATGACAAGACAGGTGAATTTCACTCACCTGGAAGAAGTCCTAGCTTGAAGGCTTCATGACCCACCTACAGCCATTTTTCATTTTAAACAAGTACTGGGGCAGCTCCCTTTTAAAACAGGAAGCTGCACTGGGGATGTCCATGAAGACTTCAGGCTAGCTCCTTCTCCAGATGAGTGAAATTTAAGCTGTGTAGATGTTGATCTGTCAGGTGAACTCTCATAATGAAGAATGAAGAATTCTTGGAGTTGAAGTCCCCCAAAAAGTACATTCCTACTAATCAGCAAAGCTTGGAAACATTACAAGTCACAGCTGATCAAGAGATTCTCAAGAGTTGTAGTCTAAAAAGAATAACATTTCCAAGTTCTGCTGATCAGGGCTGCTCCCCTTGCCAGTTGCTAGAAGGTTCTCGTACTGTACTGTTTAATAGCACTGACTTTATATAACACATGGGGATTTGCTGTTTCACAGCTCTGATAGTCACTGGAAGAATGCTTCATTTTCTAATGTATCTGCACCCACATAATAGATTTCACAAGAAGGACCACCTAACATGAGAAGAAAATCACCAGCTATAATCACTGGAGCTCCCTTTTTGCTACTCAGTACAAATGCTTGATTTGCTGACTCATTCAAAAACAAGGCAATGAAGCCAATATAATTATATCCAGAACAATAAAAGGCCATGTTCTTTTGACTCTTCTGAAAGGAGAAGGCAGTCAGTTGGAAACTATATAATGCTAGCTTGTATTTGACTGGATCCTCATGTACTCATATCAATTCTGAACTTCATTTATAGCAAGGATAGTAATTTGGTAGTCCCAGCAGTTTTATTTTTATAGAGTTATCATCACCCATTTGATGTACAAAGATCTTATCCAGAAAGACTTATACTGTTCATCTCTTTGTTACATTTAAGCTCTAGAAAGTTAGGAAGCAAGTGCCTAGACTAGAGCAAACACCTCTCTACCAACCTAACCCTGATTTAAGGGTTGTCAGGAAACCTTTTCTTTAATAACTTGAGAACCCTTTTGATAGGGTGAGAAAACCTTAATGGCAAATAATGAATGAAATGACATACAGTGGTACCTTGACTTACGTCATTAATCCGTTCCGGAGGTCTAGACATAAGTCAAATATGCCTTAAGTCAAATGAACTTTTCCCATAGAAAGTAATGGGAAAGTGGATTAATCCATTACAGGTGATGAAAAAGACCCCCCAAAACAGCAATTTAACACAAATTTGACTGGGATAGGAGATTCCTTCCCGGGATGTAAATGAAATGTCTCTTCAAAGAGAGGAGGAGGCAGTGGACTTATAGTCCACAAGTTATACGCCTCCACTTTTTAATGTTCATAGCAACAATGTCTAACATTTAAGTTTTACTGATTTTTAACCTGATGTTCCAAGTTCTGAACAATTCTATGCTTACCATTAGAGTCCCACAACTGTACAGCTCCCGAACTAAAATGCTTCCATTGTGGACCAGACTTCTGCAGCCAGATTTTTTACAAGACTGAGCTGACTGTCTAACCAGCAAGGCCAGCCCAGAGCTCCTGGCCCTTCTTCTCTTCCGGCAGCAGCAGCGGCTTAGGCAAGGCCGAGGACCAGCTCCAGGTGCTCGGAGCTGGCCTCGCCGAAGCCGGGGGTTGTTGTTGTTGCCATATTGGTTAAAATTCTGCACGATACATTGCACTCAAGTGAGCCCATTGAATCAGTGGAGATTTGGTTGGTCAATCATTTTTAAGTTACATTGATCCAAGTAGGCCTATACACATTGTGTCTTACTATGTTAAGCAACAGGTATTTCACCTATAACCTACACAACAATCCTGTTCATTTTTTATCAGGGTGGATAAAAATCAATGATTTTAATTTTTTTAAAATGGATTTTTTAAAAAATGTAAATTGATTTATAAACAGCAGACTACAGTATCTGGTTATTGTTGAGTTTTGCTTTCTTCATCATGAATCTCCCTTTGGTTTGTTCCAGTTTATATTAGTACCCAGGAAAACCCCTTTTTTTAAAAAATATGATTACCTAGTTAATATTGGAACAGGTGAAAGGGTATAAATATTCTACTACATTGTAGAGAGAGAGAGAGAAATTACCTTGCATTTTCTAGTATGTTTTGACAAATCCAAAGGTCAAGCTAGAGGCATATTTTAAACATCCTGTGACAAGTGGTGGAAGCTTATACATAATCCTTTAAATATAGTGAAGGGAAAGGGTGGTGGCAGCTGGTAAAAACACTGTGTCAAAATGAAAAGGATGTTTAAAATATCTGCATTGTTCAGTGTCCACAATCAGGATTAAAAAGTGTGATGATTATTCTCTATTTGTTTTGGGTGAGGTTTGGCTGATAGGAAGTTCAATGGAGAACTCAAAAAACTAGGTACAGTATCTGGTTTAAACCTTGTTCATTTGGTGTTCAGGCCATCTGGGAAATAACAAAGTAGCTGTCACAGGCCTGTTATGGATCCCTCTTTATATGTTGTAACTTATGTGACCATCACTATCCCAACTGCCACAAGACCAATAGGCTTCTCTTCTTCCATACTTTGTGCCATAGAAAGAGAGAGGAGCCCTCAGTGTAATTACACTGATGGAGCTGTGAGGGGATAAATCACTTATCCTAGCTCAGTGATGGTGAACCTTTTAGAGACTGAGTGTCCCAACTGCGATTCAAAACCCGCTAATTTTGCGCAAAGTGCCCATACAGCCATTTAACTCAAATACAGGTGGCTGTGAAGGGGCAATGTCAGGTGCCCACAAAAAGGGCTCAAGTGCCACCTTTGGCACCTGTGCCATAGGTTCGCCAACACTGTCCTAGCTTACCTGCACCTGCTGCCTGTCATGTTCTATTTTATATTTCAGTGCTATTTTGTTATTATTCTTTTGCTCTATTGGGATGATATTTTATTTCTTTGTGATGGTTTATTATAATGTGGTTGGAGGTATTATATGTCAAGGGTTAACTAAAAGTTGCCTTTTTATTAATATTGAGTGATGAATGATAATGAGGCATTTTCTTTTGATTATTTTTGGTTTTGTTGTATGACTTGTTTCATTTTATGTAAACCACCCTGAGCAGTGATTTCACTAATTTGAGCAGTCGATAGATAGATAGATAGATAGATAGATAGATAGATAGATAGATAGAT
>JAHTLZ010000330.1:37653108-37685236 GCA_023846285.1 Phrynocephalus versicolor
GATAGATAGATAGATAGATAGATAGATAGATAGATAGATAGATAGATAGATAGATAGATAGATAGATAGATAGATAGATAGATAGATTTATTCTAATTTTTGCAAGAAATGCTCTGAAAACAAGAAGGGAAGAAATTTCATCTACACTAACAGGCTGGCATGAAAAAAATTGGTTTATTGTACTAAATCAGTGACTTAATCCTTTTTTATGTTGTTTGCTAATATACTATTTAACATAACAGCCCCAGTATAAAGTGCTTCCACTTTGACCATTGGTAGCTTCAGTTGTCAAACTACAGAACATTAATTGACTTGATTTCCAAGAATGTGTAAAGATGTAATTTTGTCAGGTCTGGATAAAAACTAATATCAAACTGAATATGTTTTAAATACCAGTGTTTTCTTTGAGTCAGATTAAGCCTGATACTGTATATGCTTAGGGTAAAGCCATTGAAATCAGTGGGATCCCATTGATTCTAGACAGTTTACTGATGATACAATTAAACCAGACTCCAGTTCATAATTTGTTTCAACGGTCTAGAATTTTTCTTGTTGAACTACAGTATTGGTTTTAAAGGCAGTTATTTAAAATTGGATGTGAATCTTAGAGCCTCTCATTCTTGATAAGAAAGGAGGAGAGGGAGGTGTTGAACCATTTCTTTTTTTTCTTGCAGCAAAATTTATCTGTGTGAGTTTTTCATGGGATTTCTCAAATGCTTGTGGTCAGCATTTGCGAAAGAAGCTCTAATTGGCAAAGAATTCTTATACTTTTGATGAGTAACAATCCCTAGATTGGCCTGTTCAAAATATTGTTTATGCAAACCAGTTGACAAAACCCACATCAAATAGAAATAAATGAATAGAAATAAATGCATAACAAGGCTTAAATCATTAGATAAATCCGATAAATCATCAGTAGGGTTCTTTGGGTCACAAAGGATTAAATACTGCTTTGGATGTTGCATCTGGCTATGTCAGCAGATTACTCTGTACTCTGTTATTCTTGTTACATTGTTCTGATGACTAAGATCTGTAGGTCTATCCCATGAATATACCTCATAAAGTTTACTATTACTGTATACTTAAATCATTGATTGTATTACACTGAATAAAAAGATGAAATTTTGATTAGGCATAATGAATCAGTAAATGAAAGACAGTCTCCTCTTATCCTCTTCTGGTACAGAAAAAGGTCTTTGTATTCAGTTGCCTCTTATATAGTGCTGGCTTGTGTTCCTATCCATAGCATGCAGTTCCATGCAATTATACGAAAATGAGAAGTGCAGGAGAATAACCTATTCTTCAGGCCCTCTTAGAGAATATTTTAAGGACATGCATTCAGACTGTGAAATATTCGGAATTCACTGAATAATGCCATATCCATTTAGTTCAAATGTTTTTGAAACTGAATTTGATATCTCTAATACAGTCATCCCCGGCTGTATTGCAGGTATATAGCCGGACCGTAGTATATGAAGATAAGGGGCCTGTTTGGGGCCTCCTGCACTTGCCCCAGGCCTGGTGCTGCCCTGAGCTGGCCTCCAACAGGCCCAGAAAGCCTGTTAGAGACCTGCATCGAGCAGGACCAGGCCTAAGGTAAGTGTAGGAGGCCCCATACAGGCCCCTCTGTCCTGACCCCACCCAGCATCCGCATAATGCGGATGTCCCCTTATTGCAGGTTGGGTCAGGTCCCTAACCCCCGTGATAAATGGGGGATTACTGTAATAATTTCTAATATTCAAGATCCCATTAAGTTTCTACTTACTGGAGCAGGGCAGTCCAACTTTGAACATGTCGAGGTCTACTTTTTCCGGCCCAAAGTGCCTGAGGGCTACTGCGCTAACACCTCTAATTACGAACACATGCTTGTAAGTAGCAAAATTTTGCACATGCTCGTAAGTAGCAAAATTTGTAAGTAGAGCATCAGTTTCCCATAGGAATGTATTGAAAATTCACTGCATTCCTAGGGGAAGGCTGACCATGCACACACTTCTCTTGCACCCACTAGTAACGGCACGGGCAGGTGCAAGGGAGGTGCATGCATGCTTGCAAGCAGCCTGGGCAATTGGCAGTGATGGTGGTTTCAGGAAGGCAGCTTTCCACATGGGAATATGTGTCTTTTGGAAGGAAGAAAAAGGCAGCCAATGTAGCAAGATGTGAGCATCAGGTGCCACAATTCTTGCTGGTTGCAAAACAGCTTACCAGCATTACTTGGTGTCTACATATAAAAAAAATAAAAAATATATACTAGTATGTTTTCTAGGCATGAGTAGCAGTGCCTGCACAAGGTATTGCTTGTGGAAGATCACAGAATGGGAAACCTCTGAATGCTCCTTTTGTAGGCAAAGGGATTTAGCCTCCAAGGAGGGGAGAACCAACTTTCCAGGAGGCTGTTTCCCTCACGTGTCACAGTCCATCAAGGGTAACTCACCTGGCACCAAAGGGGGTCTGAAGAGAGGGTACAGAGGGGGAAGGCTTAGAGAGCAAAAAACGGGACCCAGTGGCAAGCAGTGGCACCAGGCAACAGCAGCACCTGGTAGGACATAAAGGAAGGAAGGGGGAGTGCCTCATTATGGAGTTCTCAGGAAGGAGTACAGTTGAGCTAATATGCACCAGTTAAATCTAGAAGCTGGCGTAGACCCTAGAAACTGCCTTTTCACATTATTTATTTTCTATTCCAAGATGAGTCTAGCTGCTTATAATTTCCCTCAGCATTTCCTGTTAAGATATGCTCTGATGCAAGCCTGCACTGCAGCAATTTTCTCTGTGTCCCTTTCTAAATCTCCAGCTTATATTTACATTCTCTTACATGTATTTCCATTATATATTGTTTATTTATTATAGTTAGGAATAAGGAGTCAGGATTAGTAGATTCTTCAGTTAATACATTCTAAAGTGACAGGAAAATATTATTATTTAAAATATTATGTTAGTTTTAGGTCCCTTTGAGGCAGGACACTTTATATCAGGCAGAGGAAGAATATTTTGTTATACATAAACAGAGGGTTGGGGTTAGGGTTAGGGAGATTTTAATTGGAAGGACTTTTGTTCTGCAAACCCTTATCTTTCTATAGAGTCTGAAGACATTATGAAACATGGGAGTAGTAAATGGAGCAGGTACTTGGGGAAGGCTGCAGGAATGCTGCCTGTTGCAGCAGCACCTACTGAGAGGAGCAGGAGAAGGAAAGAAAAAGACAGACTACAGCTGCTATTTTGAGTGCTGCACCCAATCTAAATCTTTCACCCACTACCTTGTTCGGTACTGTCATTATGAAAAAGCAGCTGGCAGCAGTAGAAGGAGGTGGCAGAGATGCCTCTGGTTCAAGACGGTACAGATACGAGTGAACCTTAGTCATATTCCAGTGATATATTTGTGTAATCCAGGTAGGTCATTTTAGGACGAGGGACCAAACAAGCTGATGAAGAACACACTTTCCTTCCAAAGAACCAATGTTCCAGAGAAGGACGACACCCACCCCCCTTGCAAGCTTTTAAAAGACAATTCAAGACCTATCTGTATAGACCGGCTTTCCCTGACTACTGATGATGACAATCAAGTTTCTTGATAACTTTTTAAGTCCAACTCTGTTTTTGTCTTCCTTTTAATGTCATTGTTTAGTTTTGATTTGTTACTGTTTTGTCAATTGTTTATCAGTTGTAGTTTTATTGTGTCTGTTATCACTTTGTTGTATTATCAGTGTATCGTAAACTGCCCAGAGAGGCCTCCAGGTCAGATGGCAGTGATATATAAGTCAAATAAATAAATAACTAAATTATAGGAAGTAGGCAGAACATTAAAAGAGCTGAGGAAGTTATATATGTGGGAACTCACTGAATGCTTCCTTTGCTTTGTGAGGTAATCTTTTTATTTACTTTGTTCTGGGTTTTTGTTGTTGCTGTTGTTATCTTCATTAATGGAACTGAATGTTTTCCTGATGGAAGACATGTTTGCCTGGCCTTTCATATATTAGTGTATTCATTGATTTGTTGTATTTCCAAATAGAGCAGTTTCTTTCACATGCTGCAGAAGAAAGACAATTTCAATGGAAATGAGAAGAATCAGAGCTAGACATCGGCACAACTTAGCGGAATTCCCGTTTCCATTTCCGTTACTCGTTTCCGTTACGTAACGGAAACGGTAACGGGAATTACTCCGCCAGAACTCGAACTCGAACCGACTAAAGAATAATTGGGTCTGATTTGTCGTTGTCGTTCCTGGCATCGCGGCGATCCCGCGATGCCAAGCGGCACAGAAAAAAAGTTTTTAAAAGTAAAAAAACAAAAAACCGATTCCCGGCCCAAAAAGCAGGTGAAAATATGCCTGCCTGAGAGGGCACGTACCTGAGGGGTGGTTTCTGGGGGGTTTCTGGGGGGGGGTCCCCGGCCTCCCCCCCTCTCCTGTCCTGGGCTGCTGGGGACTCGCCGCAAGCAACAAGCCGGACGCGCCATGCCATGCAGTGCGGGCGGAGGATCGAAAATGGGGTGGCGACCGCAATTTTTTTTTTGAAATTGTGGTCCAAAAACACACAAGCACCACACAGAAACATGCGAAAATTGCTATTTTAAAACTGCCAGAATTTTTACAGTAGCAGTGGGTTTTTCTTGCAACAAAATGTCTCCTCTGTCCTCTCTCCATTTATTTTATTTTATTTTATTACACCTGCGCAATGATGGGCTGGCCATGGGAGTGGACCATGCAAATTTTTGGAGCCATTCCACCAATCGCATGGCCACTTGGTCACTGAGACTTCTGGGATGTGCCAAAAAGCCCACTAAACCCTGCCCTAGCCCTAACCCTAACCCTAACCCTTAGTCCCTTACCCATACGCCACAGTACACTGTCCTCTTAGTGGGTCAGAGAGGCACCCAGAGGTGCACCCCACTACCCCACCCTAACCTCACCAGTAACTAGCCTAACCCTAGCCCTTGCGCTAGCCCTGTCCCCTAAGCCAGATCTGTACTTGCATTGCACTACTGCGCAAGTACGCTTCCCTTCTTAGTGAGACACAGCGGATGCAGAGAGTCTGCCAGTTCGTCACTTGTGGCTCTGGCGGACTCCTGCAGGCTCGGCTCGGCAGCATGTGTGCCATGCAAACCATGCCCGTCGAGGCCTGACTGATGCAGGGAAGGCACCCCAAAAAGAGGGGTGCCTCTGCCAGTCTGCTGTGTCTGCAACTTGGTATGCATATCCATATGGCTATGCATGTCCTTTTGCAGCAGGTGAGGAGAGCAGGCCCCCATGCCATGGGGGGGTCTCCAGGAGCCTGCTTTCCCTTCCTAGCGGGTGAGGATAGGAGGCACCCCCCCAAAAAAAGAGGTACCTCCAGGAGCCCGCTTCCCTTCATAGCGGGCCAGAGGAGGCACCCACCCCACAGAGGTGCCTCCAGGAGCCCGCTACCCCCCCAAACCAGTATAACGACAGAAGAAAAAACGAAAAACGAAACGACTATTTTTTGCGAAGTTTCACAAAAAACGGAAACGAGCCGACACGGGCCGCCTCCGACACACGACAACTCGAAAACGTCATTTTCCCTAGTCGTGCCCATCTCTAATCAGAGCATGTGTCATGGTGAAAACTTCCCGCTGTGCTATAGGAGGGAAACACATGGCAGAATCCAGAATATATTCTTTGATTAAATTCCTGAAGATGATCTGTGTTCTGCAGCATTTGGAAGCTCCTTTCTAGTATTAATTCCTACATGTTCTTAGATATCTTTGGAGAGTGAAGACACCGTTGTACTCTATTGGCAGTTTGGCCAAGATGCAGATGGACACCTAGGCCTTTTCCATTGTTTATGATGGAACTGGCAAATTCCTTCATCTGCAGCTTCTTAAAAAACTTATTCACAGGGTTGTCCAGACATCCACAACAGGTATCTAAAGGATCTGCAGTTGGAAGGGAGATCACATATTCTGATGCAAGCATTGCAGTGTGCTTTAAATATACAGTTGTGTTGTGACCTTTGTCTTAATTAGCTTTTTTTTTAAAAAAAACAATTCTGTAATAAAGTATTTCCTAATCTAACTTTTGTTTTGTTAAGTCATTGTTGGCTTTTGGCAGGTGATTCCATGAAGTACTACTTCACAGTGTAGCTACTGAACATTTTCATTAGTTTCCCTGTGTAATTGCACGATAGTCCCTCTGCCTGTTGCAGAATTAACCTTTTCATCTTTTCATAGATTCCACCACATTGTGGATCTGCTTCCAACATGAATGGGGTGCCTGAACTTTCTCCTTGCCTGAGTCCTGAAGGTAAATAAAAACATTTTTAAAAATATGTTACAGGCATGTTTGGGTTCTTTAGTCATAGATGTTTGTTTTGGAAATAAAATTGCAGCCTAGAAATGTTGCCTTGCCTCCATTCATTCTGACTTGCAGTTCTGGGTGTGGCTAAGATACAGAAGTAGAGACACGCGAAATAGCTTGCACTGTTGCAGCACTGGAGCAATTCTATTTTGAACAGAAAGTCTAATCTAGTGTATTGTCCACGATCCCTGGTTCAAGTGTCATAACAGAAGAAGAAGAGCTGGAGTAGGGCTGAGTTAGGCTGTAGAACCTTATAGTACAAACTTATCCAAAACTTGGGAAGTTACTTTTTGATGTACTATACATAGTTACCAGCTGTGATGGCTAGTGTTCCTAGGGAGATGAAATCTAGGAAGCAAATTTTTCCAAGTCCTTCAGTGCATGCGTTAAACATATGTCATCAGGTAAAGCTTGATCATTTACACATAAGACAAACACTTAAGTGGAAATATTATTGGTTTTGTAATTATGAAATACTGTAACCCTGTCCCATCAAATCTGTTCTGATTTATGGCAGTCTTTTCTAGAGGTTTCTAGGCACCAAGTACACAAGTGATTTACCATTCTATTCTTCTACAGGCATCCTAAAACTGTGCAGTTGGGCCGAGACTACAATGGTGGGCAATTCTCCCATCAAATTTCCAACTTCTGGTATTGCAGCCAGATGCCCAACTTACGGATCTGTCTAGCCAACTGTTATGTTATGTTCATAACAGAGGTTAAAAGATGTGTGCATCATAATAGGATTTTCAGGGAAAAAATCTTAATCAGGGACATATTTTCCACTCTATAAGATAAAATTAACTCAATATCTACATAGTTAGCTCCTCAACAAATATTTGAAAGTGTCATTCAATTTTGATGGCTCACTTTATAAGACACACTCAAAATATTGCATTTACTTGTATAGAAGTAGCTTTAGATTACTTTATATATGATCCATGGCTCCAGGTTATTATTTTCCCATATGCACCTGCTTTGGCTGTGAATGCTTCTGGGAGATCTTTCTCTTGGTCCCACCACCATGAGGAACTGGGGACTTGGGCACTCCAGATGTTTTAGAGTGCAACCCCACAGTCCTTTATCATTGGCAGGACAGATTGGAGATTCTGGGAATTGAACTCTAAAACATCTGGGGTGTCAAAGGTTCATCACTCATGTTAATTTTGTCAGACCTTTAAGAATAGGATTTTTAATGAAGTTGCACTGTGCTTCCTTCTGTTTGATGGATATGCTTTAAATTGTTTTTAATACAGGATATTTTTAATATTATTGTTTTATAATTGCTTTTTAACTGGGCATCTGTTGTGTTTGTGCTTTTATATTTAGTCTCTATCTCCTTTAATCTTGTTGGAATCGCCTGGCCCCCCTTTTGGAGAATGGTGGGCAATAAATCAAAGCAGTCAGTCATTAATACAGTATTTTGGAGGGAGATAAGATTAGATTGTTTAAACAGAGATCAGAAGGAATGCAGGTAGTGATGTGAGTTAAGCCACTGAGCCACTGTGCATTGATCAAAAGGTTGGCAGTTTGAATCCACATGACAGGGTGAGCTGCCATTGCTTTTCCCAGCACCTGACATCCTAGCATTTCAAAAGCACATAAAACATATAAGTAGATAAGTAGTTACCACTTTGGTGAGTAGGTAGCTGCATTCCATATGCTCACATGTTTATTCATGTCAATGGAAATATGTCTATGGATAAATGCCTGCTCTTTGGCATATGAATGGAGATGTGCACCAACCCCTAGAGTCAGAAACAACTGGACTGAATCGTTAGGGGGAACCTTCACATTTGCCCCAAATTTCAGATGGTGTATAATCTTCAACAACAGCAGCAGCAGCAGCAGCAACAACAAACTTAGGTTAGTTTTTTATTATCCTGTTATAGAATTGCTTATAGCAGTGGTGGCCAAACTCTGCCCCTCCAGACGTTTTTGACTACAACTCCCACAGTCCTTTGTCATTGGCAATACAAGCTTGGAATTCTGGAAGTTGTGGTCTAAAAACATCTAGAGCAGTGGTGTCCAAACTTCGGCCCCCCAGATGTTTTGGACCACAACTCCCACAGCCCTTTGTCACTGGCAATCTAGGCTTGGAATTCTTGGAGTTGTGGTCCAAAACATCTGGAGGGCCAAAGTTTGGACAACCCTGATCTAGAGAGATGAAGTTTGGCCACTACTGGCTTATAGTATGAATTAAGCTAAACCCATGCTCCATTTAGGTGAGAATTAGCCATCTGCATGTGCTACAGAATGGAACAATTAAGGAGTACACTGAATCACACAAAACACACACAAAACACACACACACAAACCAAAACCAAGCAGAAACTCCTAGAGCTGTGCCATAAAGGAGTGGAACAGCTCTTAAAGGGCAGATGGATTGATCTAATTAGAAACATATTTGGATGATATAATTTGGTTTGGACAAAATTATATTAACAATGGTCCAAACAATGATCTATGTACCAGTCTGTACAGACACGGAGTTAGGTATCTAGCTTGGAGCCAGAATTTGGGAGTTCAGTTCCTCACTATGCATCCCCAGAGAAAAGCCAGCCTATGCATGTACTGTAGCCTTGGACAAGCTACACAGACCCAGGATACCCCTGAAGAAGGGAATGGTAAATCATTGGTAAATTCTGCCTAGAATACCCTGGAAAGGGTCGCCATGAGTCAGAATTAATTCACAAAATTAATTATGGAGCAATAAAAAGCAGACAGAGAACCATAGTATTAATAATCAAAGTTTGAAAATTAATGTGAAGCAAATAATTGAGTGCTGTTTCCAAAGCTTTATGGCATCTGAATTTCAAAAGATGTAAATAAAAAAATATAAGCAACTGAACTGAACTACTGTAAATACATTGATATTTAACTGAAAGGTCTGTTACCTTTTGGAATATATTAGGAAAGCATTTGTGAAAACCCTGTTTGGTTGCTTGCCCTCTAATAGCACAGCAAAGTCATACAGCTGGAATTGAGGCTCACTTGCTCTTTCCTTGTTTTGGATGTAAATGTGAAGGGACACACTGTGCTTAAAATAGCTGATTTTATATTTCAGATGTTGTTTAGTTGCACAGCATGGTAGAGGTCAGCGAGGGACTTTCCAAATTGCTTACACTTCTGTTTGGCATGAATTTGCCCTTTTCATCCTGCAGGTGTGAATGGAAACAAATGCTCAGGGACATCAACTATTCTTGAAAAATACAAAGTGGGCAAAGTGATTGGAGATGGTAATTTCGCAGTGGTAAAGGAGTGCATAGAACGGTGAGCGAGGAATTTACCTAGCAAGTGATTTTTACTCATTGGCAACTTCTTATTTAAACACCATGGATGAAAGATCTTTGGTGTTGCCTGTTTATGGTGAAATTATTATAATTTCAATAATGTCTAGTACATTTATCTAATTTCTTTCATTTATTAGAAAACTAATGAATGTCCACGGAAGCCCTCATTCATAATAATTTTGATATTTATTAGTGAACATCAAGAGATATAACTATTCTTGGAAAAGGTAAAAATAACCTGTTATCACCAGAGACAATTTTTTACTTGGGTGTAA
Organism: Phrynocephalus versicolor; assembly: GCA_023846285.1. Classification (NCBI taxonomy): domain Eukaryota; kingdom Metazoa; phylum Chordata; class Lepidosauria; order Squamata; family Agamidae; genus Phrynocephalus; species Phrynocephalus versicolor. Next base: position 37,662,984 of record JAHTLZ010000330.1, read on the forward strand.
TTCTTAGAAATTGCTGGTCAGTTTTGATTGCCAGTGTTAACGTAACAAGTACAAGCAAATTCTGAAAGAACACATAAGTGATTTGTTCTTTCTTTGTCTCAACTACTTTACTAGCATGGTCAGAGAAAGTATTATCCAGAAATCTAAACAAGTAGAAAGTATAAGCTGTAGAAGAATTGGGTATGAAATAAATTTGTGACATCATTATCTGACAAATATATCACCTCCTTCTCAGTATTACCAGTGTTCTTCATCACAGTGTTTGCTTCTTCAGTTGTGCTGAGGGATCGGGCATTTGATGAATTTCTTGAATAGGGCACAACGGAGGGAAAAGAAACCACTTGAACTTGTTGTGTAGCTTTCTTAACCCTTCTCTCTTTGAACTGTATTGCACGTTAAAGAGCCTTGCGATGGACTCATAAATAAATGGCCAAAAACGTTTGGACTGACGATAACGATGGTACGGAAGAATGTGGAACGGTGACCAGTGGGAGGGGGGAGGGGGGAAATAGCACAGTTCTTTTGTGACTATGCAGAAGATAATTGTGGGTTGAAGCCTGAGACATTTGAATGGATGGGAGAGAGAGGAAGAATATAGGAGAGCTTGAAAATAGGGACAGATTCAAGTGGGACAATTGTAAGAGGAGATAAGGCAGCAGATCACCTGTGCATTGAAATCGGGAGGGTAATGAGACAGAACTAGCTGAGAGGAACAAACAAAGAATGAGCTGGAGAAAGCAGGTGGGGACATAGAGATATAACAATTCAGATGAAAGACACTGTGGTTAAAAGAAAATACTTTGGTGGTGAAATGATCTGGGTACAAGGAAAATGTATTTGGATCAACAACACAAGTCTCTTTTGTGGACCTATATAGATGTCATTCTGCTACAATACAGTAATTCATTGTTGTTCTATAGGGAATCTTGAGTTCAAGTTCATTCTTAAATATTTTTTGTAAATTTCTTTCTGCTGTCAAAACCAATATTGGTTGCAAACACAACCAATCCCCTTAGGACTTTTACATTGATTAACTAGGAAAAATAAGCAGCTCATTCTTAAAATCTACTGCTTAATAGAATCTGTGAATATGAACCCTGCTCTGCTTCCTAAAGAAGCTTGAAAGCCACTGCCTCTGGAGCTTTTAAGACGTTCCCTAGCTTTCAGCAAATGCAAACACCCTTCAAGCAGCGCAAGAGATCTAAGCAATATGTATATTGAAAAACCTACATGGTAATGGAAATGGAAGTATTTGCTCCCAGACATTGGCAAAGAGGGTGATTAAGTATTAGTCAAAGAATAGAAAGCTGAAGTACTTGAGTCTAAACCGAGTTTTTCAGCCCTTATCTTTGATTGGAAAAAAATTGCCTTTTTTGGGGAAAAAAGTCCCTACTTGAGTCAATGTTTCCCAAGCTATTTTGGGGTAAAATTAGGTGCTTGGAGGGCTTGGGGAGGGTGGTGGAGGGCGAGCGATAGCGGTTCCTCCACATCCCATATGATTCCAATGAGAAGGTTTAGAGGCAGCCCTTTTGGACCTTCATAACTCAGCCCCTTACCCCCAAATGTTTCCAAATTTCAGGGGATTCCCTAAAATCGCTTTCTGAAGGTGCCCCTGCTACTTTGGTGCCCCCAAGGCAAGTAATTTTTGAGTGCCTGTTTTGCCAACTGTACTGGGACTGTGGAGGCATTCAGGGAGTTTACTTTGTGGTATTAACTCCCTAATTGCCTCCACACTCCCAGCACATGTTGCCAATTTCTATCTTCATACCCTTTAGAATTCGACCTGTATACCATATATACTAGAGTATAATTAAAAAAACCCACCCTCGGCCTATACTCGAGTCACCAAGTTTTCCCAGTTTTTGGGGTAAAATTAGGTAAAATCACATTCACAGATTCTGTTAAAATTAAAATTGGCCCTCGGCTTATACTCGGGTCGCTTATATTTGAGTATATATGATAGTTATCATTTTGAATCTCCACCAAAATTTCCTGTGGTTCAGCAGTCAAAAACCTGCCATTAAAAGCCTGAAACAAACCAAGAGAAGGATCTGGGTCTGACTGCAATATGCAAAGCGATGTTTATAATGCTGTGAAACATACAAGTTATACTGTTGCCTGTTTCGAGGGGACGACCTTTACCAAGACAGAAGCAAGCGAGAGGAAGAATGAAGGCATATAACACAGTCCTCAAGTTAGTGGTTAATCAGCAGATGTGGGATGTTGCCTCTAGTTGGTACAGTAGAGCTCAATTTGCGACCCCCTGCTTTTGTGACCACTCCTGTGTTGTCCACTGCCTCCCCTTTATTTGATTTGTATACTGCAAGTGCCACTCTGGACAGTTTACAAAATTTTAAGAGAAATACAACAAACATAATATCAAACATAAAATCAAGCATAAAATACCCACAAATCAGTTCTATAACCTCTAAACCTCTTGTGAGGCATGAGGAGGTGGAGTGAGCAAGGTAGTGCTGAGTGTACTTACACTAAAAGCAAGGGGAATCAAAATTCTGCATCAAGCTCAGCTGAATGTCTTCACATGTATATTCAGGTTGAATAAAGGTGAGAGGGGGTGAGGAAATTAAGAAGGAAGATGAAAGAGAGGTTTAAACATTACACAGGAACTAGACTTCTGGTTTAACTCTTGACTCCAGTAATAAAGTAGGGTTCAACATACAATGGTTCACTTCATGACTGTTGAAAGCAAAATGTTCTGCTTATATACCGCTCCATACCACTTCAGGTAGTCTCTGGATGGTTTCCAGTTTAGTTACAGTATGCAGGCTACACATTGCCCTCCTCAGCAAGCTGGGTACTCATTTTACCGACCTCGGAAGGATGGAAGGCTGAGTCAACCATGATCCTGCTACCTGGGATTGAACCTTAGGTCTTGAGCACAGTTTTATCTGCAGTACAGGCATTTAACCACTGCACCACGAGGCATTTGAAGACTAAAGAATTAAATTGGTAATTATGGCAGTCTACTGTTTTGCTTGTCCAGCTCCATGTTTCCTAGTCTTGTTCTTGCATGGAAGAATAAGTCACCGATGTTGACTGTGGAAATAGAATAGACTGTTATGTGCTTTCCATTGCCTTTACTGGTGCACAGTGGAAACTCACTTGCATTCATCAACAGCAGGGACCCAAAATGGATGCTTAAACAATTTGGGATATGGGTGTGTGTGAAACTCTAGCCTATAGTAGAAGGAACAGCTGTTTGATCATGAAACATTTTGCCATATTTGAAGGTATAAATTGTGAAAAATAGACTGTAAACATGAAAATATGCTGAATACTCATCTCTTCACATGGAGATACTACGTGTTTATTTCTATTTCACACTTACACTCTCAATTGTGGAAGTCAAGAGATTTCTGAAGGGTGTTGCCATGTTGGTATTGTATTCCCTTTAGAACTATGCTTCACTAGAAAAAAGGAATTAGGGAGTGTTGTAATGCCCTCTGGTCACTGCTGAAACATAACACACTTCTGGTATGTATATGTATGTCTTGAAATTTGGCACCAAAATTATATTCAGTTAATAAATAATAAGTGTTGGTAGAATATATTTTCAATCATACATAAGTGTTTCAGTTTTGGTCTGGTGTAAAATACACAATACTTGTGAAGACTACTTTTCTGATACCCTAGGATACTAGTAATTATTTAAAAATAAACAAAAGCTGACTACTAATGCTTCTCCAGACACTACAATTTGTAACTGAAGGAATTACATTTACATATACATCTGTGTCCCAATACAACAAGAACAACAACAACATCACTACTACTACTACTAGTAGTAGTAGTAGTATACAGTAATATCTTGGTTTAAGAGTACCTTGGTTTAAGATTGTTTTGCAAGAAAACATTTATTCTAAAATTTTGCCTTGATCAAAAAGCAATGTCTTGAGACATGAGCACTGGAGCAGCTCACATGATCACAAGTGAACCAATGGTGATTCTCTCTCTCCCTACCTTCTCCTACTGGATTGTGGGTGACTGTCTAGATTGTCTGTTTCTTCTCAGGCAGCCACCAAAGCAGAGGGAAGAGAGATGAATAGAGGGCTCCTTTGCATTTCAAAGGGGAATGCAGGTTAGGGTTTTATTTTTCTTTATATTTATATTTAATTTGTTTTCAACATTCTTATTTTTTCAAACCATTTCCAGTCATGAGGCAGCTAGTCAGGTTTGTATAGAGCCACAAATTAAAAACACAGAGTAAAATCCAGTTGTTCGTCTCAAGCAGAACAGATTCCGCAGCCAGGTACCTAAACCATGGTGTGGATGTGGACTTCTAGCCAACTTCTTTTGTGAGTTTTGGCATTTTGTGTGTACAGTATGTGGTCTATGGGACCCCAGAATAAATAATCTGAGTGTCCATTATTTCTTATGGGAAAATTTGCTTTGATATGGAAGTGTTTTGGTTTACAAGCATGTTTCTGGAACAGATTATGCACGTAATCCAAGGTATTACTCCATACCAAATTAAACATTCTGGGTTACAACACTAACAGGAATTTCTAAAGTCCAAATAAGTACAGTTGTCCCTCGCCCTTTCGTGGTTCATATACTGTAGTCCCGGTATATCGTGGGGCCACAGTAAATGAACCCCCCCCCCCGGGTAAGGAGGAAAGGCCTTCCCAGGCCCGTCAGAGGCCACAAAAGTGCTTCCCCGCAAACCGGAAGTGACTTCCAGTAAACCAGAAGTGACCTTCAGATCACTAGAAAGCACATTTGGGGTCTCTGGGGGACTGGAAAGCCCCTTGCAGGCCTGTTTGGGGTAGCACCAGAGCCCACCCAGTCCCAACCTGACCCAGCATCTGTATATCGTGGATTTTCAACTATTGCGAGTCGGGTCGGGTTCCTAACACCTGTGATAGGTGGGGGTATTATGATCCATACCAGTCTCTCTTTTCTTTTCTGGTCAGCAAATACAGATTATGAACCCACACTATGCAAGATCCTTCCCCAGCACAATATGTGGTCTAGGGGACCCCAAAATAAATAATCTGAGTTTCCATTATTTCCAAAGGGAAAATTTGCTTGGATAGAAGAGTGTTTTGGTTTACAAGCATATTTTGGATTGAATTTTGCTCGTAAACCAAGGTATTAATGTATAATACAAAGAAGAAGAATTAGTATTGATATTGGTATTAGTATTAGTATTACTTTTTCCAATATGGCCTTAGAAATATAGCTGGATCCAGAGCTTTCCTCCTGTGTACAGGACACTTCTTTTAACAGGACAAGGCCTATATATATGTGTGCTTCAAGTAAAGCATCAAACATGAAAATATGTGCATGCCATACTAATTCTATGCTGTGTGAAGTCTTCATCCAGTTTTACAGTAGCGTGCAAAAATGTTAATAGTACCAGAATTTCCTGCACCTGTTCACCAATAGATGTAAACCACTGTATGTATTTCTGAAAATCCTGTTGAGATCCCTCCCACCCTTTTGTTCTCACATAGATTCAGTAGTTACTATAACAAAATATTCAAAACAGCTGTACTTTCACATCAGGGATTTGAAAACAGTGTAATATATATGAAATAAACCTTAAAAATGTACTTTCAGACCATTGTTCTATTACTAATCTTTCTTAGAAAGAAGACCCACTGGAGAGAGTAGATCCAACGGTTCCTAAATGCAAAAAGCCACCTAATTTAGCTAGCAGGGTACTAGGACCATTCACATGAATGCACTCTTAAAGAGTCTTAGGGCCTTTTCACATGACCCCTAAACTCCACAGCAAATGGCTCCCAGATCCGGAGCTTAAAATTGTTTCCCCACCAGCTCCGGAGTTTAAAAAAAATTAAGTGTGACCACGCCCACCTAAGCGCGTCCCAGCGCACTTTTCAAGTACCTGCTCTCTGGGGGTGAAAATTCCTGATGCGGATGTAACGTAGTGAGTGCCAGGCTCTCTTCGCTTGTGTTTGTTCTTTTTTTGCCCCCGCCCTTTTAAGAGATCTGAATGCAGTGCCGGGAGCAAAGCAAGACAGCAGAACGGAGGTGAGCGGCATTCTTTTCTTCCTTTTTTTCTCCCTCCCCTCACGCAGCCAGCAGCCAGGAGTGTGGAGGGGGTGGGAACACAGGAACAGCGATAAACCCCTAAGATCTCTGGTCCGAATTTAAGTGGCCAGCGGATCTTAGGGGTGGTGTGAAAAGGCTCTCTGACGAGCTTGCTTAGCACCTCATGTTCCATCATTGCATTCTCCATGTGAGATTCAACATACAGTATCTGCTTGCATATATGCCCTGCATTTTCCAAGATATTTGCTGGGCCTACACATGATCAGGGATGCCCTTTCTGCAAGTGCATCAGTTCCTACATGGGAAAGGCAGCCACAGAGAAGTAGAAGGATTAGGTACTCTGGGAGTAGTAATTTTTTAAATGAAAAAGTGACTGAATAATTCTGTTGTTTGGAACTAAAATGACAGATTTTTAAAATGGTACGCTTGTGGTGTTTTAAGAGTTACAAGTAGAATATTTAATATTGTTAGATTGAATATTTCAAGCACAAATTGCATCTGAAAGTTGTTAAATATCTGATTTTCTAAATACAATAGAATGACATATGATAGAATATAAATGCTTCCACCTTGTACTTTTTTAATACTTTGAAATGGCAAACAAATCTGCAAATGTTGTCATGCAACTACAGAGCCATCAGTTAAATGAAATAAGTGAAATATATGGAACATCTGACATTCAGAAAAGGTAGCATAGGTTACACTCAAGTAAATGACAGCAGAATACCAGGGTTTTGGTAGTCAAGGCAACAGCAGGCATGACATACTGGGAAAACGATATAAGAGCCTTTTTTACCTTAATTTTATCATTTGTTCCCTTCCCCCCCCTTGGATGAAAAAGATTTTATTATCAGTGCATATAATCAAAGAAAAACCACTGAACAGAAATGCAAGAATTTATTTAATGTTTCTCGCCCCCCCTTCCCTTCCTCCCCCCTCTCTCTTTTTGTAGATCCACTGGAAAGGAATATGCACTGAAAATTATAGACAAAGGAAAATGTTGTGGAAAGGTATGAGTGAATATCATAGCAACTTAAGATGGAGGATCAATCTGCAATAATTTCCTTCATCATCCCATGATGGCAATACTCGGCACTTTACAGTTATTGTACCAAGTTACTTGCCATACTTTTGGCAGTCCAACAAAATGTAGAAAGGCTGAAATTTACCATTTCTCTGAGTGACATATTCAAGCATCCGTTTGTTATTAGATTTTAGGTACTCTGTGTAAGAGCATTTCCAACTGTTTGACAAAGCATACTATACAGTTCTTAGGAGCTGTTTTTTTCATTTTATTCATGGACTTCTTCGTGGGAAGTGCCAGTGTATCATGGTTAGATGATGGAAATTTTAAAAGCTCACTTTCTGTTGCTATAGGCTATGATAGGGTTTAAACTAGACTTTGGTAAAAGCAGGATAACAAATAACATAGTTATGGGTAATGCTATATTCTCTCATAACAAGAGTTCATCAAAGTTATATTTCAAAAGTAATGCAATGAGCAGGAATTCAGGTCCCTTTTAGTGTAATAATTAATGTTCTGAAATTGCTTTTCAAATTTAACACTATGGTATTTGAAGGCAAATATTTTTCAAGTTTTAGAGAGTGGAAACACATTAGAAGCATTACTTCAAATGGGCTGAGATATATATTCTATAAATAGGAAAAAGGATAAATTCATAACTTTTTTGTTGTTGCTTTTTTTGAATAAGAGGTAATGGAATGGGGGTATGCAGAAGCAAAATTATTTCCATAATTCCCTTCCAGAAATAACGCCCACCCCAAAAAATCCTGCACTGCAATGTACCTTACAGATGACAAGAATTGCCATTTTCCATGGGAAAATATGTGAATCCTGTGAAATTTTTAAAATAGTGTTGTAATACCATAATTAGTGTTAATTAATTAATACTACAATTAATACTATAACACCTGGTAGCCAGATGGGTGGTATAAAAGTCAAATAAATAAACAATTTTACTTTTAAACTTGTATTTGTTTTTAAAATTCACATATTTAGCTGCCTTGGGACAAACATAGAGATGAATAAAATAAATTGAATAGACTTGAATTATTTATAAAGCTTGTCTGAAACAGTGAAGTCAAGAAACAGATATGTGTACCCAGTCACATGACAGGCACTTGTAAAATGTCAAGACATCTTTAGAGCTCAGAATTTCCTGTTAAGTTAAATATTATAGAAATAGGCTTTACTTCACACCAAATAGTACATTTTGTTTTGTGTTTACAGCATCTAACATAATTGGTTTTTCAACTGATACACCCTAGCGGCATGAGAGACTTCACTCCATACCGCATTCCAACCGTATTGTTTTTGCATTTTGTTTATTTTGTTCAATCCTGTGAACTTTTTGTTTCTCTAAGAATTAACCATATTGTTCAAAGCCATTCATGTTTTGTTTTTCTTTTCTCCAGCGTACGATTGTTTGGAGCAGACATATGTTTGTTCCAGAAAGACTATTGATGCTCTCTCACATAATGGGTTTCAAAGGTGCGACTTGTTTAAGCAATGTCTGATATGCCACATGTTCACAGGAAGAGATGCACGGCTAGCATGTGCGTTCTTAGTAACTAAGTTGTTAGGGTAAAATTTAATGAAGTGTGCACATTTGGATGCAAATCAACTTTCCAAGCAATTTGATTAATTATCCTTAGAATGTAGGATAAATATCATCGAATTTTTCAAGCACTGTCCATATTCATTTTTCATAGAATGCTCACATGTACTTCCTGCAGTTTTCCTCACAAAAGCATGAAGTGCATGACATTAGAGTGTTTGTTCTGTGATGCAGACCAGGCTTCTGATAGGGTTTCATGGCATCTTCAGAAGTGTTTGGAACCATTCTTGTTGACTATGAAAATGAAATGAACACATGCTACAATACACTTGGTTGGTTTTCCCCAACTGAAAACCTTGGAACATCTATTTGCTCTATAAAACAGCAGACATTTATTTTCATTTTTAATTATTATTTTTGTTAGGAACAATACTCTTGTTCACAAGGGCTTTTTAGATCGTTCAGGTTTTATCCATGTTGTGTTATCAGAGGACTTTACAACCACATGCTCAGTGATGCAGAGAAGAATAGTTGGAAGTAACACTGTATGAAACTGGTTTCTCTCTCTCTCTCTCACCACATACACGCACGCACGCGTGCACACATACACACACACACACACACACACACTTCAAACTATGCTATTGAAAGATTTTTTTCCCCATTTTTTCCGCTTTCTCACTGATATACAGGAGCATCTGATTGAAAATGAAGTCTCAATACTGCGTAGAGTAAAGCATCCTAATATTATCATGCTGGTAGAGGAGATGGATACTACATCTGAACTGTATCTGGTGATGGAGCTGGTCAAGGTGAGAGAGTTCTTTGAGTACAGTCCTAGGTAGTTAAATACCCTTTCTATTTTATACTGACACAAAAGGGGCAGCTTTCATTTGGATGCTCTTTGTGTCATCTTTGAAATCCTACTAGAATTTATTTCAGATATTCATCTTTGGTATAAATGCAAGACCTGCCTGGAATCAAGAAAAAAATTTCTGATCTCACAGCCACTTTCATCCCCATTTCAGGAGGAGAAACAGCATATAAATCTAATAAATAAATGGATTCTTTTTAAGAATGAAGAGTGCTACGATACCGTTGTTTTTCTTGTTACCTGAGGCATTTATATATTCTGAATATCCAACCATGATTGTTGTTCCTTATATTTTAGAAACTGAAAGGAAATAAAGTACAGTACATGCAACTTCACTGAAAGTGGGCATCAATGCATCATTCTGAAGGTTTCCTACTTTGAACATAAGCTGCATTCAAGCAACCGTGCAGAGAATTTAAGCTCTGCATGTACACTTACTCATCCTGATCTAATTCATTTCCATGAAAACTATAGCATTCTCTGGATTGGGCCTGCTGTGAATTTTGCCTGCTCTGTTCTATGGTGGAACCATCTGTATAGATTTCAGTGAAGCTCTAATTTCGATACTAAATTTATGAAAAAAATGCCTTAAACTGAGCTGGTTGTATGGATTTCAGAGAATAATAATAAAAAATAAATAAATGTCAAGTCTCTAAACTCCTTAGATTGTTGAGTTTTGCTTTACTACAGTGTTTCCCTTCTCTCCACTCCCAACCCTCTTACAGGGAGGAGACCTTTTTGATGCCATTACATCTTCAACAAAATACACAGAGCGTGATGGAAGTGCAATGGTCTACAATCTAGCCAGTGCACTTAAATATCTCCATGGTCTCAGTATTGTCCACAGAGACATCAAGCCAGAAAATCTCCTGGTATGCTGTTTGTTTTCACTTGATTTATTTCTGTCTTCTTTCTTTCATCCACACTAATCTAAATGGATAAATCTATATATGTGTTAAGATTAACAGTCAAGAATCTGGTGAAACTTAAATGGCTATACCAGTCATGTCCAAATTTCTTTGCTCCAGATGTTTTGGACCACAACTCCCACAGTCCTTTGCCACTGGAAATACAGGCTTGGAATTCTGGGAGTTGTGGTCCAAAACATCAGGAGGGCCGAAGTTTGGACATGCCTGGGCTATATGCTCAAAACTGAATAAGTTTACATGAACATGTAAAGCCTTGGGTGACCCGATTTGTCTTGTAACTTCTCCAAACCCTATCTTACATTTTATAGAAATTTTGCTAACAAAATGTAGAATATATTTTTTGTTACTAACAAAGATTTTAAATGTGGAAGATTTTTGTAAGAGAAATAGCAAATGCTTCAGAAATTTCCAGTTATTTTTATCTGTATTTACTTTAGTTTTAAAAGTGGTATATATAAGTGGCTTTAAATTTGGAATTTTAAAAACCACATTTATAACAATGCACAACATTGTTAAAAACGGGACAAATGAGATGGGAAAAAAAATACAAATATCGTAGATTTTCCTAAGAGACATGTGGAAGGTCTGTAGAGCTAAGTAGAGTTGAATCAGATGGCCAGGTACTGGACAGACCCAAATTGGTATGTGAATGCACACGTGCAAAACTCTACACCACCCCCCACAGGGTTCCATTGCAACCATAACATATACAGGCATGACAGGTGCATGGGCTTGGGAAAGCCCTGTGCAGATGAAGAATTGAGGCATGCATGCATCTTGGAGGGAGCCTTGGTGGCAAGGTAAAAATCCCTATTGTTGATTCTGCCTATGCTAAAATAACAACAGTGACATTAGGAATCCTAAGTGAGTTGAACCTCTTGGACTAATCTGACACTTTAAGCTCTCATTAGTAATCAAATCAGGTATAAATAGGCACAGATGCACTTCTCACTTTAGAAAGCCTAAAGAGATTACTTGACAGATGCCATGACTGGCATGGACTTGTATGTTATGTTAGGATGTCATAATAGTGCTTAGTGTAGACTGTTCTTTATCCTAGAAATACATCCAATTGCTTGATGTAAGGTCAGCCAATTGTCTCATTTGCATTTTCACTGTTATGTACAATGACAAAAGTGATGCTCTTTTGGGGATAAGGAAGTTTTCTACTAAAGCTGGAAAGTACCAGTGTATTTCATGTTGAGTTGGTTGGTTAACATTGACATATTGCGGTTGCATATCTGTTAATAACTGGGTCCTTTCTTTCCTTACTCACATTAGAGAGCTGCTCAGTTTAAAATTATTGACATATATGAAATATAGGTAAAATTTAAAACAAATTAAAACATTGAAACATTAAAAGATAATTAAACTTATTTTGACTAGACATTAAGCTAATGAAACTATCTTGGCCACTTGCTAGATCTTTTTTGTACACACAGTGGGGCATGAATTGGATGCACATAAGTGCTGCATTGAATTTCTCCACAGTCACAGAAAATCTGTCTATTTCCAGCTACCTCCAATTTTCTTGATTTTCCTTTGTTCTCCCTACTTCACTTTGAAGTCTGTTAAGCAATTTTCAGATGTTCTAGCTCAAGTCTTGTCCCAATGGGAGATACTCCTCAGCATTCATCCATTTGGCAAGGTGTGTTGTTTTAGTTCTTCGTAAAATTTGAGATATTTGCAGAAAGCATTTCCTCAAATTTAACTCATCTGGGGCAGTGATTCCTGACCTTGAGTAACCCAGTTCTTGGACTGCAGCTTCCAGAACCAGAACCATTAGTTATGCTGGCTGAATCTTCTAGGAGTGGCAGTCGAAAAACACCTGGGTTACCAAAGGTTGGGAACCTCTAGTCTAGGGGGTTGGTGTCCTATAACTGGACCCAAGATTGATAAATGCATAGGAGAATCAACTATTAAATGTTCAATAAAATTTAACATAAATTATTTACAAATAGCCATCTATTAAATAGAATCAATTAAATGTTCATGAAATAAAACACATTAAACTAGTTTTTTCAAAGCCAAGTACAACAGGCAGCCTGACGTACTAGTCTGGAAAGAACATCCTATAGCAGCAAGTCAATAAAGCCATGCTCTCAAGCACTCATGGGGAAAACGAATTGTCCTTTGTGTTTCTTCCTCAAAACTCACCTTTGTCTCGAAACCTTTTTGCATCATTGCCTTGTTTCATTCCATACTGTAAGCTCAAGTCCATGAAACTGAAAAGAGAGTACAAGCGGTCTTCTGCTTTGCACACTGTTTATGTTGCAGTATGGGAATTCATGCACAAAGTATTGTATACATTAATTACTCAGTCCAGGGAACCCTTTAGTTATATGTGCTAAAACAGATTAACATGACTACCTCTTTTTTGTAGCTTTCAGATATGCTGGTTTCTTGCATCATAGTCTGAAGCAAAAACATCACTGTTTTGAGTTATTGTATTTGTCTGTCCAGTGTAGCTATTTTGGGTAGGGAAAAATATTCTTGCTGCACTTTTCCCAGTCAAACAGTACAATTTACATGCATTAATTCTAACAACAGTCCTAAAAAGTATTATTTTTGCATCTCTTAAATATAAAATATGATACTTGCTCTGGCTTCTCCCTTTAGGTCTGTGAATATCCAGATGGAACAAAGTCCCTGAAGCTAGGAGATTTTGGACTAGCCACAGTGGTAGAAGGACCTCTCTATACAGTCTGTGGCACACCAACATATGTGGCTCCAGAAATCATTGCAGAGACAGGGTGAGAATAGATTCTAAAAATAGGATTTATTTGTTTGGTGAATGAAACAAATGTTTCTGTGCTGAAAGAACAGTTATATCTTGGTTATACATGAAACTCTGAGCAAGAAATCTCATGTTCAGGAACCTAGCCAATACCTTATTAATAGAGATGGGCACAAATCACAAAAATGGCATTTCATTTCATTTTGGTTTTAATGAATTTTTAAAGAAAAATTCATCTTGTTTTTTTTCCGTTTCATTTCATTTTTCATTTTTTCCCACTTTACACTGCGTGACTGACTGTCTCTCTACAGTATTTTTGAAAAATATTTAATTTTTTTTGAATTTTTTAAAAGAAAGATTAAAAATTATTGACATAATAAATAAAATGACAAGTCAGTATTGTTGTTGGACTGGTGGCTGTGGTCATCAACGTTGGAATTTGGATCAGCCAGCCATTATATTATTTAATCATTAATGTTGGTTTTTAAATTATTTTACCCCCAAAGAAGGAAGCCACCCACAGAGGCAGTGTTTTGGGCTCCAAGTCACCCATAAGCAGCTCAGTGACTCCAACCCCATAAGACAGCCACTGAGGCAGGCAGAGAGGTAAGGGTCCAGGTCATCCATAGGCAGCTGAGTGGCTCCAACCCCATTAGACACCCACTGAGGCAGGCATAAAGTTAAGGGTTCCCCCAAAAGGGGCTCCGAGTTACCCATAGGCAGCTGAGGGACTCCAACCCCATAAGACACCCACTAAGGCAGGCAGAGAGTGAAGGGCTCCCCCCCAAAAGGGCTTTTTATAAATTTCAGCAATTATCGTCACTATTAACTAAAATGTAATGAACGGAAACAAAATATTCTGTTTTGTTTTGTTTCCGGCTTAAAATGTGGTTCGTTATTCATTTCATTATGTAACATAACAAATAACAAAACAAAAAAATTCATTTTGTGCCCATCTCTACTTGTTAACTAAAGACAATATATTGCTATAGGTCACATGGCTTCATTTTCACAATCATAAATCATCAATTGGATTCAGCTCAGTTTCATTTGTCCAAAGGGAAGGATGCTGTTTATTTAAACAGCTCAATGTTAATACAAGACTGTTTTAAAGGTCTGGTTTCCAAGGTCCACGCAAATGGTAAGTGTGCTAGTTCAAATATTTTAACCCCAAAACTATGTGATTAATGTAGCAGGACTGTGACAGGATGTAATACCATCTTTATCCTGCAGTAATCTACATTTGGCTTCATTTGAACTGATATAATGTGCAGCCACAAACTGTTAGCTTAATATTTTCTTTAGATTAAGCAGTAGAAGATGAAAAGGGGGCAGGAGACATGGTGTTTCAATTTAGAGGAGATTTGAGAACTATTCTGCCTATACAGTAACCCCCCGCCTATCGCGGGGGTTAGGGACCCACCCGACCTGCGATGCTTGAAAATCCGCGATATGTGGAAGCTGGTCGGGTTGGGCCTGGGGGATGGCGCGGGGCGATGCAATCACTCCCAACCACCCCCCTACACAGCTCCTAGGCTTCTCGGAGGGGTGTGGGGGCGGCGCGGGGTGATACGATCGCCCCCACACACAGCCCCAAGGCGCAGGTACTGTGATCCCGCGATACAGTGGGACCGCAGTACCTGAAGCGCAAAATGGTGGGCGGTACTTGGGGAGAGATATTGTGTAACAGGAGTGTGAATGTATTTGCTTGATCTGTTGACTATGAGAAGGCCATTGACAGTTTCCAACATGGCAAGGAAATGCGGTTACTGGTAAACAAAGTTCTTGATTCAAGAAATATTTGTATAATCAACAATTTGTAATTGCGCAGATGTTTGCATAACTGGCAATTTAAAGCAGCAGTGAAAGCTGAAGATTAGATGCTTGTATACCACCATGTAGCACTTAAACTACTCTCTGAGCAGTTTACAATTTAATTATGCAGACAACACATTCCCCTCCTCCTACCCCAGTGAGCTGGGTAATCATTTTACCGACCTTGCAAGGATGGAAGGCTGAGTCAAGGTGAAACTGGCTACATGGGTTTGAACCCCAGGTCGTGTTTTGGCTGCAGTGTTGCAGTTTAACCATAGTTTAGATACAAAGAGGAGAACTTAACAGAAGCATATTCTTGCCCATACTATCCAGATCTTACTCCAGTAATTTCATTAGAGAAGCATGTACAGATTCAAATAATTTCATTTTATCAATGGCAAGATTATAAAAAAAAGGTACATAGGCAATAGCCGTACAACAGAACTTAGAATATGTATGGCCCAGAGTAGCTTGCTAAAGTGAAATAATTTAATGTGCAGTAAAAACCTAAAATTAAATTTAAAATATGTATTGTAGGGTGCTGTATGTTCTTAAATGTGCTATACAAGATGGAATTATGGACTCTTGTGTAGGCAATACTTGAATGATAACAGCATTTGAAATGTAGATTTATACCAGGATACTAAAAATCTCAGGAAAGTGAACAACTACCAAGAAAGTGTAAAACTCATTACCATGAAGAAAGGTAGAATATTTTGGATGCATAGTAATAAATGAAAAGTGCAGATGGCTTCAGTTGATCATTTGGGGTGAAGTAATGGAGGGGGAAAATGCAGGATGAAAAAAATAGCTTATTGTCTGAAGCAGTTTGAAGACTGAGATGATTGCTTACAGCTGCCACATCCACAATGTGGATGATATCCATCCTCCAAGAGGAAAAGAGAGCAAGAAATAGAATAATTGTGCCGTGTCCTCTGTGTGTGTGAGGATCAGAGGGCAGACTCAGACTGTTACTTTGCTTGGCATTAGCAGTGACAACCATTTTCAAGATATTGCTGGGGTTCTCAGGAGTATCCATATCTTCAAGCTTGGTGTGTCCTAGAGAATCCCTGTAAGGAGTCATCAATTGACAGCTATAAGTAACCAAATTCACGTAGAAGGCTGTTTGCCTTCCACATGCATAACTAAGCAGTACAATTTCAGATAGTGGATAGAATAAAATTTTGTATGAAGTGTGATCTTGAATGAATTCCATGTCAGACAGCATGCTGTGTTTTGTTTTGTTAGAAACGATTATTATTGTTGAGATATTAAAATTACATTTTATAGAGGCATAATAGATTGACATCTTCCTATGACATAATTCACAAGATATACAGTATCTTAAACAAAACCCTTGGTTTCTCTGTCTTTTTAACAGTTATGGTTTAAAGGTTGACATTTGGGCTGCTGGAGTCATTACATATATACTGCTATGTGGGTTTCCACCATTTCGTAGGTAAGTGGCAAAGACTGATATGCTTCTTCCTGCACCACACCAGTTCCAATTTTAAAATCAAAAACATGTCCCTGTTCATTTGGCTGTTTAAGCAGGATTTATATTCCCTTCATTCCTTTTTCATGAATTCACCCAGTTCTGATGTGTTTTGTTTATCTGTCACTGTTAAATTCAGGTATAAGGGAATTAGATTAGGAAGACTAAACAGATATTTCAAGGGTATTGTCTTTAGCGTCCTGTTGTCCTTGAATCTCATTCGCCTGGATCTATATGTTGTATTAAATATGCAGAGCTTTCCCCCTAGTGGTAGAAAGTGGACTGGCACCCTTGATTCTGTGTAATTCTTTAATCTAGGAACATTAACCTAGTTAATATGTCTTTAAATGCCCAGTGTTATTAACTGGAAATTTTCTCAGGGCCAGAGTTGTCGAACTACTTGAGGCAATTCAGTCATTTGTAGGATGCAAGGTGTCACTGATCCAAGCCATTTATTCTTCTACAAGTCTAGGCCTATTGATATGAGCAAGCCAGATCTGTTTCCTGGAAACTGGAAGGCTTTATTAATTATAATGAGGAAAACAACGTCCTTTAAATTATTGGTTCCCATCTTTGGGTAAAACAGGTGTTCTTAGATAGCAACTCCCAGAAACCCTGGCCAACACAGCTGGTGGTAAAGCATCTGGGAATTCCAATCCAACACCTGGGTCATCCAAGGTTCAGAACCACTGCTTTAAAGCACAAGAATCAATTAACACTTGGCTTAGGGTGACTTCTTCAAGCTGCTTCTAACTTGAAATGCAGGTAAAGTCTATTTTTCTCTGTTATCATTCTCTGCTGCTGTAGATGCTGTAGGCAGCCAAGGATTTTGTTTATATTTCTTCTCTGTTTTTTATTTATTGCATGTTCCTTATACTTACACTGTTAGCAAGCTGCCATATCTGCCTGCATGTAAAGCACTGCTACACACTTTAAAACTAAGTTTGTAAAACTTTTGGGGGCAGGAGACTTCAATTCCCAGTATTTGTTGGTGGCTGGCTGGGACATCTTCAAAGCTGAGGCCCAAAAAGAGACCCTCTGTAGAATAATTTGTAGGGTTATGGTGCTTAGCAGTTGAGCTAGTACACAAAACTGAAATGCCATGAGATCTTTCTTTATTATGAATCAGCTGGAAAGTCTTGTCTTCTCTCCACTCATGTGATTTCATTTAACAAAGTCAAAATTGATATGAGAGTGGAACTTAGGGTATACTGCTATTCTACCTAACTTTTATTTATTTATTTATTTATACCCTTGAAAACAATTAATACTTTTGTAATATGAACATACTGATTTTGGTTATTATATTCTGAACACTTTCTCACCCTGCTTGGTCTTAATCCATAGTGAGAACAATGTCCAAGAAGATCTCTTTGATCAAATTCTGATTGGAAAGTTAGAATATCCTTCTCCATACTGGGATAACATCACTGACTCTGCTAAGGTACTGGAAAATACTGATAATGTTAGAGCTGAAATAAGGGTGTAATCCTTATTTCATGAGCAAAATTATTTGCACCTTCAGGAGAGCTCAAAGTACTTTGCAGTGCTCTAGTCAAAAGAGAAGAACAATTATTTTGCCCAAAGCATAACTGTGCAAACAACTTTAACTCTGTAGCACAAGTAAAAGGGTATGGCTGCTGCTTTGTCACACAGACGTCTAAGTATTAAAAGCTCTGAGCGGTTCCTTCTTCTGTTTTTAAAAAGCAGTTCTTCTGTACTTGCTGTGTGTATCTGTTTTCTTTCATAAGTGAAACAGTATGGAGATTATATTTTCCATTATATATTGGTGGCTGATGGTAGAGGGTTTTTTTAAAAAAAAACTTTCTAAAATATAACTTTTAAGTTATACAGTGCATTCTAATGGTAACTTGCTGTTTCTTGGGGCTCTGGAAGTAGAAGCCACTTTACAAGCTGTCCATCTACTGTTACTGATGATGTTCTCACTACATTCCTGTGGACAGAGTGATTGTCGTTTATTAAAAGGGAGGAGTAATTGCTATAGGCGAAAAAAATGGTAGCTCAGTACCATGCTTCTTATTTATTTTAAATATTTATAAGTCTATTATTGTGGTGAGGGGAGGGGTTTTAAGGACATATTTTGTTTTTCTTGGGCATTCCAATGCCCCAGTTTAGACAGAACCTGCAACTCCAGTGAATGCTGTATTCCACAAACTAAAAAGGGAATAATACTAAAGAAATAAAAACTGGGAAAGGCAGTTTCTTATTTTAGTATGGTTATATACTCGTTATTTTCCTCATTTTTTTCACTTTTCAGGAGTTAATTAGTTTGATGTTACAAGTAAATGTGGAAGCAAGGTATACAGCGGCTCAGATTCTTAATCACCCCTGGGTATCCGTGAGTACCACACATTTTAATAATTACATTTAAATAAAAGTGTTCAATCTCAACCTGCTACACTTGGCAAATGCAGTTTGTCAAATGCAGGTCTACACTTAATCCACTTCTATAATATCTTTTTCTAAGAAGTCCCCCTTTAAAAGAAATGCTGGTGAAGGACCTTGCATAGTATGAGTTTATAACCTGTATTTGCTGACCAGAAAAGAAGAGAGAGGCTGGTATGGGTCATAATACTTCTTTGGACTTTGGATATTCCTGTTAGTGTTGTAAACCAAAGTGTTTAATTTGATATACAGTAATACCTTGTTTTACAATTGTAATTTGTTCTGGAAACATGCTTGTAAACCAAAACACTCTTATATCAAAGCAATTTTCCCATAAGAAATAATGGAAACTCAGGGGGTTCGTTTTAGGGTCCCATAGACCACATATTGTACACACAAAATGCCAAAACTCACAAAGAAGTTGGCTAGAAGTCCATGTCCATACCATGGTTTAGGTACCTGGCTGCGTAATCTGCTCTGCTTGGGACTAACAACTGGATTTTACTGTGTTTTTAATGTGACAATAATAAAATGCAATTTGTGGCCCTATACACACTTGACTAGCTGCCTCATGACTGGAAATGGTTTGAAAAAAAAAGAATGTTGAAAACAAATTAAATAAAAATATAAGTATAAAGAAAAATAAAGCCCTAACCTGCAGTCCTCTTTGAAAATGTTCTTGGATGGTGCAAGGGAGGCCTCTATTCCCTTCTCCTCCATCTCCTTTGGAGTTGCAACGTTCCAGACAGTCACCCACAATCCAGCAGGGGGAGGGAGGAAGAGAGACAGCCACCATTGGCTCACTTGTGATCATGTGACCTGTTCCAGTGTTTATATATCAAGACATTACTTGTTGATCAAGGCAAAATTTAGAAAAATATTTGCTTGTCTTGCAAAACACTCTTAAACCAAGGTTCTCTTAAACCAAGGTATTACTGGATGTGATTTCAACTGAAAAGAGACTTGTTTGATGCTCACTAAGGTGCTCATCACAAATAGTCATGACAGTGTCTCTGACCTGTTAGCTGAAAAGAGGGCAAGGTCCGGCACAATGAATAATTAGTTCAGGTCTGACACAATGGATAATAAATCTGGATAGTCAATTACCTTAGTTGGCTACTAGTCTTTATAAAAAGCTCTCTCCCAGGAAAGGGCTTTGTATGTGTAGATATATCTCTGTAGTTGGATTGGGGAGGTTTTTTATGAGGCTTGATGCTTTCTGTGTTGAGATTATTTTAAGAGAGGTTTCGTAGACTGCATTTTATCAAAGCATTCCAAAGTTTAAAATAATGATCCCCCCCCAAAAAAATTATCTATTTAAGATGGAATTAGGGGATATGATCCAACTGAAGATAAACTGTAACTGTACTGCAGTGAAATTAAAACATGAATGATTTCCTCATCACAACTATTTAAGAATTGTGAATTACTGTGCCTTCACATCTTTATATTTCTACCTTTCTGTTACATATAGCATGGTGCTTATCTTTTAAAAAATATATTATGTCTAGATTTAATTCAAATTCTACTGAAATTATTAAAAAGTTCTTTTATGCTGTGTGATGAAATGTGTTGCCTTCTGTTGTTTACAAAGGATGATGCCTCCCAGGAAAATAATATGCAAGCTGAAGTAACAGGTAAATTAAAGCAGCACTTTAACAACACCCTACCCAAACAGAATAACCCAACTGCAGGGGTTTCTGTCATCATGGTAAGCAAATGCAACATTTTCATTAATTATTTTACTAATTTGCTATTAGACATTTCCCACCTCCTTAGCAAATGCAATTGTTAAATCCTTCCATTCAAAACAGCAGTGCACATGTATAGGTGTGCCTTTTTCCTCCCTATAGAGTGGGTGCATTTTTAAGAACAAGACTTGAGAAGGAGTTGCCAAAATGTTCCTGTTCTTATGGCAATTATCTGTTTAAAACCATATTATGTCACCTAGAGCAAACCGTTCTGTGCCATTACTCAGCCAAGTTACTTAAATTGTTTTACTTCCTTAACCTATGCTATTAGGATTTTTTGGCTCCTGAAATATAGCCACTTGGCAATGAAGTTCTTAAAGATGCTCTTCATGATAGCACACTTTTTTTTTTGCACTGCATTACTAATACGCAGCACCAATAGTTACTGCCATGTCCATGGAACAAACAAAGCCAGTTTAGACTGGGGAGGTGGTTAGACTTTGTTGGAAGATGTTTATGTTGCTGGGACTATTTAATTTTCATGAATATATAAACTAATATGTGCCAGCTTTACAACTAATATTTTGTTTTTAGATCAAAGAGTAAAGTAAGTTTTACTTTTAAAAATTAAGCTAATATCCTTGTTTGCATTTCATTTGACAGTTTGACTTGACAGTCTGAGACCCCAGAGTTCAATACTTTGTATTTTTGAGGCTATGGATAAGTCTGAAGGAGAGACCTGGTACAAAATACATTATTAAATAGTCTGATTTTAAATTTTAACTCTTAGCTGCTTGCAAGTTTGAATGCACTTTAAGCTTGCCTCCAGTCTTTAATATAATGCAGCTTCTGGCTTCTCACTGGTGTGCAGTTTTCTAATTCTCTGGCCTAAGATTTTTTTCTTCTTCTTCTAGTAAGTTAAGTGCATTGTTATTTAACTTAAGAATTTTTCCTCTTCATCTACTACTCTGCCGATTATGGCTGCCACTCTGGGAGTAAAGTTGTAGTGAACTTGCTGGAACTGACAGGGCAGGGTGCCTGCCAGCTGGAAAAAATTCAGTAGTTTTGAATAGAAGAAAATTTCTGCATTGATCATTGCAAAGTAAAACCACCACCACCCAGAATAAATTAATTAAGAGAATAGTAGGAAAGGCCCTCAAATTTCAGATATGTTCAAGGTATTTTTGCTACTTCTAAACTAAATGTCCCACTGTTTAATCCCAGATCATTTCTCATGTATTAGAAAGTGCAGGTCAATTGTATTTCTTCTGCTGATTTTTCCTTGGTAGTTACTATGATGGAGGAATGCTGGCATCTTTATTGTGGAAAGGTGTTACATGTTTCTGTTGTAGAAACATATATATATATATATATATATATATATGTTTTCGTAGATTTTCACGGGTATAGGTATGCATGTTAGGGTGGATTCGGGTTTCTTCCCGTGTAGAAATCTGGTTGTTTTGGCGACGTTTCGACGAGGTCCCACTCGTCATCTTCAGGCTGGTGCTCTGCCACACAGCAACACAACCTCAGCCACACAGCAGATCACAAAAGAACAAACGAACCTACAATCAGCCACAGAGCAAGCAAACCACACCCCCCAGCAGTATTTATAGAAGGACTTCAACTGAGATCACGCTTTGCTTCAAGAAGAAAGAAGCCAGAGCACCAGCCTGAAGATGACG
>JAHTLZ010000330.1:37685736-37739365 GCA_023846285.1 Phrynocephalus versicolor
CTCCTTTTAACAATTCTAAATCATTTTCTATTAGCCTTTACTTTACATTAGGACTATAAAACCTGCAATAAACATTCTTCTTGAAAAGACTATATGGCATATTTTTAAAGTATATATAATTGAGAAACTAAGCCCAATATGGGTTGATTTCCTTTTGGTCTACGTGGCAATTATATTCTCAAGGTTAACAATCTGGCATCGATTCAGGTCAGAAGGTGAGTATTATACGTACTGATTACACCAGACTGGAGAGTCCGACAGATCATTGTATTTCAAGTAAAAAGACACAGGATAATGCAGTCTCTTTTAGTACTGATGATGTGGTCTATCTTCTCTTGCATGTAATACACAAACTGATATAATAAAGATGAATGTTTGGTCCACTTCCCAATTTGTCCCAGCATCTGGTAGTTTCAAACCATGATAGTTGTAGATAGGTAGGTAGGTAGGTAGATTGGTTGGTTGGTTTAGCTGGTCTTAGCATAGGCTTAATCTCTTACCTACAATATTCTATGTGAGTTTAAGACACAATCTGTTCTGTAGTCTAAAACTTAGTCATCTGTAGTTTCAAAGCTGTAGTCTTTGAAACAGCTAGTTAATCCAGGTCAGTGGCATAATAACTGCTGAGGTAATGAGAATAATTGTTCCATTAAAGTTTAGTGTTGACTCTCTTTATACATTTCAATCCTCCTTATAAAATTGTGCATTTTTGTTGATCTCCTGCATGGAGACAGGATTCTCCAACAAATCTCTGCAAATCTGATAACAACAGTAGAGATGGGTTGAAGTTTGCACAGATTAATCAAATGAGAAGGGCCATAAAATAAGTGTGTGTAAATGACAACTACTAGGTGCAGACTTTGCTAGTGTGCAGATGCTTGTTATGAGAGTCATTGTGCAACTGATAATGTTTATTCTCACGTCTTAATTTGGAAAAAAATGTTTCCTTATTTTTACCATTTATGTAATCTATCCAAGATGATTTTGGCCACTAGAACTGTGTTACATTGTTATAGAAAACATTTCTGGGATACTGGAGCACTGCAAATGAATCACTTGCAAGGTTACTTCCACCTACAAATTGCATGGGGATGAGCTACTGTAGAACTGATGCTGATTTTGGCTCACAACTGTAGCAAAATGGACGTTAGCTACACACACTGTTTAAGATTATCCAGAGACTTTTGCAGTTAGTCCCTAAGATCCACAAAATAAGCTTTTAAAGGGGATTTCTTAATCAGACAACAGAAGTTAAAATAATTGACTTGCCTGCATTCAGATATGTAAGAATAATGAAGGGTTTACCATTCTTATCTATTAGCAGGATAATATGACATGGCAATGAATGGTGTATTAAATTACAAATGTCTTTTTATTTAATTTCTTAGTTCAAATTGAGTTTCGCCCTTTCAGATTTTTACTTAACGAGAGAGTTGTTGAATTCTGGGCAGCGGGAAAATGAGAACTGCTTCAAGTAAGCAGCTGAAGAAAACTGTATTCCAATATAGATATAGAATGTAAGTTTCTTAATCAAGCACGACATACAAATATTTATGTAATACAGACCTACAAAACAGTACAATTCTTTACACAAATATTTTCACATTATTCTGCACAGCAACCTTGTAGAAAAAGAATTTAAGCAAGACCAATATAACATTGTTCCCTTAGTATAAACTTTTATTCAAATTCCTATGAACTGGAAGATAGGGTATTCTGTATTGTCAACATGATTGGGTAAGGACTCTTGAAAATATTCCTTGGTTTCAGAAACAGTACCAGATATGGCTTGTGCTATGCAGCTTTCAGATGCTGTGTTTAGAATGGAAACAAAAAAATTGCCTTTGTAACTTGTGTGGGCAGGTTATTCATCTTTCTCCAGCCTAATGGCTTCTAAGCATATTACATAAATCTTCACATGATTTTAAACATTACAAAGACTGTTAATGGAAAGATATACCCTACATTTTCAAAACATGGATATGGAGTGCTCAGTTTGGTATGCATTAAAACAAGAAAAGAAGACAACCAAGACTGCACAACAAACCAGCAAACAAGAAAACCTATTCCAAAAAATTTGAAGCATGCTTAATCGTCACACTGTTGGAAACAAAATTACATGTATCATAATTTAAATATCCTTGATTGCCAGAAAATTCAGTGCTTGAAGTAATACAATCATTATAAAGGTAAAAGACAAAAGATGGCATGGGTCATCTATAATAAGTTTTTGTCATTCAGATCAAATATTCCTTTAGATTATAAAGAATCATATGAGAAACATGTTTTATAATAGAGCTAATACAAGAAATTTCACCATCTTAATTTAAGTCTTTTCCCAATACATGGATCAAAATAGACATACTATGACTAAAAATATAGATTTTCTTTATAAGCTACAGAACCCAGCAGCTATATTCTGCTTCTTCCACCCCCCAAAAAAGTCAAGCAAAGTCTACAAAAATAGCAATTAACTTTTTAAAAATAGCATCTTCCAGCAATTTAAGTTACATTCAGATGTTACATAACTATTTATAAGAACTGAGGCTCAGATAAGATACCAAAGAGAGACTTAATATGCTTCAGGTGTCCATTTGAAAGCCGCTGCTTGTGCTGCTGGCTCTATTTATGCTCAACATCAGTATCTGGTTTGGTATTCATGGTGCCACCTGTTGAAATCGTTGTAGAAAAGCACTATGCTCCCAGAAGCCATTCCTGTCATTATACACCTGTGAAAGGAAAGGGGCATTTAACTATATCCAGAAATCCCACCAAGCTAAAATG
Source organism: Phrynocephalus versicolor (assembly GCA_023846285.1). Taxonomy (NCBI): domain Eukaryota; kingdom Metazoa; phylum Chordata; class Lepidosauria; order Squamata; family Agamidae; genus Phrynocephalus; species Phrynocephalus versicolor. The sequence continues at coordinate 37,688,521 of JAHTLZ010000330.1, forward strand.
TGTTTCTTCTTTGCAGAAGTAACAATAGTATGGCATGTGGTGCTTTAATATTTACATTAATTTTTGTGAAGGAACAAAATGTATCTGAAAGGGGTTGCGTTTGGGATGTACAGGGGGGAAAGCCCACTCCAGATCTCAAAAATCACACACCCCTTAAGAATTTATTTTTTAAGCCAACAATAGGTTAAAGTATTCTGTAACTAAATGGAACAAAACCATATAAAATGTTCACTTAAAGCTCTACATGTGACCATATAGGTAATCATTGAATAAAATAATTGAATTAAGAAGGGCATTAACATATAAAATATCTAGCAAGCAGAATAAAATTATTTTAGGCCCATCAGAATCCATCCTAAACAAGACAGTCTTTCTGGTTCACCTGTGCTTGGCAAAGATGGGTCCAAGTCATCTTCCTTGGGGATTGACCATCGTAATTGGGATGTTGCCACAAAAATAAAGGCCCTGTTCCGTTTGACCTGTTCTCTCATAATGGTGGGTCATGTTACAGGGCTTTTGACAATAATTATAAAGTAGGCAATAGCATGGTATGCAGTGTTCTAGGAAGCATGTGCCCAGTATTATTATTTATTTATTTTTTTAAAAACTTGATCTGCACTGCGTGAACTAGCATCGGATAAGGTTCCAAACTTGTCTGGTTCTTACCTTTGGTCATATGAAAGGGCCATGGATCGGATTCCAGCATCACAACCAGGATATGCAAAAAGCTGCTTGAGGTCACACACTTGCCACACCATAACCACTCCATTGTCTCCACCTGTAAGCAGGTACTGTCCATCCCGGCTCAGCTGAATTGCCTTATAAAAGAGAAAGGGTATTTTAAAAGAGCAACTTTCTCCATTTAATTCTTTGTTCCTTTAAACATCTTTGAAAAATACTGCATAGTATTTTGTAGAAAGGTTGAACAGATAGAGAACATAAATAAGAGAGGGGGAGGAAGGTAAACACACACCAGAAAGTTTGCAATCATGATATTTTATGTGTTGCTCTGAAACATAATCAGCATGGTGACATTTTAAATTTAATTACATTTGAAGGATTTACATAGAAAACCTATACCAAAAGTGTACCTTCCACTTATTTAAGTTTTCCTGAACAGGTGGCACTATAAAGCAGGTCTGTATCCAAGTAACTGCAAATATACCCAAGGTAAGTTTGCATTTAACTTTCTTACATGAATATTCATGCCTTGGTTAGCAATCTCTTAAGAGTGCCTGTTTTTTTAATTATTTCTTCTCTTTCTTCATTTACAATTTCAGTTAGTTTCATATAGTGATTTCAAACTCATAATTTATGGCACCTGCTTATCCAAACAGTTTTAATTAATATAAGATGCACTTTGTGTTTATAAGCTCTGTGGAAAGAAAGCTGGTACCAATATTCTGTGCAAAAAAAAAAAGTTTTGAATTACTATTACACATTCTGAAATATATACTCTGCTATGAGCACAATGGTTTAATCACATGTGTATTAAAGATGGAATAATCAAAATGAGCCACTCAATCCAAATTGAATTTTGTTTTAAAATGTGGTGTGTCCAAAATTTATCTCATACCAGCAGTATTGATTTCTTGTAACAAGACACAAATATATTCTAGGTATCTTCTTTATTAAAAACAGAGAAAAGTAACTATATTTACTCTGGAGATGTGCTTGGAAAAGGAACACATCAGTCTTGGGTACATTATACACAAGCAGATGACATACATGAGAAGGCATGATGAAGCTTCAGTAAATTGTTTAAAAGAAAATGCTAGACTCATAATATCTAGAAAACCAAATACAATTACTGGAAAGATTATCCATTATAAGCAAAATCAATATCCATTTTATCCTCATTTCTCAAATGGTGATCTCCTAAGGGTATTTTTGAAATTGCACTGAAGACCATGACAAATAATTATTTGCTACAGTTATAAAATTCATCTGATGAAAATCCATTAACCTTATGGTTATGGTTCACTTGAGTGTTATACTGCAGGCTTTTTATCAGAGAAATGCTATATTAAAAGGCAAATTAAGGCCATAAATCTTTAATCTCTTCTACCACCAATGCATATACAGTGTATTTCTTTGCTCTTAAAAGATGAATTTGGAGTTATTTGCTAATAGAGTTTATTGAGTTCACCTAGCAGTGGATGAGAAAAACACTGATAGGTAAAAATAAACAAAAATGTGAGTGGAAAGTGTATCAAGATTTTGGATTTAACACATAAGGGATGCCATTGCTCTCAGGAACTGGACTAGAGAAAATAATGAATCAGCCTAATGTTCTGATATTGCCTTACTATGACACTTAGCTGAGTTTTTACTAAGCAATGGTTTAAGGAGTACCTGTCTTCTTCCAACATATCTGCAACATGGAGGTTTTTTTCCTTTCTGGCTTGCACCCTTTGAATAGTATCTCAAAACTCTTGATTCTTGAGAAAGCAACATTCTTAAAAACCAGACCTATCATCCTGACAAACTTGGTATAAAGCAGCATGAGCCTGTTAGATACTTGACTTTTCAAAACAGACTCAGGAAAGAAAAATAAATTGGTTCCTTTGGGTGGAATAGCATGCTGGCCTTGTTTAGAGTAGAATAACTTTGGTTCTCTGGGCTGCCTGCCTACTTAGATTTAAGTTACTCATTAAGATATCTAAACATTGCAAGGCAGATCTGCTGTGATATCCTGTTAGTCTGTGTTCCACTGAGCAATACAATATTTAAAACAAAAACAGGTGGAAAGCGTTGATTCAGCCCTGAGCATATCCAGACAACCTTAAAGTTCTCTTGGTAGCGTTTTTTCCCTGTTTGTGTACAAGACAGTAAATTAGAAGATTAAGCTGTCGGAATGTAACAACTGAAAACTTCAGCTTTGTCAACATCCTGCAAGCCAAGCCTATAGTTATACAAGAAAGTATACCAAAGAATTTGGACAAGGAACTAAATTTCTATTTCCTCCCTCTTACTCCATTGTTTTTTTTTACAAGCAACTAACTGTAAAACTGCTGGTCTCCAGTGCCTGTAGGCAGAGACGTTTTGGACCCTCTTGTTTTAATCATTGTGTTGCCACTAGCCTTGCAGCATGATGAAATACAGAACCTCCAGGGGAAAGTCTGTGGATTGTTTAAGAATAAAATTCAGCTGGGACTGCTGAACAAAAATAATAGCATGGTTTATGTGCACTGCTAGCCTAGAGAGAGCAGGATTTCCATTGCATAAAGCAACATTCCCTGAACCTTGGGAATAACAAACACTATAGAAATTGTTTTAGCCAGCAAGGGATTGGTAGATATTTTATAGATTTGCTGGTCTACCTGACAACATAATCGCAATGAAAACGACACATTATCAGCACAGTTGCTATAGGAAAAGAAAACTAAAAATACTAAATACTGGGAGAGTTATGGCAAAAAGACCAAAACTACTTGGATGTGAACTGTGAATAGTATGAACATTATAAAGGGGCAGCATATATTATTTTTTAGTGCAGGATGGCATGTGGAAAAAGTTATGGGGTTACATAGAAAGTCACTTTTCTTTTGGAAGTTCTCTGCAAACCAGGTGGAATCCTTCTCTATACATGAGTATAGTATGCAAACATATAAAGCATTGCCCAGAAAGAGATTACTAGCATCTTGTTCCTTCGTTCACACACACAATGGCAGATACAGAACACTCTAAGGAATAAGAGGCCTGTGGGTAGATCCTATATCAAATATTGTTCACGTCCAAGATGAAGTCGAGCAGAATGCATCCAACACAACATTTTCTGGATCCTCGAGTCTATAAAATCAAAGCACTTCTGGACATTTCCCTACATTGCCAAAGGACACCTCTCTCAAGCCTTACCAGGGTCTTCCCATTTGTAAGGGATGAAGCCATGCATGGAGAACAATTATGGTATTTGTTATTTCAGTGCCAATACCATCTAGGAAATATAAAGAGTTTGATCTGTAACAATAAATAGTTTATGAACTTGACTTTTTGTGATAACCGTGAGGCATGAAATGTTTATTACTTAGCTGATAGATGAGTACTTCAAAGGGCACAAAGGTTCAAATATGTGTTATGGGTGTTTACACTCAGTGATGTAGATAGGCCTGCATCTCACACTGCAGTATAAACCCTTGAATGGTGGAAAAGGTGGAGAAAAAGTCTGAAATGCACTTTCATTCATTCTTCTCACTACCCCAAATCCTAAGACTGTACATTGGAATTAGAATGAGGCATATATTAAGGGATACAGATTTAACTGGAGGGGCACCTTCATTTTTACTGTCTAATAATCAAAACTCTTAAAGCAAAAAATAAGAAAGTGCTTCATACACAAATTGGTTTAACATACCCTTATGTTATCATCAGTTTCCATAGTGGCTTGCAGTTTTCCATTCACACTGAATACACAGAAATGGCCATTGTCATAATATATCACACAGTGTCCCTCTCGTGATGCCTGAATGAGTTTTGCTTTCACACAGTTTTCAGGAGCCTCTAATGTCCTCAGTAGGTCTCCATTCATAGAATGTATGAGGCATGGTCCTTCTGCAGAAAGAGAAGCAAAGCCATCAGATATTTTGACATTGCTTTTTTCTAGAGATACTAACGCAATACACTGACTTTATTGGATTTAGTGTAATTTTAATGGGAAACCAAGCTGATTTTCCTGAATACCCTAAAATACATCTTACAGTATCATTATAACTTAATTTATTAAATAGTTATCCATGTTTACACCCTACTTTTTAATAAAAACAAGTCTTGCAAGATACATTATGCCAAGTGTGACTTGGACTGACCAAAAGCTAAGCTAACGAATAAGTGGGGATTTGAACCTGTCTCTGCTCTTTGTTTGAAACAAAATGCTATACTCCTATGTGTCAGCAGTGTAGATATTAAGTGCAATCTCATCCTTTGGAAGCTAGTTTCCTACTACATATATGCCTAATAAGATTTTTTTCCATTACTGAAAATGTACATATGCGCAGATGCAATTATTTCTACTGTTCTTCACTTAAGTGCGGGAGATCCAGATACAAAAGAAAAGTGACAGCCAGTTCATTCCTAGTACATGTTTTACTCGATGGACAAAGTAATTATGCAGAAAACAAGTCAAATTACTGATGTAAGGTGTGGTGAACACACCAGTTTATCAGACTTGTGATAACTAAGGTATACCACCTTGCAAGTTCTCTTATCTTGAGTTTAGCTATCATGTCTGAGCTCCACAGCCATGAAAACAAAAGCATAATTTGATATGTACTTGTAAGAATCAGCCATGTGTTTGTTTACAGGGGAGCACAATTAGGAAAAGAAAAGTAGGTTTCGAAGCTGAGAATTACATGTTTTTCAGGCAGATAACAAAATGTAGGTGATGCATGGTACATAAATAAAACAAATGCCAGCTAAGAATGTTTTTCATAGAATGCTCACACCAATGGTCCTTCCCTTTTTAATTGTTTCTGCACTATACAGTTCCCAGACATGAGAAGAGGATCAGTTGCTAGCATGGACTAAACCAAGTCCCTGAGTGGTTTAACTGACCTTCACACTTTCTAAGCCTATGGGAAATGAAGCCTGGATCTTAATGGCTTGCATGATAATCAAACTGCCATGTGATAATAAGGAAAGGACCTCCCTCCCTCCCTCCTTGAAAATGACCCAAGGCAGCTTACAACAATAACACGTGCATGTCCATTGACATGATGTGCAAAAGGGACCCTGTGGAGCAACAGTAAAAGCAAAAAGCAAAATGTGCTGCTTGTACATGCGGTGAGCCCTAATATTAAGTTCACTGGGGAAGACTCACAAGACAACAAGCTGGCTTTCCTGGATTGTACAGTCATCAGACCCAACTGTGGCTTGGAAGCAGAAGTTTACAAGAAATCCGCCCACAGAGATCAGTACTTACTGTTTGATTACCACCATCCATTACAACAAAATATTAGGAATCATCAGGACCCTAAACCACAGAGCAGAAGGCATCCCCACCTCCACAGAAGCCAAGAAGAAGGAGGACAGGCACCTGAAGACAACACTTAAGGCCTGTGGATAGCCAAAGTGGGCCTTCAACAAAGCAGTGTGCCAACCCCGAAGAACAAAAGATCAGCCTGAAACCCAGACCCGATGAAAGAACCTGGTCATTCCTTACATTGGCGTAGTGTCTGAGAAGCCTAAAAGGACTTTTGGCAAACACCCCATCCCTGTTTATTTCAAACCCACAAACAAACTAAGGCAGGGACTTCTCCATCCAAAGGACCCAATAGTAAACATAAAAGGAGCAATATAATATATGCAGTCCAATGCAGTGAGGAGTGTGCAGACCTCTACATTGGAGAATCTAAACAGCTATTAAACAGAAGGATGTCCCAACATGGGGGGGGGTAACAGCTGAGGACCAGAATCCACAGTACACCTCCATTTGAAGGACAAAGGGCACTCATTCAAAGATGAGGATGTACACATATTAGACAGAAAAGATAGGTGGTTTGAGAAGGGTCAGGGAAGCCATTCATGTGAGCATTGAAAACCCCTCTCTCAACAGAGGTAGGTGTGTGTGTGGGGGGGGTCAGGCACAGTCTATCTGTGATTTCAACAATACTTAGACAAATCAAAAATCGTTCATGCCTTCACCACTAAGGCCATAGCTAAGGACCCATACTTTATGGGTTTCAGCAGCTTAGGCCATTTTTCACTTTAAGGCTATTGAGACTGTTGTCTACCTAATGAGACTATTGCTCACCATATGAGCCTATTTCAGACCAGGGTAACAAGATGTCAAAGTGAGCTATAAAATGGAGGGCTCACAACCAGCTTTTTTCAGACTGATGAAGCTATTTAGATGAGCAGCAAAACATTTCAATCTCTCAAGAAAAAGAAGTCCAGTTGCCATGACTTAATTTCCAGACATTCTTCTCCACATTGATGGCAAAAAATACATGAAAATGCCTGCATGTCTACCAAAGATATCATAGAATACTGCAGTACTGGAGGTTTCTCCAGAGAGAAACCATATGTAAACCAAGCTAGGAAAATGTAAAGAACTGTTCTATCTGTTCCAGCATTCTATCTATCAGTGGTCAGTACTGACTAGATGTTCAATCTCTTCTCTTTGAACACTTCTTACTGAAAGAATAGCAAACATAATTTTAAAAGCTGCTACATAAAATGTTTTCTTTTTTACAAAACAAAAAAATATAATGTTCAATGAGTGTTAATAATCTCTAGCAGTAAAAGAGAACATGTCCTAGAAAATACCTTTGGAACCACTGATGACCAGGCCAAGTTCAGCACAAATTGCGGCACAGGTGATTTCATAATCATGCCCTGTCAAGATGGCTCGCGGAGCGGCAGATTCACCTGCAAGGAGAAAAACAAAAGAGATTCCTCAATCCCAGATGAACATTTATTGCTTTTTGCCGCAGCCACTGGAAGTTCATGACCACACAGTAAGAACTGTAAGATACAGTAAATATTTGCAAGCCTAAACATAATTTATAAAATTATTTAAAATCCAATTGAAATGTGTTCATTTAAAACTACTAAATACTTCCTGGAACTATCCTAGGATTGACATGTTTATTCTGGTTTAAAATCCTGTGCTTCCTGGTTCAGAGTTTTCACTTCAGACCACTTGCCATCTCATACAGCAGTGGTTCTCAACCTTCCTAATGCCGTGACCCTTTAATACAGTTCCCCATGTTGTGGTGACCTCTTGCCCTGCTTGGAAGAGGCCACAAGCCCCCTTTGGCAGGCCACTGCGGCAGGTGCCATAGAGAACTTTCCTCTACAGACAGCCTCAGCCAATCTCAGCCTCCGGTGCCAGTGACTGACATCCCCTCCAACCTATCAAGCTGTAACTCATTCTCTCTCTCCTCCCCGTTCCTCCCCCCTCCTCTAGACCCAAGCTGTTTGTGTCTTTTTCTTCAGTGGCTCATGGCGACCCCAGTGAAATGGTCATTTGACCCCCAAAGGGGTCCCGACCCCCAGGTTGGGAACTACTGACATACAGGGTTATTGGATGAGATGCATGTAGCAGCAAATTACAATGCCCTGAAGAGATGAGCCATTGCATTGTGTCACAGATTGTTACAGCCAGTACCCTTAGGCCAGGAATATAGTGGGAAGCCTAATAATAGTACATAAGAATAAACATAATCATTTTAGCAGATTTGGAATGGACTCTATGGATAATGGAGTCTAGCCCCTGTCACAGAGGCACAGTGGGGAATTGAACTCCCAACCTCTGGCTCCGCAGCCAGAAATCTTAACTATTGAGATATTCAACAGTACTCAGATCTGCTGTTTCTGCAAGGGCAGTTTATTGCTTACACAGGAATGTGATGGTACCTGCCAGAGTGTCTCACTCACATGTAACTGATTTGTTTAATACTTATTCAGCTTGTAAAATAGTCCACACCAGTATGTGTACAGCCTAAATGTAGCTGGTTAAAATGAAGCATTACAGGTAGACCACTGAGAGGTCAGTTTAGGTAATTATGTAACTTGAGTTTCCAAGCACACATTTTGACAAATCAAAATGCATATTTGCTTTCACATTCAGTATGCTTGGTGCAACCATTTCCATGAGGCAGAAGTGTCCAGTGGTTCTAAGTACGGGTTGAAGATTCAGTCTATCGGATCCAGGCATGTCCAGACTTTGGCCCTCCAGATGTTTTGGACCACAACTCCCACAGTCCTTTGCCATTGGCAATCTAAGCTCAGAATTCTGGGAGTTGTGGTCCAAAACATCAGGAGGGCCAAAGTTTGGACCTGCCTGGTCTATCCCAACATTTCTCTTTAGGATTTTAAGCCACAGCATACTTGTTTCATCATGGTACCAAACATGCTACATTTATTATTTTTGAAATATAGGAAGCTGACTGAATCTGAGTAAGTCCACCAACAACATCAAAAATGCCAGCCACTCCATTCCTGGCTTTCAGACCGAAGTTTTTGACTTCTACCTGAAGATACCAGGAATTAACCAGGGACGTTCTTACTTGGATACAAGGGTGGCACTATGCTTGGGCTACTCTCAAGGGGCTGTCTCTGGAGATGGGCATGAATTAGTCTTTGTACATGTTCTCTACAGAACTGAGTCTCTGTTCTATTTATCCAGGCAGTACAATAGGCCAGCTTCTATATACAGCCCTCAAGAATTGGAACAGCTACTGATTCACTCCATGGGAGGTGCCAGAATTTCTCATTTAGCTCTTGACATGCTGTAACAGCCCACCACTAGTCTGGGCATTTCTCTTCCCTAACCTCAACATCTCATGAATATGCTAAACAGCATTCATTCATTCAATGATGATCAGGACCAGAATGTTGGTCTTACTTTTAATATTGCATGACTAGGCTGTGCCCTCAAACATCTGTGCATTGGGTACTGATGCTGGAGAAAAACAGCCTTTCCATGGATAGTAGGGGATGGAGTTACCATGGGAACTACATCAGGGACACGAGCAACAGTGCAAGCATGGTACTCCTTCAACAAATCAGTTCTCCATACATGTAACTTAGACGTATCTTCCAGGATTGGAAGCTTTCAAGACTGTAGTGTACACATTTCATTTTAAAATATCAGAAATTAAATGATGTGGAAAAATCTGGTATAAAGCAGGCATACGGCAGCTGCAATACCAAATGTAGGAAACAAGAGTAACAGATCAGGATTCAAGTGAACTCTGTTCAACTCTCTACTTCACCATGGAAAGTCATGGAGGGCATATAACAGCCATACTGGTCTAACAGTACAAAATCTATATCCTACTGAAACATACAACACAATTTCACTGTATGTACATTAGGTAACTCTTTTTCCATTTAACAAGGAAAGAATCATTACTCCAGAAAGTCTTTAAAAAAAGCCTCTTGAACTGTACAACTTTAAAATAGCCATATATTTTTTTTTAAAAAAAGGTTTTCCTTCACAGAAGATTTGTCAAAATACACTCGATTGCAGGAAGTATGGCTTGGGGCAAGAATCAGGGGCTGGGGAGGTGTCACATTAAATCACAGAGCAGGAAGCATATATCTCCTTATGTTTATTAGGCAGTGCCTCGCCAAGTTTAAGATCAGAGATAAGCTGCTTCCATTGAACTTTTTTCATCTGATAGAGGAGAAAGCCCAACATGATATTTTCAAAAGTTACTGCGAATAGATACATGAAAGTGCTTGACTGGGCCCAAAGCCTCCTCATCTCAACCTATAACTGTCAGACTGCTATAGGACCTTTACTTACATGTAACTGGGGTTACTTTGTGTTTTATTGTTTCCATGGAATGGATGGCAAAGCTCTGACAGCAAAGTGTGTGTAGAGGAGCAGGGAGATGCAAGCAAATTGAAATATGACCTACTGTAATTGCTACACAGATGTATACTGTGAAATATTACATATGGGAAAAAAGTAATTTTTTTTCTTTTTGAAAAATTCAAAAAACATAACTATCCCAGTGAACATACTTAATTCGCATTTTCCACACCAAAACATGAACTAAAACATTTATTCTTTAGTATTCACACATCTCCAAATGTTTTTAAAGGCTAAAAGTACATGGACATGCATATTTATTTTATTTATTTATTTTTGTACTTGTTGACCACCCGATTTTCCCACATGTTGCAAAACAACTTGCCCAAGTATACAAAACCCAAACATAACAAAACAAACTATGAATAATAAAGAAAACAATAATAATAATAAAATAAAATACAAAGGGAATAAAAATAAAAATAAGCACTACTCATCACCAACCATATAGCATGAACAAGATCCGGCAAGAGAGGACTGGGATCCACAGACATACAATTATTACTGGGAATAGCATGCAAGAATATGCTTCAGGGAGAAGGTGTTGAAATATGCAAATTAACAATATGTGCCAACTTTAAAAACAAACAAACAAGAGAAGTAGAAATGGGATGAACCAAATTTAAGAATTCAAGAAGCAAAAGAGGAACCAACATTACAGAATCTTCCATCCATAACACAATCTGAAATAGCAACGCTGAGAACAATGCACAGCTAATTTCTTATAGGTTTACCATGACATTACAAAAGGAACACACAAGCAACAAGCTCGTCATACTGTCTCAGTGTTCACATGATGATAAGCATGTTCATTTCAATGGGCAAATGACAACATAAGGAACCTGCTCCAACTACTGACATTGGACAAAGAGGGTCCACACACTATTAAGAAGGGTACATCATAATAAGGATCACTGTCAGAGAGAAATAAGATTTCATTTGTTTCTTTGTTTTATTTATAGACCAACTTGCTCCCAATCAGGCACTATCTCATTGGGATACCAAAATGTTGGTATTCCAGTGGTGCTGGCATTCTGTAGCATAAAGCAGGATTCTTAATTTCCATGCCCTCCCTCTTACAGATTAAGGGAATCCATTTGGCCACATCCCCCAAACTCTAAAACAGCCCAGACAATTATTCATTGCTGAAACAGGGTTTATTTTCTCGGATAACCTTCCTGTGGCTAAGAGACTGATTATAGCACAGACATGCGATTTGAGTTGTTATCATTGGCTAATACATTTTCATTTCAATGAATTTCATGTTTCGAAATAATATAATTAATGTTGGTACACAAGACATTACTAAACTGAATTTTGTATATTTATCATAAATCAAATGCTGGCTAACTGTTGATTTGACAGTATCTATGAGTTGGTATATTATCCCTGTCTCTGAAATTTTCTTATCTCTTATCCTCTCCAGTCTATCCTTATGGAAGAAGAGTCCTTTGAAAAGTCAGACTGGCTCCTTTGATAAAAATGTTAAGCATTTAGGGGTCTTCATGCTTCTGATTTTTCCAAATAACAGGTCAACTCAGAAGCTGATTGCAGAGCAGGAGAGATTTCTTACCCTTTCAGGAGACTGTCATGGTTTTCAGAAAAGCAAAGGGAATATTTTACTTTGCTGCTGGTTTAAGAGGCACCACTTCAAACTTTTCTAAACTGTTTCAGGGAAACTGCCTTCTACAACTTCTTTGAAATCCTGGGGAAATGACTTCAAAGAAGGGCAAGGCTTTGTCCGTTAAGCAGGTTTATGACCACTGATCCAAGTTTTAAGTAAGGCCTGAAAGGAATGTTGAGTACATCTTTATGGAGATCCTTAAAGGAAGATGAACAAGTCAGATGAAATTAACGATAATCCGAATCCTTCACTAATATTTAAAACACAAAAAAATTTCAGATCTGCTTTGTGCAGCATTATATTTAATATGGACTCAGGCTCATTCTTACATTGTTATTTACAACTTGAACTTGATATTTAACATAACATTCTCAACACCACAAGGAGTGGAACTGAATTGCTGAGAACAAAGAAAATATTTTACCCCAAAAATTATCAAACACAAAACAAGTCAGTCATTTCTGTAGGGCTGGCTCTCTTTCATCCTCTACTAGGCTGTATAAGCTATCAATTTTCAGAGGATAAAAGCATATTTTAAAGTCTGGAATTCAAATTTTGAACCATAAAAATGTTGCATGATTCATATACAGTTATGGTAAAATTTATTACAATAAGTGTAAATTACTGGGCAACAGCACTTTAAAAATAAGCCCTTTTTTCCAGTTCTAAAATACTCAGTAAAATCTGTTCCATGTGTTATTACGAGCACTGCTACTTTGGGTTCTTTCTCCCAGGTCTGAGATTCCTTTAAAAGGTAAGCTCTGTTTATTTGAAACAATGTTGTGTAATAGACTGAGTTGAAAAATAAATGCTAATTTACGATTGTGCAGCTGTAGAATCCATACACTACTTTCACATTCTTGCTATTTTCACTCTCAATATAGAATAATAAATAAAATTGCAAATGCTATACTTTTAATAAAAGCTGGTAAAATAAATGTATGATCAGTTTAAATTACATGAAAAGCGTGTAAAAAGGCCAACAATTATGCAGAGGAGGCTTTTCAAATGATCATCTTTTCCATGTTGGCACTATTGAAGTCATGAAGAAGAATCTCCATGTAGTGTAAGAGGCCATTCTTCACATAACACATCGCAAAAATACAGGAACAAGTCATGCCAAGGGGTTACAGGGAGTGGCTGGTTTGTTGTGCTCATATCTGTCTCTAGCTCCTGTCCCCTCATTCAGCAAAGAAAGAAGAGCTATGAGCCCAGTAGAAAGGATGAGAGCTTTGAATCTCTGTCATGACCTGAGATCGAGATTTTCAAGATGGAGTCCAGCAGAGATTTTCAAAAAGCAATGCAATGATACGTACCATAATGTGCTAAGGTCTATGCTCCTCTGACTCAAGGGGATCAAGGCTGTTTCAACCACGGACAGATTATCAAACAAATCTGGAGTAGTGACTATAATTTTTATACTATGACACTTAGTTAAACTGTAAGTAAAGTCTCATACGAGTGGGAGGCATAAAATATGAATTGTGTGCATGCTCTTTTTATTTATTAATATTTATTAAGCAATTTGCTGAAACACTAACCCAGGAATTTTCAAATTGTATTTGGAAAGAAAAAGAAAAGGAGAAAGGAGAATTGCTGTTTTGTGGGGGCCACCCCCCCCCGAACCTATGGGTTCCATGCCCATAAGAGGTAACAACTCTGTCCTAAATACTGAGAAGGAGGTCCTTTTAGTAAAACTAAGCCTAGAAATTCAGTAAGAACACCAGCTTTTAAAACCATTCATATACAATGATTATATAAAACACTGAAATTGGTGATTTTTTGAATTACAGTATATTCATAAATAAGCTTAGCAATTTCCAAAGTTATTGGCTGAATGTTTTTTAAATCTCTTTTTATCATTTAAAAAAAGCAATGGTGTATTGTGTGTGAGAGAATGAATTCACAATTCATTCCGGGGAATACCTCCTACAGATATTAAAATACTATACAGTGTTTATGGTTTCTGACACCAGAGAAAACATCCTAACAAGTATTTATGTATTAGCTAAGGTGTCTTTTTCAATTATTTTTCTCAAAAGTATTAATTAAGGCGCAGTGTAATGATTGAGGCATAATGTATTTTGAGATGTATTTTGTGTTTCTCTGCTTATCAGATAATCTAAAATAGGATTCAAATCTGTTTTATTCAAATTTGAAGTATGGATGAAAGTTACATTGAGGCAAATCAAACCAGTCAACTTTAATATTTACATCAAGTGGAAGACTCATTATATTCCATTTCAGATTATAGCAGGCTTTAGCATTGTATATTTAGGAGAAGTTATCCATACGAAATTCTCTGAAGTTTATTTTGTTTGCTCACTGAAAGTATATGTTGTGAAAAATAAAAGGGCATATGTGGTATGTCATTCTATCTATCTGAATAATTATTGGTGATTAATGGAGATAAATAAGTATTTATTTATTTATTATTTATTTATTTTTACAACTTATATGCCACCCACTACCCAAAGGTCTCTGGGAGGCTTACAATCAAAGAATTAAAACAGTTAAAACATCAAATATCAATAAATAATAAAAACCTTACACTAAAATCATTACACTAAAATTGCCATCAGAGGACCCACTGTCTATATTGTATCAATTAAAAAAACTACACTGTCTATTACATCCATGCTATACATATGGGATAAATAATAATTTCATTCATTTTCCATAGAAATATTCATTTAGTACAGAATTTATGATTGTCTATGAAGAGTAAGCAAAGCCTTGTTTTGCCTGGAGTGCAAGGACATGCATTATTACATAATGAAGGACCAAACTATCCTTATCTTTCTGGACAATTTCATGTATACAATTTCAGTGACTTCTGAGCCTGAACAGCATTCAAAAACTGCTCTCCATCTGATTTAAAATGCCTAGTACGCTGGCACTGTGTTCAGTAAAATACATGATGTCTGTAACTACAGCAATAGAATGGGGGAGGATGCAACACATAATTTTGCACCTGTTCACTCGGGAGGTAATTTATCAAGGAAGATACACATTCTGGGGGAACACATTTTATGAAGATTTATACACAACCATGAAACATAACTATAGTTGTGAAAGTGTATTCAGTGTTCAAACAGATAGCATCTGGTTCTTTTTTCCGTAAAAATGTAGACTGGGAGCTTTCTATAGTGTGTGTAAAACGAAGCCCCCAGTAAAAGATGGGGACAACCTTTTCCTTGAAAAACATATAGTAAATAAATCTAAGACATGATTACATTAAGCAAGTAACCATGAGGGTCACTGCTATCCACAGAACCATTCTCAGTCCGAACAGGAACCAGCAAAGCTAGTACGTAAATTAATTCAAAATCAAGGAATCATTTCCTCCGCTCTAAGGCATTTACATTGCATGCTATATGAAGTGTCACACATTTTCCCTTGCTCCTTTTCCTTTCTCCATTTACTTATTTTTCAAACTGCTGGAATATAGCACAAATTGTACTGAACAAAAAAGAAAAACATTGCAAATGGAAATAAGACTAGCCTCCATCCATTCACGGACTGTTTGAACAATTCCATATGGTATTTTATTCTCATTGTAATTTTACGGTGTATGCCACCTTGCTGTGGTCTTTCATAGCCAATAATATATGGAAACTGTACGGAAAAAAACCATGTGACAGAGTGATCTGCATTTTGTTCATGTTACAGTATAAACGCATATAAAATAAATTTAAGGTGTGTCTGGTCCATATTCCTGGCCTCCTTGTCAGCAGATGAGATATTGTTTAGCGGCAGACAAGAGCATGGTGCAATGATGCAGTTCAGTGTTAATCTTATTAACATCAAGCCTAGTCATTATTTTAAATCCCAGAATAACAATTCAGAACTTGTGGTCATTTTAAATATATTTTAAAAAATGTTTTCAAAATTATTTTTACTCTTGACTAGAGATGGGCAGAAACCACTGATTCGGCTACCGTATTTCTCTCTCCACAAAGTGCACTTGACCACAAGACGCACCTGGTTTTAGAGGTATGTATGTGAAAAAAATATTCACACATACATATTGCAGTCCTGGTACATCTCCAGCCCATTTTATTCTCCAGCCATGCTGCTCTTGGGAGGCCTGGAGTGGCGTGGCTGGAGGGTAAATTGGGAAGACAACCCCCCCCCCCTCGTCCGGGTCTTCATGCTGAGAAGCCTATGGCCCTTGCAGAGGCCTCCGGACCCAGTGCAGGTCCCAGCCCTAGCTGCAGCCCCAGTGGAGGCTTCCTGACTCATCTGTTTAAAAATATGTATCTTGTGGGATTGATTTGTTCCATAGAGTAGAAGAGGAAGAGCAAACAGCCATACCGGATACCATAGAGATGAAAAATGGGCTAGAGAGTAACCACCCACCATGATGACCATAGTGCTGCTCTTCAAGGCAGGCTGAATGGGAGAACTCCCTCCCCTGGATTCACATGCTGCCTGTCTTGAAGAGTGGCTCTATGGTTATCATGGTGGGTGGTTACTCTCTAGCCCAGTGATGTCCAAACCTTGCGCTCCAGATGTTTTTGGACCACAACTCCAACAGTCCTTTGTCATTAGCAACCTAGGCTTGGAATTATGGGAGTTGTGGTCCAAAACATCTGGAGGGCAAAAGTTTAGACACGACTGCTCTAGCCTGTTTCTTATCTCTATGGTCCCTGGTAGGGCTGTTTGCTCTCCTTCTATTCTATGGAACAAATCAATCATGAAAGGTAATTTTTTTAACAGCTGGGCTGGGAAGCATCCACTGGGGCTGCAGCTGGGACCTGCACTGGTTCCGGAGGCTTTCACAGCAGCTGCTCTGGAGGCTCCCAGCAGGGGTGTATTTGTCCTATAAGATGCACAGACATTTCTCCTTACTGTTGAGGGGATGAAGTGTATCTTATAGAGCAAAAAATACAGTATTTGTTGTGGTTCATCCTTTGGCTGAACAGTTATTTGGTGCTCCCTGGCCCCATATCCTCCAAGGATCACCCAACACAGAGGCAAGGCCTAAAGGAAGCTGGGCAAGGGAGCCAGGACACTGCCTCTGAGTGTGTGGTTCACACCCATCTTGATCAATATTTAGGGTTTTTTTTAATATATAGTTTTCTATGCTATTTTAGACTTGTCGTTATTGAATTATTTTGATTGTTGTCAGTTTTCTTGGATCTCCTATTGGTAGAAAGGTAGTATATAAATTAAATGAATGAATGAATGAATGAATACTGTTCTTAGATTACAGGATCTAACAGGACGTTGCTTTCTAATGAGAACTACAGGAAGACGTGGAGCAGCACCAGCCAAACATTCCTCACACTGTTTACTAGAGCTTCACCCCATTAAAGTTTTAAAACATTATACCTAATGAATCATTCTGGGATTATGCCAAAGAAATAGGAAAAAGCACACACAAAAATATCCCCAAACTTAAGTGCCTGTTACGTGGCTGCTGCTATCCAATGGACAGTCTGGTTTTTTTCAGTTATGATTTTTAGACAGCATTAATTGGACACTGAGATTTCAGTTCTGAAATATTTAAAGAAGAGTCTAACATTTCTGTTTCCAGAGATCATACAATTTTGAAACAACGGGGATTTATAAATATTCAGGGAGACGATCGGATTTTCATTTTTCATCATTGTAAGTTTTTCACCAATGTGTTTGGTTTATTAACATGATTTCAAGGCACCGCCACCAGATGTCAGTCTAGGATATCTGATTTCGAAGGGGGGGGGGAAGGTTTAAAAACAGAAACGGACTACTTAGACAAAGATAGTTCCAACAGTCGGACATAAGATAGTTTTAAAATTAGACCTAACTTTCATTTAATTAGTTCCAAAGTAAGTTAAATCAGGACCACTTGATTTGTGTGAAGCCGAGTCTGTTTAAGCCATCCATTCTGTAATGCAAGCTACAAAATTCTATAATGCATATATAAGCTAGCATCATACTGATTATAAAATTTAACAATATCAACCTATTTATCAAAGAAGTCTTTCCTTAGAAACATAATACATGCTGTTTTCAGATAACTTGACAATCCTTGTGATATTTCATTTCACTCTGAATGCCCCCAAATCTGTACTTAATTAAACTAACTTTTTGTTTATCTATAAGATGTCAAGATATGTTTTTAAGAGAAAACAAAGAAGAAAAACAGTGGTAAAATCATTCCTAACATATTATTGTTCATTCTTTGAAATATTTCCAATGAGAGCTGATCCCAAGGGGAACAGAAAATGAGTATTCTCCCCCATTTAGGGTATGATGCTTCGTAAAGAGGTGCTCTGTGATACAAAGAGGTGAATTGTTTTTAGTTTTCTTTTCCTGTTATTAAATTTTAAAAACTACACTAAGAACAAAAGGAAGCAATTTAAATGCCAAACTTAATATGAAAAAACAATGTATATACAACATGCTGATATACAACTGATTTTCAGTTACTACATTAGCTATATTTTTTTTTTGGTAGAATTTGCAATTAATGCTGCAGTAAAGTGCCTAGTAAAATAAGTTTATCTTCGATCCCTTAAATCAAAAGGGATTCCACAAGGGGGGTAGAAGTGCCATGAAGATGCCTTTGTTTGCTTCTTTCAGAGATATTCCCAGGGAAGTTAGTATTGACAGAGCAACATACAAACATAATCCAAGCAGTTCTATATAAGCCAGAAAATATCTGGAGCTTGTTTGTTTCACCTGCAGCTGTTGGGTATCTTTGAGAAACATTTTCATAAAGGCACTCATTTGACACAACCACCTACCCCCATCCCTTGCATACTCTCACACAACAATCTCCCATGCATACGCAGCAATGCTCCATGAATATCAGCACATGACAGAAAAATAATTGTCTTTCTGAATCATGGAAGAATGACTAAGCCAAAAAGAAAGCCTGAGTCATTTCAGCTGGCATTTTGCAAGACCGGGTGACATGTATGCACATGTGCAGTGTTCAGTTTGCTGAGTAAGAATTGCATCATATGATGCTATATAAGGAAGCAGGTAATGTGTCAGTGTGAGGGTGTACCGTGAAGGAGCAGTGTGTCACTTTGACTGTCAGCATTTTGGACTACTGGGCTGGACTGGACTGTGACTACAATATTTAGCCCGCTGATACTGATGTAGTGCTCGTAGGTATATTTGTAAATATAGCTCTAGTGGTGAAGGGAAAACACCCGAGTCTTGTGCTGTATTTTGTCTCTGTGTTGCCCTGCTTCTGGCTTTGGAGGTTCTAAGTGGCCTCATACAACACCTATTAACAGCCCTGCATACTCTTATGCATATGCCCAGTGATCTCTTTCCATCTCAAATATGAGAGAAAAAGGAAAGAGGAACAATGGTATTTTTTTCCCTTTATACTGTAGTCTACCTTTTTCTCCAAGTTATATTGGAGAATTGGTTTTAAATTAAGTAAGGCACAAGATGAATTGAAGAAAGCATCCTACATTGTTCCCAGTTTCCAGATTAAGGGATTTTGTTAGATTGGCATTCCCTGTTTGATATGTGTATGCTTTAGAATAATTCCTCAAATGAGGAAACAATAGATATTTAACTTGTATGTTGTTACACGCTGTCAAGTTGCCTCCAACTCATGATGACCCTATACATGGCAGATCTCCAAAATGCCCTGTCCTCATATGCCCTACTCAGCTCGTGGAACCACAAGAACCTGGCTTTCTTTAGTCGGTCCATCTTGTAGTGGTTCTTTCTCTTTTCTGCCTGCCTTCAATCTTTCCCAGGTTTTTAAAGATTTCCAGAGAATCCTGCCTTCTCACGACGTGCTCTTCTTTTTTGGAATCCAATTTGAACATAAGGCATTGTCACTCCATATAAGGAAAAACCTTTGATGCATCACTTTGCTTGCATGGGAAATTACAATGGCCCTATAGGTACTGTACTCCTTGGATGTTTGAATGTATATTGAACATTACCAGTGTGAGGTCCACTGCTTGTTTTCCATATTTGCTGCCATATTTGTTTAAGAATTTGGACAAATGCAGTCTTTGTGTCTTGAAACAGTTCTACTAGTATTTCATCTATTCATGGTGATTTATTTTTTCATAATGCTTTCAGAGCAGCTTTCCCTTCACTTTCTAGAATTGCAAGTTCTTCATCATATGTTTCTTTGCTCAAACAGTGTCTGTCAGATTTTTATACAATTCTAAGATTTGCCCTATTCAAATGCGATTAAAATTTCATTTACAGTTTTTGGCATTAGCAGGGTGGCCATCCAGCAGGTATGATATTGCAAGGATCCACAGAAGCAAAAGCCTTCGAGGGAAATACAGTAATCCTCCACCTATTGCGGGGGTTAGGGACCCACCCAACCTGCGATCATTGAACATCTGCAATATGCGGATACAGGTCAAGTGGGTGGGCACAAGTTTAAAAAGGGTTCTTGGCCAGGGAGCCAAGCACTTGGCTCTGCGGCAGAGAGCCCTTTAAACATCACTTGCCATGTGCCCACAACCGCTTTGGGGAGTGCGGGTGCCCGGCGAGCAATCTTTGGAAAGGGCTTCCGACCGCAGAGACAAGCCCTTGTCTCCGTGGCCGAGAGCCCTTTGAACATCGTGCGCCACGCACCTGCACCCCAGAGGGGAGTGCAGGCGAGCTGCGCATGATCTTTGGAAAGGGCTCTCAGCCGACTCCCCTTACCCTCCAGCCCTTTCGGGGTACTGCAGTCCCGCGATATAGCGGGACCGCAGTATGTGAACTGCGAAAGGGTGGGGGACTACTCTATGACATCATTTAGAAGATTCAAGAGCTACTGAACGTGTTACTTCAAATCTAGGAGGTCGTCTTTCCCAATGTAAAACCAACCCAATAATTGTTCTGGTATAAAGCTATTTGAAAGTCACATGTATGCAAGGATTTGCCGCATACATACAATGACAGAAACATGAACAAAAATTCTTACCATTTGTGTAATCACCAATGGAATTGGTTTTGCCATTCCAGTACCACAGAAGCAGTGTTGCATCCCGAGAACCTGAGAGAATATAGCAATTTCCTCCAATGTAGGACTCAGAGCGGACAAGGCAAGTGACCACATCCCAGTGCCCAAATACAACTTGTATCAATCTCCCTGAAAGAAACAAAACAGCTTTTTTCAGCACATAGCAACTATATGTGTATATAGTAAATTTTTGCCATATTAATGCATTGATGTCATATGTATGTATGTAAGCAAGAATCTGACACTCTGCCAGAGCCAGACCACACCAATCAATCTAAAAAGAACTGTCCACTCCAAGACAGTAGCTCTCCAATATAATAGATGGGAAAATCCCCTAGCCTAGCTGGCTCAAAACCTCCACCTTAAGGTCCTGGAGGTGGAATCTGAGATTTCTTGAACAAAAATCACTAGGTTATAACCCCTAACTAAAATGATGGGGATAAATACCATTTCAGGCCAGTCACCAGTTTCATATTGGCACAGCTGCACTTTTAACTATCATAGACAAATTGCATTGAAACTGCAGCAGAACTTTTCAGATTGGGAGAAGGCTCTTTAAAACTGTAATGAGGTGGGCTGGAAAACTATAGAAAAAACTGAATGATTTTGAGAAATGAAGGTAAGTAATAGAGGAGATTTTAGTGTTGCTAGGTATTTAGATTCTAGTAGTAAATCTTGGGTTCCTATGCTCCTCAGTTATAGATAAGACTAGTTTATTAGATTCTGACCTGGAGAGTACAGTAGACCCTCATATAATAAAAGGTTTATATAACATAAAATCTGTACAACATAAAAAATTCTGGAGATAGGGGAAATCTGCTTAACAGAATTGCCTATGGGGCGAATCCATACAACATAAAAATGGTCGTGATTAGGGATTACTCCGTTTTCAATGCATTCCTATGGGAAATTTGTATAAAGGAAAATTTGCTTAACAGAATTTCATTTGGATAAAATTAATTCCTTTATACAAGGTACCACTGTATTTCATTTGGAAACCATTCATTTTTCTGAAGAACGCTTAATAATTAACCTTAACTTGATTATCTTCTAATTTCTAAGGAGTAGGGAAATGTTATCCCGGATGCCGGGATAAGTTCTACTTTGATATTGGGCCATGGCCCATTTTCATTGATCTTAAAATTTCCCATCATGGATCTAAAATTATTTTCTTAGGAATTTGGTCCCTTATGAATTAGCAGAAGCAGTGCTAAACAGAAGCAAACAAGGTTATTGAGAATACTATTAAAGAAAATACTTCTCAGAATATTTCAATTAGTACATTACACTAAGTGAATCAAAAATGTATTTTTAACAAGAACTACAGACTACCTTTGACCTCCTTTCTTACCTCAACCAAACTCCACAAGACAATTAAACAAATCAAAGTGAATTAAATTTCAGGTACAGATTGTTTAACAAATGGGATACGTTATGGAATATTTGAAGTTCAATTACTACTAATTATCTCCCTTTATCAAAATTATTTTAAGGAAGTTAACCAGTTGCCTCCTGTAACATCTTTAAGGCTTTTGATAACCTGGAGTGGGCCTACATACTTAAAGTGCCGCATGCAACAGAAATGGTACATCATTTGTCTATGTTTTAAATACCCTATGCAATGCAGTAGTTAAAACAAATGGGGTTGATTTAAAACTTTTTCTTTATATAAAGGGTACCAAATAGGACTGCCCGTTGTCTCCAATATTATCTGCTACTGAACTGGTGTAAATTCAAATTACCTTCTTTGGCATAATGGTAAGAGGACAAAGACATATACTAAATCAATTTCATTATGATTTAGCCATGATCACTTCTATTCAGGAAAAGAATTTCCAAGAATAATTGCATTAATTATTTTCAAACAGCATCAGGTCTTTAAATTAATATAGGGGAGGGAAAAATATCTTAATAAACTTTTCTAAGCTCCAGAATGAACAGATAAAATCTGTGAGTTGTATCTTAGTTAATTGTCACAAATATCAAATATCTTAGTATACAGTTGCCAAGTCAATCACAAAATATCATTACATTTGATTTGAAATCAGTGATTAATTGGACTTGGTGATAATTACTATCATGAGAAAAAATTAAACATTTACAGTAAAGAAGAGATATGGAGATATGTCCTTTTAAAATACCTCATGGTTAGTATATTTACAGTTTGTTTTATATTTTTGCAAAAATATTTTTTGTAAAACTTGAAACAAACAAACAAACCCCCAAATCTCTGCAGGACCTGTCTACCAGTCTTCCCTCAGTCAGGAACATGAAAATACTGATAATCCAGCACTGCTTTGCTCATGAGCATAAGACAACACACTATCTGTAAGTCTACAAAAAGAGGACAATAACCTCTTCTGTCTGTTTGCTTGCACAACGTTCCATTATGCACAACGAGACAGCTTATAAAAGGAAGCATCCAGGACTCATATGCATGTTAGAATGCTTATTAATTCATATTAATGCACACTTTTAGCTTCCAAAGCAAAGAGCAATGCTAGCCAAGTGTAATGGTCTGTGGAAGCAAGCGGGATATTGGTCTTCCGTTTTTAAGATTCTTGGGTGTTTTTAGCGCATCACTAACATACACTGTCCACATGCAATGTTTATTCACTGAAGAGTTGTGGACATACGAGGTTAGTATCTAGGGTTTGTCTCTGATTTGTAGTTTGAATGGAAAATATTGGAAAGATTAGTCAGCAGATACCCAAGTGCTATTTTTAGAAGCTATCTGTTAGAAGATATTTGTTAGAAGACAAAGGAAACTGCTTCATAGTGAATGGACTTGGTCCACTTAATTCATTTCTGCCAATGTTAAGCAGAATATTCTTCCATGTCTGTCTGAAGTTCTTTCTCATCCTACCCGGAAATACAAGAGACTGAACCTGACAGCTTTGGTGGCAAACCATGAGCTCCATCACTGACTTTTGACCCTTCCTCCAACGTATACAGTTAAAGATTTACCAAGCACTCTTTATCCATCAGAAATCCTGCATCCACTACTGTATGCTTTTGCTCATTTACTGTGTGATAATAATGTAAGAGCCATTCAACTTTTGCTTTAACAGTAATTTACACCATGAGATCAATTACCACCATACGCAGCAGGCTATATTTCTGAGACAGAACCATTTTAAAAGATAATGTCTTATTTGACAGCTGTATTGCAAATAAATAATAATAATCAGACACATGCATTGGTGGATATTATTTTCAGACAGCTTTTAAAATTCAGTAGTGCAAAGACAGTTTTATTGAGGTTATCCTGTACTAGTTATATGTAAAAAGCATGATTTATGATCAACATATTTCCTATTACAACTCATTACATCTCCCATCCTAATCTAAGAAAAGATGCCTTTTGCTGAAGTGTTGAAATATAACTGAAATCGACATTTGTGATAATAATCTATTACTGATCACATAGTCCACTTTTGTTCATTCTCTCTCCCTACAATACAACTCAGAAAATGTATTTCCACTTTTTGATTGGTGGTAATTAAATATAATATTACAAATAAATCTTCCTGGAACATTATTTTTTAGATAAGAACACAGAAGAAGCAGATTTAAAAACAAACCTGAAGCCCTCCAATATATTTTTAAATGCTTATCAGTAACCTTAATCCTTTCTAGATCTCTTATAGTATGCTGATGCATCCAAGCTGGAACATAAAACTATACTTGGCATATGTTGTCTAAGGTGGAATGGATCGATCATGTCACTTTTCTAGAAGAGTTAAATAAATATATACAATGGATTTGTGCCACTGTAAACAAAAGGGAAATGAGATTGAACAGAGGATTCGAGCTTGGACAAAATGAGTGGTGATGGTGATAGTTTCAGCAATTTCTCCTTTCCACTGTGGCAGCAAACATTGATCTGGACCCACGGTGGCGAACCTTTGGCACTCCAGATGTTTTGGACCACAGCTCCCACAGTCTTTTGTCACTGGCAATCTAGGCTCAGAATTCTGGGAGTTGTGGTCCAAAACATCTGGAGTGTTCAAGGTTCACCACCACTGATCTAGACAGATCCCCACACCACCTGAACTGCCTGGGAGTTAAAGCTTACACGGGGTGAGGAGGGGATGCTGTCATATGCTCCATCTTACACTGCTGGGGAAGTACATGTCAGGATCTAACTCCCTTGTTTTGGATCAAAAGTACTATAAGCAGAGCTCCATTTGTGCAGCTCGACATCCTAGCCTCCCCTTCTCTACTACAGCATTTTGATTCACTGAACGGTACTCTTGATAGTAAGGGGATTTCGCCAGAATGGTGTGGAATGTGACATAACAAAATAACAATGAGAGGGAAGAATTGATAGAAAATGGAACAAGAAAAAGCAATTTGAGAAAAATACCAGAGCAGAGGTGAACTCAGTCTACTCTGGAATCAAGCTTGACACGTCAACACATCTGTATCTGGTGTGACAAAACTGGTTGATCACCCATGCAAAGTCCTTTACCTCCATGTTCTAACATTTTACAATAAAATAAAATACAATAAAATACAAGAACGTAATAAAAAGTATATGAATACTGAATTCTGTTTAAAGCATTGCTGCCAAGCTATACTCAGTAACCACAGCTCTGCATTCTTTTAAATGAAGATAATAAAAGGGAAGAGAAAGGTGTATGTTGTTATTAAACACACAAACCTATATTGTTAATAATTGATTCCTGCAGAAAGAACAAAGTGCTTCAATTTTACCTTCCCTTCACCCACCCCTTTAGTTAGTGGAGAGCACATGTGTCTCAAATAGCACATTTTGAGAATTATTAAACACATGTCCAAGGTCACATTTAATAGCAATGTTTTTATGTCCCAGATTACAATGTACTTTAGTTGAGTCTCACCTCTCTGTTTAAGACATAAGCCTGGACTACACATGCAGAGGAATCTGGAAAGAATGAGGGGGGTAGAATGGATTGTGCTTCATTCGTTTACAGGTAGATGAACTCATGTTTTAAAAACAGTTCCATCATTTAAAATACCTCAATGCACAAGAGGGGCCTGGCTGGGATGCAGTTTTTCTCACCAGAGATGTAACTAGCTAAGTTTGCACCAGAGCTGAAACTAAGTGGTAAAAATATAGAATTGTCCCCATCCATACGCTCATTATAATTGTAGGAAACACTACTGGGAAAGGATGAAGTAAGCAGGAAAAGAGAAAAACAAAATATAAGATGGAATGACTTCCTAAAGGAAGCCACAACTAAAAAAAAATTCCTTCCTCTCTGCGTTATTCACCTAAACTTGTTGGAAACTAATAATAGGAGGACCTCCAGAACATGGAGAGGGGCGGGGTTGCAGGGGGATTCTGGCAACAAGAGCAGGAAAATTAAAGTTACATTTGTAGTATTCGTAGAATTGTATTGCAGAAATTGTGTAAAAAGGAATTTGATAGAACACATAAAACAAATAAAATTAAAGATATTGGTTTATAAAGAAAACACATGGAAATAAGAAGATGAGACTCATTAGTAAATACAGTAATGCTGGAGAGGGTTCAAGATAACAGAGAAAGAGGAAGTCAAATATGAGATGGATTGTCTCAGTAAAGGAAACCCCAGTCTTGATTTTGCAACAGCTGAGCAATTACTAATATATTATATACTAATATATTAGTATACTACATATATACTATACAGGTATATATAGTATATATAGTATACTAATATGTACTGAGCAGTTATTAACATATAGGACTGCCATACATTGGAGGCAACTTACAACAGTCCCTTCTTCAAAGTTTTAGAAAGGAACTTAGTGTTACATTACAATAGATAACGTACCTGTATCTGTCGAATACACCCGGAAGCTTTTGTCCCAAAACCCACAGACTAGGATATATCGGTTATCAGAAGTGATTACAAAACACTGGGAATGGACTTGAATACTTTGGTCAAGAAGATCTGTTATCTGTCTTCTGTGTATGTTCGTATTGCTGGCTGGTGTAGGTTGAGAAAAGAAAAATATATAATTTAGCATATTTGCAAGCTGAGCATTAAATTATTGCCAAACTAATGCATAAGTAATTTAAGATAGTAAGTCTGGCTGTTATGGCTGAACCCCACAACATCCTTTCAGTTCCTCAATCTGCCCCTTCAATATGAGGAAACAAATTCTGTAAGCCTCAGCCCTCGAGGGGTATCTTAAATTAGAGATGGGCACGACTCAGAAATTTTTTTTGTTTTTGTTTTCGTTTTCGGCTAGGGTCCGTTTCGTTTCCATTTTCGTGACCTAATTTCAAAATTTTTCGTTTTCGTTTCATTACATAACGAAAATGAAAAAACGAAAACGAAAACAAAATTTTTTTCGTTTCTCCCCATTTAGCTCCATTACGTGTTTTTCCAGTAACAAAAAACGAAAATTGGCTCAAAATTAGTCGTTTCGTTTCCGTTTTCGGTCCATTTTTGAACCGTTTTTCGTTTTCGTTTCGTTACGTAACGAAAACGAAAAAACGAAAACGAAAACGAAAATACCGCTAAGTCGTGCCCATCTCTATCTTAAATATTCAGTTCAATCAATGGCAAATCACTATAATTTTCAAAATACAGATATTGTGATAAGCCTCACTGCCATGCCCCAAAGAAGAATCTAATAAAGCAAGCAGCTATATCAAGCCATATCAATAGACCAACTATAAGAGTTTCCATCTCCATCAGGAGTAAGTCTTTTGTAAGACTGATGGGTTTTAATTCCATATTTAGGGTCAAATCACACGAAATAAATTAGGGGTAGCTCCCTGTAACACATCACTGGCAATATTCATTTCCCTCCATTCCCTCCACTTTTTAAGAGGTTCACAGTTATGGTTAGAGAGAATAAGGATAAGACATCTGAGAAAGATAATGTGTATATGAGTATATTTCTTAAAACCATTGCAACAATACCCAATTGTGATGTGAATGGGCCTTTGTTCTTATATATCCTGTTTTATCTAGAGTCAGTAACTTCGGGGTTACAAAACTCAAGTCCTCAGTTCTTGTTGGACTATATTTCCCAGAATTCCCAGTCTCTAGACTTCTTAAGCAGTGGCCACATTGGTTGGAGGGTTGAAGTCCAACAACAAATGGAAACCAAACATGGGGGCTGCAACTGAAAAGGGGGGGATTCTCAGAATATAGCGCATTTGTTCCTTAAATTTTCAACAACAGAACTCAGTGTAAGCCACTGAGGTCATTCTATCTGCCTTCAAATTAAGCTTTGGAGCAGAATGCCCAGTTCATAATTGCACTAGAGATGCTGTTTATCGGTGACCGGAATAAAATATCTGTTCTTCTCTGCTCTGTTCTGCTCACAAATATAGGTGTTCCCAGAGGAACAGCTTCACTATGCAGTCCTTGAAACATCTGTATTATCCCAGAAGCCAGAGCACCAGGAAGAGTCTGGGACAAAATTCCTAGGCAGCACACAGTCTTCATTGTGAATAACTAGCTGAGATAAATCCTAGGGGATTTTGGTCTAACGGAAGAGCTACTAAGAATCTATATAGCTGGAGAAGACTCTTTCAGTATTACAACATGTAAGCATGAAAACTCTAGAGCACTAACAGCTTACCATCTAAAAAGAAATACTGTACTTTATTCTCTTATGCAAATCATTCCCTTGCTTAGGAACAAAGCTACTGGGTTTCTATAAGGTGCACAGAGCAGCTTTTTGGTGGCTGATCTTAAAGGTGCTATTATTAAGCCAGCATGCTCTAGATAAGGGTCTGAGAAATGTATTACTGTGACAAAGGGTTCCATATACCAAAGCTCAATGTGTTAAGAACAGGAGAAACATGCTTTTAGTATATTTCTTGTTCCTTTGTATATAAAGATGATAACTAAACAGCACGTCAATTAAGGTTTTTCTGGATCTGTTAATAACAAAAATAAATATCTACTTGTAAGAGTGGCAAAAAAAGACAAATATTTAAGCAAAATGGTTATGGTGATACTGATATGCACCTTGTGGCACAGTGGTTAAATGCCTGTACTGCAGCTAAAACTGGGCTCACAACCTGGGGTTCAATCCCATGGTTGATTCAGCCTTCCATCCTTCTGAGGCAAGTAAAATGAGTACCCAGCGAGCTGAGGGGTGGCAATGTGTAGCCTGCATAATTAAATTGCAAATCACCCAGAGAGTACTTGAAGTGCTATGGGGTGGTATATAAGAAGAACACTTTGCTTTACTACTCTCATGGGGTGCAGCTCTGTGTGGTCAATGCAAAGGTGCAACAGAGTTAAGGAAAAGTGCAGCTGGACAAAAGTGCAGTTCACAAAGCATTTATGGGCAAAACAAGAACCTCGTAATTGTGCAATGCTGTGCATAACATCCAACAATCCTGTTACTCAGTCATGTGAGGATGTGACTACACAGAGGTCGAAATGAGAATTCATTCACTGTGAAGCTACGTCATGGAATTCAGAATTTCTCAGGTTGGTTTGCAATAACTGACCCCACAGGGAGAGAGGAGGAGACTCTCCAAGCTTCCTTATTTGGAGCGTTTTAATGTTAACTCTCCTGTAGCCCTGCAAGAGGCGCAATTATAGGAGAATAACCCAATAAACTGTAAACAAGGGTGTTGTCGCCATTTCATCCTCTTCATTCCTTTTCTCCTTTGGTGTGTGTGTATGTCTAGATGCCCAATGCGAAACCACTGGCACAAAGCTGTATTTTTTTGAAAAAGGAGGTCACAACCAGAAATGCCTAAAAACAATGGCTTGCCTTCAAAGTAGATCATCTTTCTACCACCATAATGCATTCAAACAAAATGGGTTTCCCCCCCGCTAGTTATGAATCACTCCTTGATTTTGATCCTAAAGTCTGCTATATTCTAGAAAAATGAATACCAATGCCTTAACACTAAAAATGGCCATGCAGTATATTTTAACTCAAGAACTGCTCTGCAATTACAGATTAGTTCCCTCAGCCTGAACAGCAGGCCTGCGAAGAAAGGATTGATCTCTCTTAATGATGAAATTCTGGCACCACAGTTTTATTTTCTACAACACAGGGCTGTTAAGAATCCCACTGTTATTATGAAAATTTCCTCAGCAAAGGAGCCCCATCGCATTACTGGTGCACCAATTCATCATAACATGCCTTGCTCTTGCTCATCAACAAGTCTGAGTGATGAAAAGGCCCAATATTATCCTGACAGTACTTCATGCGCATTCTCAATCACACATTATTACGGCATCCATATTAATTTTCACTGACACACGTCCTAGGCCTGTTCAAATTAGGCAAACCAATGAGGGGGAGTTGATGAAATACCAGCATAGCCACAGCTCATTGCATTCCAATTTGCATGCAAATGGTTTATCAGGAAAATTCCATTCCCAGCAACCAGCAAGTGAAAAACAACCGTAATCTACACTTCAGGGCCACCATACAGAGCTTAATGAATCGCAAAGAGAGAAGGAAGTGACAGACCTATGAGGGGATCGATTTCCACTGGCAGCTGGTATGGCTGGTCCTGCACAGCACCTTGATGAGCTAAAAAACACAAAGATTTTAAAACAGTGTTATTTTCAGGCATTAAACCCATGGAAAATCCTATAAATCAAACAGTGTGTGCTATTCTTTTGCTGGAAAACGGGAAGTTTATTGAACACCATCAAGGGGAAAAAATTCCAGGCGCTCTCAAGGGCTGCTTATTGCATTTTCTTCTGCTATCCTCAGTGTGCACAATCATCAGAGGCTCCAGATCTGGGCCATAAGCTATAGCAGATGCTTGACCAGCATCCTCTCATATTGCAACAAAACAAAATTAAGTGGTAAAGAGCACTGAAATCAAAATGTGACAACCATCTGCTGACTATGGCAAATATTATTCCCCCCCCCCTTAATTTTTTAAACAATGCAGCACAAAGGGTTTATCAAATAGTTTTCTTACTATTTTTATGATAAAAATGAAATAAATTGCTTTTATATTACTTATCATCTGAAAGTAACATGCTAAAGTGAACCCCAAGAAACACTTCTGGCCTACAAACCCTTATGTAAATATCTGGGTTATTTTTGTTGATGTCAGCTTTCAAGCATCAGTGAAGTCTTCTGGAAAGGGAAATCAACATAATAAAGATCACATGACAATACCTCAGGTTTTTCACAAGTACCTTGCAAAGCATATGTGTATTTATAAAATAATTGATGGAATCATTACAAAGTTATGGAATTCAAAAATCCTGCTTCAAAAAAAAGTCTGAATAAATGGTGACACAATATCTGTTTCCAGCTTGAATACAACAGTATTTGTCAGCTCAGGTTGGCAAGTTAGGAAATGAAATAGGGTTCAATTTTATTTTAGTATGTAGACATCCATGTTAATGTATCCCATCAACCTTACATTATTTGGAGCGGTTCATATTTAGAAGAAAAAAAACTGTACAGCATGTAGTGAGCCGTGATTGATAGCATCTCTCTCTGGTTATCTTACAACCAGAAGAACAGACATATCAGAGTAGAAGGGAGAGGCTATCATTTGACAGTGAAAAGGCTGGACGGCCGTGAAGGATTCATGTGTAGCAGACAATACAGAACAGTGAACACTGTCTTGTTTCAGAAAAGCTTGTGTGAAGAGGAGGTAACATAATATATAGCATACCAGAAAACAGCCGAGAGAAGACAACAAAGGGGTCTTAGAGTAGGGAAAGCCTGCATAAAGTAAACTGGAGTCTGAAGGGAGGAAGAACCACTGAGAGCAGAGCATCAACAAACATATGCATACACTACTGTTTACCAATCAGAATCACATAGAAGGGTCATGTTGAGTTTCCCAAACCATGCCAATTGTCTAAAACTACACTCATAATGTGGAATGGTGAGGACAATTACTTTACACAAGTAGATAAATGCTTGCAGTAGAAAATTAGCAACTGATTTATGGCCATATGTATTCAACTATAATAATAACATTATTATGCTTTGGGACCATGTGGATTGCCCAAAGCCACACAGTCTAGGTGTCGCCACATTTAGAGGCACACTTGAGACTCAAACTCCCAACTCAGGTGCTCCATCCTGCCAGCTATAATGAACACTACATGGGTGGAAATCATCTAGCATACAAAGCTGAAATACATTCAGAAATGTACTGGAAGGAAAGACTTTTAAAGGATGAATAAGTAAACAGAGGCCATCTACAGAGAATCTCTCTCTCACTCAGTCAATCTATACAGTCAGTATACAGTCAATATACCTCAACATTCCAATGACTAGGGATGGGACTTTCAGGTTAACATAAAGAGGGGGGAAACACACAAAGAGGCTCTGGTTTCCATTTTCTTCCAATATGTTGTGGAAAATTGGTTCTGAAACCCAAATGCTCTGTTTTAATGAAATAAAAGGTTATGAAAGCTTCTCATTGTTTCCTTCTTTCATTTGCCCTTTCCTTCACCTCACTAGCCTAATCACCAAGGAAAAGCGTAATCAAACAGCATAATGAGGGCTGCTTTCAGCAACCAATCAGAACATCCAGGAGGGGAAAGGGAATTTTGAGTTGTAGAAGAATCTGCACTGGTTGGAACCCTATGAAGAATATTCTTAGTGTTAGATCTTACTTGTCAGTGGGTTCTATGTACTGCTGAGCTCCATGGTATCTTGATTGTGTTCTCCTTCTGTGCCTAAAGATCCGTTTTGCCTGTTTTTCTGTATTTTGGGGGTTCCACCCCACTCCCCTCAACAATTTCCTTGGATTATGTTTCTCCTGCCAGAAACATAATTTTATTTCTTCCCCAAGTTTATTGGAAATCCTCCCCTTTCCTTCCATAGATATTTTTTCTGCCTGCTCCTTAGGAACAGGAAGTCCACTAGGAGAAGACATCCATGGTATGAGGGAGAAAAATCTTCCTATATTCTAGTTGGGGTGAAGTGATGGCTGTATTATTGCCTTTGCTTGCTTCCCCTTCTGTTTTGGGAGAGGAAGAGTATGTGTGTGCGTGTTTTATTGTGCTTCCCCCTCAACACATACATACATTTTAATGGTCCTGAAGGCTTTTGGATAAATGCAAGTCCGAACATGAAAAAGAAAACGCTTAATGTAAGTACTGGTGTCCAAAAAACCTGACAACAAAGGAGCCAATCCAGCCCAAATGAAATGAATCAAATCCAAAATTTCTCCCATGCACATACTTACCAGGAAGGTTGTGCCACTTGTT
This sequence comes from Phrynocephalus versicolor, assembly GCA_023846285.1. Taxonomy (NCBI): domain Eukaryota; kingdom Metazoa; phylum Chordata; class Lepidosauria; order Squamata; family Agamidae; genus Phrynocephalus; species Phrynocephalus versicolor. The sequence continues at coordinate 37,721,559 of JAHTLZ010000330.1, forward strand.
CACAGCAAATAGTCGGTTGGCAGTGACAGTGATCACAGCTGGATTTGCCATGCCAGGTTGGGTGTTAGCTGCTACATGCGTGACAGGGGAGTTGGATGGAAATTTAAGGACCATGATGACATCTTGCTGAGCTTGGTCTGTGAACATCAAGGGACTCTGCAGAAGGAGATACTGTTGAGTGGGCACAACAAGACCAAACCACATGTGGAAAAGAAGAGGCAAAGAAGATAGGAAGGAAAAGACAGGACAGAAGAAGGAAGACCCAATTAAAACAAGCAAGAACCAAGCTGCAAACGAATGGCAAAGCATATATGGCAGGCTCATGGAAACCTTTAAGTAAAACATTTTAACATTCCTTTCAGTGAAAACCTTGATATTTGTTGTTAATTACATAAGAACATAAGAAGAGCCATGCTGGATCAGGCCAACGGCCCATCTAGTCCAGCTTCCTGTATCTCACAGTGGCCCCACCAGATGCGTCTGGGAGTGCACGAGACTAGATATCTGTTTCTTGATGTGGAGCAAGATAAAGTTCTAAAATCAGTATGTACCGAAAGCTTCACTAGGCTAGTGCCATTAAAATGTTTCCAGTTGCCTGTGTTTTTGCAAATAGTACCGCTTTTATATTAACCGAAGCAGTGTTTCAGGATAAGCAAATCACAACACAGAAATAAATAAAATGAAGCATAAAGAATCCCTGCTCCATGAGAATTTCAAAAGCTGCTTTAAAGTGCAAAGAAAAACTCCCTGGCAAACAAGAGAGGGAGAAGACACACAAAATTAAATAACCAGTATATATTGACTCTAAAAATACAGGAATGAATTTAAGGGCATCAGGACATATTTTCCATGCTCCCCTTCAAAACACAATGCAGGAATAAAATGTCTGTAGTCAGAAGCCGTGTGGCACAGTGGTTAAACTGCTGTACTGCAGCCTAAAGCCTGTTTATGACACAAGGTTCAGTCCCAGGTAGCTGGCTAGAGGTCCACTCAGCCTTCTGTCCACTGGCGTAGCTGGAGTTTGGAGTGTTTTTGAACCCTTTCCTCCTCCATCCAACCATGTCTCACCCACCCAGCAAGGGGGGGGCAGATCCTAGGGAAACAGTGGTGGGAGGGGAAGAAGGGTCTCTCCTTCTCATGCCCTCTTTGTGGGTCTCTATTCCAGTTAAGGCTCTCCTGTGCAAACCACACAGTGTGCAGATAGTTCCAAGCAGGGGATGTTTTTTCCCCATGCATCACCTCTTCCCCCTCCTCCTTTCCCCCCGACTAAGGCTTGGTAACCGTTAGCCCGGGGAAAAGAGGAGAGGGAAGCAGGCAATTGGATTTTTTCCCCAAGGAGCACCTGCATTGCATGCTTCCCTCTCCTCCTTTCACCAGGCTAACAATTGCCAAGCCTTAGCCGGGGTGAGGGGAAGGAGGAGGGGGAGCAATTGACAGAGGTGCTGCTTGGAAAAAAAAAAACACCTGCTTCCCTCTCCTACTTTCCCCCGACTAAGGATCACCAAACCTTAGCGGGGTGAAAGGAGGACTGCTGGAGGGATGGCAAATGGCTTCCACCTCCTGCTCCCCCTCCATGCAGCCCCAGATTGCTGCATGTCCCAGGGCAAATGCACTCTTTCACCCCTCCCTAGTTACACCAGTGCCTCTGTCCTTCTGATGTTGGTAAATTGATGACCCAGCTCTCAGGAGGGCGGAGGGGGGCAATGTGTAGCCTGCATAATTAAATTGTAAACTACCCAGAGTATCCTTATCTTTATCCAAAGGAGGGTTAAATTTGGTTAAAGAAGGAGGGAGAGAATATCATCCAATTCTACTTTCTCCATTCAGAATGCAGTACAACCTGCCATTCTCTGTGGGTGAGGTTCCCTAACCCTCTGTAGGGCTGAGATCGAAATTGGAGTCTATGAAAACTGCCTCCCACATTCTACCAGCAAAACTATTCTGTGAGACAGATTTTGCTCAGAAGATAGTATTCTAAACCTATATAATTTAAATGTTTTAGAATATTCTAAAAGGGTATGTTTAGGAAGGGTGGGACCAATGAGTAAAAAGCAACCAGAATAACAATGAAAACAAACAGCTGAATACATAAGACAAACAGACCGGCACATATAATACCAATACCAGATAATGAGGACATCAGAGAAGACAATTAATTCCACATCGTTCTTAGGTAATGGATGTCAAGGGAATTATTGTTTTAATGTTCATAGAGTATTAACATTAGATCTTTGAAACTTCCCTCCAAAGTTTTAAGGATATAAATACTTCACTAGCAGTCTACGCATAATATTGCTACTGCAAAAATAGCCCTTATATTTTGTAGTATTTCTTGAAATACTGATTATTCAGTGGTTTTCAGGGAGGCTAGTCTGTTTCTAGAAGAAGTAAAATAACTGTAATACATTCCAAGACTAACAATTTTAGTTCAGTGCATGCTTTTGAAGATTGTAATCCACAAAAACTCACACCTAAATAAATTTGTTATTTTTAAGGATACCACAATATTTCTGCTTTGTTTTATTCTGTTTAATAATTATGCAGATCTAAGACTACGCTGCAAGGAAGCAAGGCTTTAATGCACAGTTTTTTTAATAGAACTGATGTTCACATGGTGCTTTTACTTAATTGCCCATTAGTATTATTTTGGATTATATCTGAAAATACTATTTCTTAGTAATGTTTAAAAGTGTTTGTGGAATCTGAATTCACTGGTAATAGTTTTTGTCTATTTATCATCACTATTGTAATACATGCATAAAAGATGTAAATGTGTATATAAGAGTGCACATTTAACAGTTCGATAAAGAACTAATAAAAAAATTAAGTAAATTTGCATTTTTACTATCATTGCTTTAAAAAAAGTTATCACGAGTACTTAGAAAAACATATTGCACTATGAATTCCTATTTCCAGTCTTTGTATAAAGGTGTAAATAAAAACAACTAATAAGCTACCCAGACACCCTTTTGAGCAAGTGGCTAAAAGCCAATCAATATTATGAGTTAATCCTCCCTGGATGCTCATTCAATTAAAGGTGTCAGTAATGCCTCATCTGATGTGGCCTCAATTAAATCCAGCTATCTGATGGTGTGAAAACACAAGGGGATACAGCAACAGCAGCCAAACCAGACAAATAGGCAGCCTTCATGTGACTGCTAATTACTACACCTGGTGCATATTATGGCTTGTGCACTTAACACAACCCATGGTGCCTCTAATTTCTTCTCCACACATAACCCAGACAAAAAAAGCACAGTTAAACTTTTACTGATTAACCCAATCATTACAATGGTAAAACGTTTGATTTTGTGATGGGAAGAGCCAATATGTTAATACACATAGAAAATCAAAACTTTAACTTGTTGTTTGTGAGCCTACTGGATGTGTATGCATTTTCAATCAGATTATATCACTCCAAAAAAGCTTATCCTTTTGTATCTGGACTAAAAAACAACTTTAGCTGAGGAAGTAAAATCATTAAATGCAAAAATGTGTTGCTTAACCTAGTAAACTGTGGTAGAACTGAATTAACAGAGGTTTGGGGAGTCAACTCCTCTGTAAATCCCTTTGATATAAATTGGCCTACTCTAACTGCCACCTACTATGATAAAGCAAGTTGCAGTTACACTAGACCTATTTGAATAAATAGAATTTATGGAGTTGACTCACCAAACCCCTGCTGATTCAAGTGGCCTACTCTAGAGACATAAGCAACAGGATTTTGGACTAAGTAGTAGACTGAGCAACAGGACTTTGGTCAATGTAAAGCTGAGGTAGATTTGCAAATACATTTGAAGATAGATAAAAGAATTAGATGCATCTCTCTCCCTCTGGAATGTTTATAAAATGAAAAGCAAAGGCCAAATCTATATCAACCTTGCAGAATACGTATAAAACTTAACAAATGGAATTTGTGAATGAATATTTGTTTTTGAACCTCCGAAGATTTAAGTATATTTTTGGAATTTGATCCTTACACCAGCTCCTAGATCTGTATAACATGTTGAAAACGTAATATATTCATGTGAAATATATGTTCCTTTTAGAAATAACTGGTTACCTATAGCAGTGATGGTGAACCTTTTAGAGACCACGTGCCCAAGCTGCGATTCAAAACCCACTAATTTTTTGCAAAGTGCCAATACAGTGATTCAGCCTGAATACAGGTGGCTGTGAAGGGGCGATGTCGGGTGCCCACAGAAAGGGCTCCGATTGCCACCTTTGGTACCCGTGCCATAGGTTTGCCAACATTGACCTATAGGAGGATACAGTACAACATGAGCAAGCCTGGATTTAAATAATAGCTAAATCCAGCACAACATTGTGCAATGCATGAGGCAGCCAACTGCTATCAGGAGAGATAATCATTTTAATTGTGCTAGATCAAGAGAGCAAACAACAATCTCTCTGGATAGCACATTTTGGCTGAAATCAAGCAGCAAGTCTGACCTAGATTTGGTCCACTTAAGCAATGCGACTTAAACAGATGCAGACTCACCAAACTGGCCCTGATCCAATGGGCCTCCTGCAGCTGTGACTTACTACTCCATTTTAGCCTTGAAGTCTTTTGGTTTTAGACAAAGACATCCTACTGTATGTCAAACATTTGAGCACATGAATCAAGTATCTAAGCCAATTCCTAGAGGACCCCGTCCTGATATTTGTTTTTGCAAATTCTGCATTTTAATAGTTTCATTTTGTACATGGTCTCTGTTTTATACTTTATAATGTGCTTATTTAAGGTTACATACACTGCACTGGGAAGTGTGTGCGTACTGGTGTGCGAGTATGGCTGCTGATGCGCCAAACATTGACCTGACAACTAACTTACCACCTGCATAGCCGAGCTTCTCGGAGGATGTGGCTCTATGAGCAACTGGGAAGGAGTCTGTCCAAAACTTCGGATTTGAGCTTCAACAGCCTGGAAAAGACATAGGCAGGTTTGCATGTTAAGAGGTGCTAATTACAGGCAAAAGAACAGTAACTGTCACCTGAAAATGTCATTCTACACTTCTGGGTTTTTTCATCTTGAAAATCAAGCGTGTGTGTGCACAGTGGGGCTAAGTGCTTGCCATCTGTATTAAGAATGAGGTAATCTTTTTTAGTACTGTGGATGCTATTTCCATGAGAAACTGCAAAACTTCATTCAACTCTGTGATATTAAACAGAGACCAGCTATTACAATCAAAAATTCCCCTTATGGGCTCCACTTTTTTGTTCACTTCAACTGGCTTATTTTACTTCTATGATGTGCAGACAGGCAACCAAAGCTAATATTTTACAGGTACTATGAACACTCACATGTACACATTTAGTGTTTTGTCTTAGGCATCATTATTATCCGAAAGCAGAGGAAAGTAACAAGGCAAATTACCATTAAAATACATTATAGCTGGTATTAGTGGTATAACTAGTACCAACGGCATACAATTCAAATATAAGGTGGGGGGAATAATTTCACCACCCACTGTGAACAAAACAAGTCCTGATTAGATTGAAAACACTTTCTATTTGGAAATAATAGTGTAAGCAAGAACTATACAAGACTTATTGTATTTGGTTCTGGGTCTGGGTCTGTGATTTGTGTCCAGACTTAATTAAGTTAGGCCTGATTCAGACCTGATGTGATCCAATTTGGTGGCAAATCCAAATATGAACTTCCAAATCTTTGCACCCTCATTGGAATCCTGTGGCTTAATACTGTATAGTAAATCACATCTAGTCTAGACCCATTGGATCAAGGGAACTTACAGAGGAACTGACTTATCAAATCCCCACTAATTCAATGCACATACTCTAGGTGCAACTTATGCTAAGCAATGGGATTTCAGCCATTGATATTCACTGGTAAATCAGAATAATCAGAAGGTGCAGCTGGGAGACATGGCAAAATATGGGAGAAAATGGCATTCCTGTTAAATTCCAGTGTGTTTGTGTTACCACACGAAAAAACAGTTGTTAATTCATATATATTTGTCCTGAAAGTATGCACTGCTTGCTTTTAAAATTAGCTTTAACATGCAAGGCTTGCTAATACACATGCTGCTCCTCTAAACTATCGAGCGTTTCTGATTAACATGTGACTTACTGAATCAAAATCAAAATATAGCTCAAAGTAACTTTTTTTGTCATGGCCATAAACACAATATGAAAGAAATACAGGTGGAATCAGGGTTGTATAAGTCACATAATATACCTTATAAGGAGATCTGCAAAGAACAGTTTCCAGTCTGTGCCCCCCCCCCTTCAACTATGCCAGGACCACCCAGGGAGTTATATGGTCCCCTTTGAGAAGGGCTAGACTAAAGGGCCAGCACCAACAGTTGTAGGTGAAAGGTTTAAGGGAATAAGGAAATTACCAGTGCCTAATATTATTACTCTAAAAGTAACACAGGAAACAACACAGAGAGTCATTCAAATGAGCAACAAGTACAAAGAATAAGTTGGACTGGGAGAGAATTAGGAAAGTAGAATTGGAAGTTGAATCCAACTTCCTTCACTGAGCAATGGGTTGGACTTGATAGCCCTATAGGCGCCTTCCACTTCAATTATGCTATGTTTCTATGAATGCTGATAACAACAAACATGGAATGATATTGTGAACACAGAACCAAACCCAAACAAATTTCTTTAAATAAATATTCCTGCCCAATCCACAGTGGAAGCTTGGATGGGGGAAAGGGTCACTAGTAATGACTCACTACCTAACAGACCCATATACAGTGTATAGTTTTGTGTTGGCTCTCTGCTTCGAGGAAAATGAAAATAAACAAAATAATGTAAGAATAAAGACAAAAAAGAGCTGGGCTAAACTATTAGAACTGGCAAGACAAATGTTTCAAAATAAAAACAGATAGAGCTAATCAAGGCAACAAAAATCTCCAAAACATTCACTGCAGATTTTTCTGTGGGATGCTACTCACAGCTAATGAAGGTAAGGAAATGAAGAGGTGCATGGAAAAACCAAATATATAATTTCATCAACATCAACCCTGTGATGACAAGTCTACGAAAGGAAGCTAGAGCTGTCAAAGAGCTAATCTAGCTCCTCTCCTCCTATCATACCGGCTATTTTCCTAGCATAGGAAAGATTTAAATGAGGCCTTAAGAATTTTTATTTAAGCAAGCCTTCTGAGCCTCCAGCCTTTTACAAATTTTATAACATCTTAATATTTTAATCTTATTGGCTGGAGACCTTTTTTAAACTCTGCTGCTGTGGTTGTTTTTAGTATTGTTTTCATCGTATGTATTGTATAAGTATAGTATTGCATTTGTATTTTATCATATCATATTGTTTTTATAGTATTGTATTGAATTACTGTTGTAAGCCGGCTTGGGCCCCTTCAGGGAGAAAGGCAGCATAAAAAAATAAAGTTGTTATTGTTGTTGTTTTTATTGCTATTAAACAACTGTTATGACTTGCTTTGCTGCTTGTTTGTATTTTTGGCTTAATTTATTCATATATTATCAGACATTTGTAATCTATGGTTTTACATACTGTACTTGCAATTTATGGTCTAACATGTGTCTTTTTAACAAGACTGGCAAGAAATACTACTACTATTAACACTGGCAATAATGAATCCATAAGTCTAGTGGCTTGGATGATTTTTTTAGAACTCAACAGAAGGGAGGCTTCCCATTTCTTTCTCATCCCTCCAGCCACCTGCACCTTTGCCAAAAACCATTCCAAAGTATTGGGGGCTCTTCTGAACAACGTCAGATGTTGCTGTTAAAGTCATCAAGTTGCTTCTGACTTATGATAACCTTGTGAAAGCAGTTATCCACCTGCTCTGCTCAACTCCTGCAAGCTCAAGACTTTGGGTTCCTTTAAGGAATCAATCCATCCCATAGTTGGTCTTCCTCTTTCCCTGCTGCCTTTAACTTTTCTTAGTATTACTGTATTTTTCTAGAGAATAATGCCTTCATGTGAGTAGGACAGCCTTAGTTTTGTTCAAGGTATGCAGGTGTCAGACATACGGAAAGGCCTTGGGGACATGATGTCATAACTACACAGAAGCTAACTAGATCAGTGTTTGAATACCCTATGAATGTGACACCAGCCCTATTCAGACATGTCCCAACAGACAATATAAATGCAGGTAGAGAGCATAGGCCAATACACACTGTCCTCACCGTACTGGACAAAAGGGGTCTAAAAGCTTTTCTTCATGTTTGTCTTAATAGGAGGAGAATGATTGTGAACCCAACTTCATAAAGCCCTTTTCAGAGTTTTCCCTTTACCACAGAACACATGTGCACACATTGGGGGGAAAGGAAAAATCAACACAAGTTGTTGCTTTTGGCAGCACCTTGTACTCTTTGAAATCCGTTCCTGCACCCTAAACATCTCTATTGTTTTGTGCTGTCCTGGAAAGGCAATTGGCCTTCACTTTATCATATAGCTTTTGACTCATACACATTATCCCACTCATCACTAAATTAAAAAGACACTATTAATTTGTACCACCTCTTTAGAAACTAACATTTTATGACTAGTTTTTGCTTCAGCTACAATTAATACAAAACTGCAGGAGTAATTTTTAAAGGGTTTTTTTCCTTAAATATTGCTGCAAGTAAAAGGCCCCATTCTATTAGACTTTGCTGGTAACAAAATGTGGTTCTTTCTTTAATTGTTTCAAGTGCTATAAAACGATGCTACAAAACAGAGTGACCTATGAGACTTGTCTACAATTCATTGCTATGCATACACACATATGCACAGAGAGAGTACAGTATATAACATTTGCAACATATTAAATTGAAACACATTTTATGTACTACTGCTTGGACTGAATTAGTTGTACTACATGTGTTATTCTACTTTTAGTTTTCCCTCTCTCAGAATGGCATTTTTTCCCATTTTCATATTTTTGTTAGCCTTAATATTGCTTCTTAATGATGTAAGATGTCTCTTCACAATCTTCGTTCTCACTCTTGAATTTTGTCTTTGATGTTCTTGATATGTGTTCTACACTCATTGTCTCAAACTTTGTATAGTCTCCTTCAATGTTATAAGCCACCTTGGGGCCTTTTCGAGGAGAAAGGCAGGGTAAAAGTATTTGAAATAAATAAATAAATAAATAAATAAAATGCAGCAACTAATGATTAACTATGAATCACTAGTGCTCACTATATTACATGCATAAAATAATACGTTACTGGGGTTTGCACAGGGAAGGATACGTATTTGCTTTCCTCTGCCTACAGCATTATTAAAGAGGAATGAGAAACATAGGCCTTCCATGACAGACCGATGAAGCTGTTTGGATGAACAGCGAAACGTTTCTATCTCTCAAAAATGAAGTCCAGTAGCCATGACTCAACTTTCAGACATGACAACAGTTGTGTTTCAAATATGAGTAGCTCCTCCAATGTCTAAATGTTTCACTTATTCTAACACAGTAAGCCCCAGTATCCAGTATCCATTGGATTAGTATTGGTGCTTGCTGCAAACCCATACACAACATATAAGGTTGCCCTCTTTTAGCCTTGTATGTGATATATAGGGTTCCTTTATATTTGCAATTTCAGGCATCCACAGAAGATCAAGGGTCCAAAGCCCCACAGACATGAGAATCCAACTAAGCATCTAAGAAAAGAGGTAGGAGTGATCGCAGACTGTGTAAGAGCCATAATATATACCCTGCATGTCTTTTCTATTGTTAATGTTAAATATGGAGAGAAACTCAGTTGCTCATCGGTGACAATGGAAAGGAACTCAACACATGATCTGAAGCTATTTTTAAACCTCTTCGCATGTTCCAGTGTTTTGCCTTACTATTAGAAACAGCTAGTAGAGATGAGATCTGTTGAGCCCTGGCACAAATTAAAGTGCTCTGCATTAACTGTGAAAAAAGTTAATTCAACAGTATGCAGTACCCACCAAATAGGGTTGTAAATTTCTCCGGGAGACGGGTATTAGAGAGTTTGAACATATGGATGCAGTTACGGCAAAAACAGATGTTTGTTACTTTTCTTTGCAGCACCACTCAGAAATGAAATCAAAATTGCTTCCCCTCTGTGTTTATGTCTGAAAAGGACTATAAAACAGAATGAGGAGGAGGGGGAACTAAAGAGACAAAACAAGGTAATACTGACTACAGTTCTTAAAGAAAATAATGAGAGTGATTAAAGCAAGCTCCAGTACAATGACTGCAAAACCCTGCATGCTGATGTTCATGAAATCACAAGCATGTTTATCAGTCATCATTATATCATTAAAAAGTTTCTGTATGTACTTCTCCCAGAATTTTGTGGCCCACAAAAAAGGAACTTTTCCTAAAATATCCATCAAACAAGATGCAATATTCCTTGTGTATGCAATTCTGCCAAAACTTGGAACAGTACATCTGGACAATTAATTCATCAGTTTTAAGTGTTAAAAGCCGCTCTTTTAGTTTTTTACTGTTAACATATAAACATAAACATGTTAACAGCAAAAAATTAAAAAAGTAATTTTCCCATCTATAAGACGCCCTCATGTATAACCTCCCAGTTTTCAAACCCAAACTTACAATTTTACAACCACATGGTTCTCGCCTCAGCTTACTTCTATGTATAAGACGACTCTCAAGTTTTAGTCTAACAATTTTAGACAAAAATATAGTCTTATACATGGAAAAATACTGTGATATTATTTACAGGTCTGTGACTTAAGATTATTAAATCATAGGTTTTAAAATAAAGAGTGGGCTTTAGCAAATAATTTACCTGACCACTTTCAAATAGACTTCTTTAGCAGAATAATATAGAAGGTTTGCCTGAACATACAGACTGCCCCCCTGGAATCTGGGGGAAAGGAGAAATATAACCGGGTGTCATCAGCATATTGATGGCACCCAACTCCAAATCCCTGGCTGACCTCTCCCAGTGGTTTCATTTACATGTTAAATAGCATGGGGGACAGAATAGAGCCCTGTGGCACCCCACACTTCAAGGGCCAGGGTGCCGAACAGGCATCCCCCAGCACCACCATCTGGGACCGATCCTCCAAGTAGGAGCGGGACCACTGCAGAACAGTGCCTCCAACTCCCAACCCAGCCAATCGGCCCAGAAGGACATCATGGTCGATGGTGTCGAAAGCTGCTGAGAGGTCCAGCAGGACCAACAGGGACGCACTCCCCCTATCTAGTCCCCGGCCTAGGTCATCGACCAAGTCGACCAAGGCAGTTTCTGTCCCATAGCCTGGTCTGAAACCTGATTGAAAAGGATCTAGATAATCAGCTTCATCCAAAACCCTCTGGAGTTGAGACGCCACCGCCCGCTCAATCACCTTGCCCAAGAATGGAATGTTAGAGACTGGCCAGTAATTATCTAATATAGTGGGATCCAGGGAGGGCTTTTTTAGGAGGGGTCTAACCACCGCCTGCTTCAAAGCAGGTGGGAGAACCCCCTCAATCAAGGAGGAATTAATAGGTTTAATTCCACTGCCTCTTGGGTGAACAAATAGTTAAGTACATATGAATACAGTTATGGCATAAAGGTAGTGTTACACTTTGCTTTATAATCTGTAACTACATCCTTAATGCAAAAGCAGTCAAATTGCCTTCTGTCTTATTTATATTGCATTACAATTAACATGACCCACAATTAGAACTCTCATAACTAAATATACAATGTTCAGTTTAGACATAATTCAAAAACAGATGGGGGGTATTGAATTGTATTTTAAAAGTAACAATGGGATGGATCCCAAATTGTGTGAATTGAAGGCTGCTTGTGTAGTATGGTTAGTCCATTCCTTGAAATTCAACCACCCTCCCAGTAGCCTCACTGTATCATGCAGTGCAGAATCTTCAGTCTACCACTTCTCTGAAGGACTCAATCTAATATATTTGGTTTTCCTTAGATAACCTGGTAACATACATTTTCTCTCAAACCCAGATAAACAAAATTATACCACAATCTTACATCCTCTTATTCCAAGACAGTCGCTGAAACCTACTGTCTTATGATTACACTATAATACCCTGTTTCCCTGAAAATAAGACCTCCCCAAAAAATAAGCCCTAGCAGGATTTCTATGCATTTGTTAAATATAAGCCCTACCCTGATAATAAGACCTAGTGATGGGCGTGGCTATGGTTGTGTGCAGGGCTGACATTCAAGCATATTATACTTAATAAAATAAGACATCCCCTGAAAATAAGCCCTAGTGTGTCTTCTTGAGAAAAAAATAAATATAAGACAGTGTCTTATTTTGGGGGGAACATGGTAGTACATTTACTAAATGTAACCACTGATAGTTTAATTTGGCCACCAACACTGGAAAAGAACCGGTTACTTACCTGTAAAGGTGGTTCTTCGAGTGGACCTTCGTGAAGCCACACAAAAGGGTTTCCCAGGCGCCCCTGCGCCGGAGGTCGGCCTTCCCTAGCATAGGAAAGTTTGTTAGTCTCCGCCCCCGCCCAGCGCGCCTGCGCGAGGGCTCCTTCCCGCCCAAACCTCAGTTCCTCTTGACCGCCACTAGACTGGTGAGCCCCAGTACAGGCGTGACGGACCGAGGGGAGGCGGGCGGGTGCTGTGTGGCTTCACGAAGGTCCACTCGAAGAACCACCTTTACAGGTAAGTAACCGGTTCTTCTCCCTCGTGGCCTTCGTGAAGCCACACAAAAGGGTGATTGCAAGCAGTACTCACAGGCTGGTGGGGAGTCACGCCGTAACGTAGGAAAGCACGGCCCTCCCGAAGGCTGAGGATGATCTCATTCTGGTGTCCAGCCTGTAGTGGTTCACGAAGGTCTCTGGTGTAGCCCAGGTAGCCGCTTGGCAGATGTGTTCCAGGGGGACGCCCTTAAGGAATGCTGCCGAGGAGGCCATGGCCCTGGTGGAGTGAGCCTTGATGGGGCTTGGAAGCGGCTTGTTGGCCAGTTGATAGGCCAAGGTGATGGTCTGAACGATCCAGCGTGCAAAGCGCTGAGTGGATACCGGACGACCCGCGGCTGCAGGGTCGTGGCAGATGAAGAGCCTCGGTGTTGTCCTGAGAGATCTTGTTCTTGAGACGTAGAAGGCAAGGGCTCTTCGGATGTCAAGGGAGTGCATCTCTCTCTCCTCCCTCGTCGACGGGTTCGGGAAGAAGGACGGGAGGATGAGAGGTTGAGAAATGTGGAAGGAAGACACCACCTTCGGGAGGAAGGAGATGTCTGGGTAAGCGATAACCCTATCTGGGAAGAACTGGAGATAGGGGGGGGTCGCAGCGGAGCGCGCAAAGCTCACTAGCCCTGCGTGCGGAAGCGATGGCTACTAGAAAGGCCGTCTTCAAGGAGAGGAGCCTAACGTCCACAGTAGCTAAGGGTTCAAAGGGGTGCTTCTGCAGGGCCCGGAGAACGAGGGAGAGGGACCACTGTGGTGGGATGGGACGCCTGTCCGGAAATGTGTTGTTGAGACCCCTCAAGAAGAGCTTCAGTCTAGGATGTCTGAAGAAATTCGCCGCTGGGGACGAAGGGGGCTGGTGAGCCACAATGGCTGACAAGTGCACTCTTAGAGAAGACATGGTGAGACCAGATTTCTTCAGGTGGAGCAAGTACCGGAGAACCCAGGTAAGATGGGGGTTTACTGGGGTGAATCCCTTCTGGCCGGCGAAACAGGTGAACCTGCGCCACTTGTAGGCGTATTGGGACACCGTGGAAGGCTTACGGCAAGCTCTGAATATGGACTCAATCAATTCCGAATCCTCCATGCCGTGAGCTGAAGGCGAGGGAGATCGGGGTGAAGCACTTGCCCGTCGTGCTGGGACAAGAGTTCCGGCATCTCGGGTAGGCGAAAGTGGGATGACGCCATTCGTAGAAGCGGGGCAAACCATGGTTGTCTGGGCCACCAGGGGGCCACCAGGATGAGGTCTGGGGCTTCCTGGGAGGCCTTGGTGATGACCTTGTGCAGCAGGGGGACCGGCGGGAAAGCATAAAGGAGCTCGTGAGTCCACGGGAGGAGGAGAGCGTCCCCCAGCGATCCCCGGCCCAGGCCCGCCCGGGAGCAGAAGCGATGGCATTTCTTGTTGGTGGGCGAAGCAAAGAGATCGATCTGTGGGGTGCCCCATGTTCTGCAGAGATGGGAGAAGGTCTGGGGGTGAAGTTCCCACTCGTGGTTCGACTGTTGCAGTCTGCTGAGGCCGTCGGCATGTGTGTTGTCTTGTCCTGGCAGGAGCATAGCGACCGGGTGGATCTTGTGGCGGATGCACCAGTTCCAGAAGCGAGTGGACAGATCGAGGAGGGATCGGGAATGTGTTCCGCCCTGTTTGTTGATGTAGTACATGGCAGTCGTGTTGTCTGTGACTGTCAGTACTACATTGCCGGAGAGGTGACGGAGGAAAGCTCGACAGGCCTTGAAGATCGCTAGGAGCTCCAGTTCGTTGATGTGGAGAAGACGTTCCTGGGGTGTCCAGGAGTCGTGCACCTGGTAGGACAGACACACTGCGCCCCAGCCGGTGTTGCTGGCGTCGGTGGTGAGTTGAATCGTGGGGAGGGGATCTCTGAAGGGCCTGCCCACGAGGATGTTCCGGTGAGTAGTCCACCAGGCGAGATGCTCCAGAAGGTCCCGCGGCACCGTCAACTGGAGAGTAGGTGGGTCCAGGGCGGGGTTGAAGCGGGAGAGAAACCAGGACTGGAGAGGTCTGAGTCGCAGCCTCGCGTGAGGGAGGACTGAAGTCATGGAGGCCATGTAGCCCAGTAGCTTTTGAACTTGGATGGCCTGGATCGTCTCCCCCGGGAGGAATTTCCGCACCAACGCCATGGTTTCGCGGACTCTGTCGCGAGGTGGGAACGCCATGGCGCGTGTGGAGTCCAGGATAGCGCCGATGAATTTCGCTACCTGGCATGGCTGCAGTCGGCTCTTTTCGAAGTTGACCTGCAGACCTAGTGCGCTCAGTGTTGAGAGGACCGTGGCGATGTCGGCCTTGGCCTGGTGTTGAGTATCCGCGACGACTAGCCAGTCGTCTAAATATGGGAAGATTACTATGCCCTGGGTCCTGAGGTAGGCTGCGACGGGGGCCATGCACTTTGTGAACACTCTGGGTGCCGTGGCGAGACCGAAGGGCAATGCGCAGTATTCGTAGACTTGGTCGGCGATGGCGAAGCGGAGGAGGTGACGGTGGGCAGGATGAATTGAGATGTGGAAGTAGGCATCTTTTAGGTCTACTACCCCAAACCAATCCCCCCTGCGAAGTAAGGGGACGATCTTCTCCAGAGTCACCATGCGGAATTTTTTGTAGGTGAGGAACTTGTTGAGCACCCGGAGGTCTAGAATGGGGCGGAGGCCGCCATCCTTCTTTGGCACTGTGAAGTAGCGGGAAAAGAGACCCGCGGCAGGGCTGTGATGGACTGGACGGATAGCATGTTTTTGAAGGAGTGTGGCGACCTCGTTGAGCAGGCAGGGTGAGGGTGGGGTGCGGAGGACGTTGCCCAGTGGTGGCATGGAAGACAGTTCGAGGGAGTACCCGTTCCTCACCACCGACAGGACCCAACGGTCCGTGGTGATGTTCTCCCAGGCGGCGAGGAAGGGTCGGAGGCGGACGGAGTCCGAGTCAATAGTCCTCTCGGTGTCTCCTCTCTCTAGGCTTAGAGGGGGGAGCCGAGGACTTGGGTTTTCTGGACTTGTGACCGAGGGAGGCGAAAGGAGACGGTTTGGACTGTTTGTCTCTGTGGCCTCTGGAGGTGGAGGGGGTGGAGGGTGGCCAATATCGTCGTCTGGGTTGGCTCCGAAAGGAATGCGATGGTCTGGAGGGGATGACGTTCAGCTTCTTTGCGGTGTCATGCCTCTTGTGCTTTTCTTCCATGAGGTCATCCGTGGTGGCATGGAAGAGAGCAGAACCATCGAACGGTAAGGCTTCGATCTGGGCCTTGTGGTTGTCAGTGAGGCCAGTCGTGCGGAGCCAGGCATGCCTCCGAAGGGTGATGGCGGTGTGGATCACCTTGGAGGCGCAGTCGAAGGTGTGCTTCGCCGCTCTCATCTGCTGTCCCGCCAGAGCCATGGACTCGTCATAGAGAGCAAGGGCCTCAGCTCTATGTTCCTCCGGGATCTTCTCCAAGAATGGGTGCAGGTGAGTGAGAAGATCCCGTTGGTAGGCCCCCATCGCACCCTGGTAGTTACAGGCCTTGTGGATGAGGGTAGAGCAGGAATACAGGTGCCTGCCAATAGTATCTAATTTACGGCCTTCTTTCGAGGGCGGTATGGGTGTTTGACTGGTCCTGGATTGGACCTGAGAGTCGGCCACGACCAGGGAGCCCGGAGGAGGGTGTTTGTCGAGGTACGGGGCGCTCTCGTCATGGACCCTGTAGAGAGCCTCTAGCCTTCTCGAAACTCGGGTGGCAGCCGGGGTCTGGAAGGCATCCTCAGCCATCGTGAGAAACGATGGGATCATGGTGAGGTGCACCGGTGATGTCTCGTCGGAGGAGAGACGGCCGAAGATGTGGCAAGGCCTCTTGGGCTTCGGCTGGTGCATCGGCAAGTCGATGGTATTTGCCATCCTCACGACAAATGCGGTGTAATTACGCATAGTCTCTGAAGAGGATGGGGGTAGTTTTTCCTCCAGATCAGACGAGGGGGAGGTGACAAACTGGATCGAATCCGAGGCCTCGGATTCGACATCGGATCCGTCGGATTCGTCAGAGGATGGTTGGGGGGAGCGCACCTTGGGCTCTTGCTTCTCCTCGGGTTCGGAAGTGTGGACCAGCCATTGGCGACCGTCGAAACGGAGCGAGAATGTTGGAAAGGGAGGCAGTGCCGGTGTCGTGGCTGCCTCGGATTCGGAGCGGCGCTTCTTTGCTCGCTGGTCCGGAGGAGTCAGAGCTTCAGCCACTGAGGAGGCTACCAGGGCGGTCGAACCCGAGGAGGCGCCCGGTCCCGGGGTGACGACCTCCGGGATGGAGGGAAGCTCGGTCTTTGAAGAAGTGTGGCGCGTGACCGATGGCGAGCGGTGGCGCTTCCGATGTTTGTCTGTCTTTTTCTTTTTCTTCTCCGGCTGGGGTTCCTTGTCCTCGGCCTTCAGTACCAACGGGTCCGGGGGGGATATAGCCGGGACCGAAACCGACTTTGATGGAGTCGGTTTCGACTTCTGGTCGGATTCGACGCCCGGAGAAGAAAGTTTGGTAGGGAGCGACGATGGGGAGCCTCCCTTTCGGTGCGGGGAGCGCCGGCTCCCGGGGTCGGACGCGGCTCGACGCGGCGCGGAGTCGTCCCGGTCCCTGACCTCTCTTCCAAAGAGGGCCGCCTTGGTGCCGGAGTCGTAGTCATCGTCCGATGACTGGTCCGAGTCGTCGGAACGGAGTAAGGGGTCGAATTCGGGCCGGGAAGATAGTCGGAGTCCCGGACCCGAAAACTCCGTCTCGACCGTTACGGATCCGGGGGTGGCGGGGCCGAGAGAAGCCGTCTGTGGGGCTGACTTTCCCGGTTTGGTGGACTTGGCCTCGGTGGTTTTCGAAGATTTCTGCTTCGAAACCGCCTGGAGGACCGGGATCTTCTTGGGCTTCTCCTCCCGCCCCGGGGCCTCGGACTTACGGGGCTGGTCGGCGGCAGCTTTCTCCATGGGTTGAGGGCGAAGAGACTTCTCCAGGAGAAAAGAGGCAAGGCGGTTACGGCGGTTCTTGAGTGCTTGCGAGCTGAAGCCCCGGCAAATGGTGCAGGCCTCAGGGCAGTGTTCTTCGCCGAGGCAGAGCAAGCACTTTTCGTGGCCGTCAGAGTGCGGGACCTTGGCTCCGCAGTCAATACAATTTTTAAAGGGCTGGGCAAATGGCATTAGTTGAGCGGTCCGGGTCAGAAACGTGGTAGAAGAAGGCAGAATCGACGAAAAAAATCCAAAATCGCAGGAGACTA
>JAHTLZ010000330.1:37740231-37751950 GCA_023846285.1 Phrynocephalus versicolor
AGAAAGAAAGAAAGAAAGAAAGAAAGAAAGAAAGAAAGAAAGAAAGAAAGAAAGAAAGAAAGAAAGAAAGAAAGAAAGAACTCAGTTGGCTGAAAATGCATGCATAGTTTCAGATATTTGATTTATCCAAGATGTGTACAGATGTTTAGAAATTACTATGCCATTTTTTTTCCAGTTCTAAAATACAGTGTAGAAATCGTTATTTTATGATTGTTCCTAATACGCTTTTCAGTCAAAATGTGTGTTTGTTCCTAATATGCTTTTCAGACAGAATGTATATGTTTGGAGAAAAGAATGCTTGAAAAAACAAAAGCAAATGAGAGGAATGACCAAAGTAAAATCATGGGTTCTCCAGAATTCCATCGTATTTTAAAACTAAAGTTCACAAGAGGGGGGGAAATAGTGCATGAAAACATACTTTTGTCCAGCGTAATTATGAAAACGCCTGTTGCATGTAATTACACTAGAGTCAATGAGGTAAAACAGAAAAGTAATTACAGTTTGCAAATACAAGGATTTATTTCTCCCTTCAGAGTCATGCAAGTTGCTCTAATCTGACTCTGTACATTCCAAGCATATTAAACTGAGGCCTAGAAGAGCTTCAGTGCAAACTGTCCATCTACTACCATGTAATCCCAGCTGCCAATCTGAAATAAACCAGTTAGTCAGAGCAGACACAACCTACAGAAACAAATGTCACTCAATAATGTTCAGAGGCACTGGGTTCATGGATAATTTCAAACAGTATCTCCGTCTGGAACATTGATGTGCTCATTGAAAACACCTAAATCTTTAGCTACTGGAAATAAGCAGATAAAGTGGAGCAAGAAAAATGAGCAGGCACATACTTCAAAGACAGTAGCAGAAAATGGCAAAAGAATTCAAAGAAACTTGAGGGAAGGATGGCTAGATGTAATCCATCCAAAACTGCAAATACTTGGGGAATGGAACAGATTTCGTTAAGAGATTAAGAGCCATTGCATTTATTTTCACAGAGTATGAGACTATCATTCAGGCTGGATTGCCACATTTCATGTTTACCAATGCTGGAGATTAGAGGCAGAAAAGCATCTAGTATAAGCATGCCAGAAAAGAAGCTCTACCTGATTGTCTTATCATTACAAGACAGCGAGGCTCTGCGTGCAGCCCTTTACTCAGAAACTGGCTGCTCAAGAGGAGAGTCTTCAAAATGGGGGCGCTTATTTTAAAAAATTTAAACTTTTAATATTGTTTGTTTTAGTACTGTATAATACACTACTTTTGAGGAGAAAGGTTGGGTATTGATGCTTTAAATAACTTACAAATAAGAGCCCCCCCCCCACCAATGTTGACCATTTTTGGCAGCACTTCTATGTTTTTTTCTAAAGTAATTCCACTCAGATTATTAGAATTAAAAGGACCTTTGGCTTGGCAAAATAATAATAACGGTTATGCTCGCTTAGTGTCAGTGTCAACGGAATCTCATGTTCACAGCAAATACAAGATGGTCAAAAAAGCACACCGTTCTTTCCTTATCTTCATTGAATTATTATTGCTTAAAGAGAAACAAGTAAAATGGACAGATAAAAATGGATTGATCATGATGCAAAAGAGAGATATTGTGTCTCTAAGCAGTGCTATAGTAAGTGCTATAATAACTGTTTTTAGAGCCACTGTGGTGTAGGGGACAGAACAAAGGTCCCCAAGACCTGGGTTCAGTCCCCTGCTTACTATGGACAGTCACTGGGTTGTAGTAAACTACTTTCCATCTCACAGACCTAGAAACCCCTATTAGGCTTGTCATAAATCGGAAGCCACTTGACAGCACATAGTACATGCAGGAACACATATTTATTTCACAGCTAATGAGTGATATAGGCACAATACTCTCTCTTTAGAGTATTTTCTATTCAAGCAAAAATAATTTAGGCTAAGATTGAAGGCAGACCTCGGCCTCCTTTGGAAATGTGGAGGGGGTGGTGGGAATATCTGGACTTGTTTTTCACTAAGCTTCAGAGGAAGAGATCAGAGACCAGTGCCTGGTACTGTTGACAAGCCAAACTCCAGGTGGCCATGAAAACAATATGTTTGGTTTTGAGAAGTTGCTGTTTTTAAAGTCTGGTGCTGCTTTATAGTATTTTAAATGCAGGTTTTCAATTAAACCTAGGCTAATCCTTAACATTTATTTAGCTTTTCGCACAAAGTTCCTGTGCTGTGCTGTGTCAAGCGAGCCATCTGGGAAGCACACTTCTGGCCAGCGATGCTTCCAATATAATTTGTTTCTGCAACATTTTTGGTGATATGCATAAAGGCATTCTTGTCTTTATTTTGTTCATGTACTTAAACCATTTCATAATTTGCCATAGCACCATTTTCCTGAATTTCTAAGGGATGTGGTACAGTCTATACTTCACCTGGGTATAAACAAGATCATCTGATAACTTGGAAGTAGCTAGAAACTATATGATGCATTCAATACATATTGAGTTTAACTTTCCCAAATGACTCACTATTTGGGCTGTTTTTCTCTGATTTAAAGTTGAAATACCTGGCTCTCACCTTATGAGGGTGACCATCTGCAACTACAAAGCTTGGATAGACCAAGAGTCCCTGTCAGATGATCTTACCACAAGTTAAGAAGTCAGTTGTAACCATTAGATATACCAAGGTGAGTCATGGAACCAAACATGCAACAGCAAATGGCTACACTGATTTCTTGTGACAGTTTGGTACTAATATCCTTATCAATTGAGTTACCCCACTGGATGTGTTCTATCCATCTATATTTTAAAAGCAAGGCTTAATCTGCAATTTGCTTCTAATCATGACACATATTCCAATGGTATGATTCATATTATCTCTTTTAAAAAGAAATAATTTGTGCTTGCCATTCATGCATATGTACTCTGATCTGTTATTTTTTTAACTATGTTTCTTTATACCTGATGTCTAATGGTACATAATCATGAAATTTAAAGATGTTTATAGAAGAAACCATCATCATAGAAACCAAAGCTATCTATCATTCTGTTTACTAATAATTAAGTGTTAAATTTAACTACAGATGTTGTGAGTGACTTTCCGAGTGGTAGTAGACTGTGGCAAGTTCATTTTCTGCCTGGGAAATGTTGGTCAAAAGAAGCTGCTCTGAATTTTGGAATGCTAGAATAAGTCCTTGAGGAGATGGATTAACAGACAGAGAGATGATGAGGCTGTCAGAGGGTGCCTGACAAATTCATTTATCACATGGATCGACAATTTATCACATGCATATCAGTATGATTACACAGGGATATGCACACGACCTGATTTCATATTGCTTTTACCTTCACATAACTAAAAGCAGAATAATTCAGTCGGGGTTGATGTAGCACAGGGTTCTCCTTGCAATCTTTGAGACACAGGCAATACATCAGGAAAGATCAGTTAATTTTAAAATATGCACACAAATGCATATTCCACTGGAGTAGAGACCTATGATGGAAGGATATAATGTTGCATGTCAGCCACTGGAAGGTTAACATGGACTGTGAGGATTATAGCACTTTTAAAAAAATTGAAACCTGTACAAAGTTTCCACTGATATTCCCTATAAGAAGTCTTTGAATTTAAAAACTAATGCCTACATAAATATACCTATTTCCAAAATGCACCAGGAGCATATCAGGTATATAAAGAGTGCACATACACAGTAGGTTTTGGGCTGATCTGGGCTCTTATTCCTAGATGGCATCCTGCTCTCAAGTATTTGATGTAGACCTGTGGCTAAAATAACGCATATATGTTTTAAGGCTTTAGTAGCAGATGATGAAGAGTTAATGGGCTTGACCCTGCTGCAGCCTTGTGGATATCTGGCAAGGACATGCCTCACAGAAAAGCAGTGAAAGAGGCTGTAACTCTTGCAGAGTGATTGCAAATACTACTAGGAACACCCACCAACCAGACATGATTCCTTCAGAAAGGAAACATCCAAAAAGGTTCTGAGGCTTCTGCACGAAAGCAAAAATGCCCTTAGGAAGAACCTAGATTGCAGGGATCCATTAATCAGAGACGGGGTGGACAACTGAGTGACCAAAATACAGGGGCCCCCCACACACTCAAGAAACTTCCAGTACCTCCCATATTTTCCAATTTAGTTTTTACTATGATTGCATCATGACTGTACAACAAAAGACAGGGCTATCCAAAGAATAGCTTATTTAGTGACAGTCCTCATATCCAAGGCTACTGAGAGAAGGATGAAGTATCAGTGGATCAGCAAAAATAACAGGTAAAAACTGCCCTGAATACAACGTTTGGCACCTCAATTGCTACTTCTAAAGCAAGAAGTCCTCCATGGTCCCATTGACTCTGCCAGGTATCCAAGTTGGAGTGGATAGTAGTTGTATAACTTCTCAGATGTTTGATGACAATCTGCCACAAATCACTTAGTTTTCTACAAGTCCTTAAATGGGTACAATCTGATGATGTCCTGGGGGTCAACCCTCAAAATTCACCATCAGAAGAACACTTCTGAAAGCCTGAGGACTTCAGAGTCATTCAGTACCTCTGACAGCTGGGGATCACCTCCTCAGTTTTTTTATTTTTTTATTTTATTTATTTTACCACGTATATGCCACCCACTACCCAAAAGTAATGCTGAAAAATGGGAATATTTTTGCTACCTTAGATGGAAAGAAACAAAGAAACAAAGAAAAAGAATTTCTGCAATTCCATGTAGAAAAACATTCAAAAAATAAGTTTTCTTTCCTTAATAGATGTTCAGGACATCAGTGGCTCACTCACTCTAATTTACCTATGGGAGAGAGCACATAGATAGAGAGTTCTCCTTTTTTGCCTGGCCTCAGCAACAAGGTGTTTTTAAAATGCTAGTAGCACTCATGGCACTTATTAGAAGCTGGGGACTGCCACAATCCATTCACTTATCTCTGCTAATTCTGGCTATCCTCTAGAGATGGGCACGAAATGGAAAAAAATTGTTCCATTATTCATTATTTGTTTCATTACGTAACAAAATGAATAACGAAAATTGTGATGAAATTGGAACAAACCGAACAGAACCACGAAAATTAGGTTCGTTATGTTTCATTTTCGTTAATGCCGACGCGTAATGAAATGAGCTGTTTTTAAATGTTCAAAAACGTCCTGAATATCTGTAAAAACCCAGCGATAATTATTTATTCTACCTGATAATACCTACCAGGGGGGCTGGGGTCCTTAAAACGTGCATTTATGTCTTTTCTCAGATTGCTGTATTTTTTTTTCCTTTAAGGGGAGTTAGGGGACATCGACCCAAAATGGCTCCCAGATGCCTAATATTGATTTCTTGGGTATTAAAATGCCCTGGAGATCCGTAAAAACGCAGTGATAATTATTTGAAATTATTACCTACTAGGGGGTTGCGGTCCTTAAAACGTTTGTTTTTGTCTTTCTCCCATCGCAATGTATTTTTTCTTTTCCCTTTAAGGATGACACAAAATGGATTCCAGCCACAAGATGGATGCAAGCCATGTGATGGAATCATGTAAATTCTTGGACAATTTCAACCAATAGCATGCCCAGGTTGCAGACTGGGCTAGGTGTGGCAGCCACAGAGGGCATAAAAAGCTTTGGCAGCCCCCGTCCTCCTTGCAGTCTGCAGTGGGAATTAGAGTGGGATTGCTATCTCTGCAACTCGTTACTTTAGGCGAGCCAGGCAGGTGTGTGTCTCTGTGTTCCTGCTGGCTGCAGCCTGGCTCTTAGGGGAGAGAAAGAAGAGATTTCTCTTGCAGCCTCCCTGTGTGCGTGCGTACCTCTCGGTGAGTACCCTCCCTTGTCCCACAGTGCAGTCACTCTGCAGCTGCCTTATGCCCTGGGCAATGCCCGCCGCTGCCTTTGCAGCCTCCCTGCGTACCTAGTCTATACTGTGTCTCTGTCAGCATCATGTTTTTAGTGTTTTCCCTCTGGTCTGGGGCGCTGGGGGAATCTTTGTGCGGAAATGCTTTAAGTCACGCAAAAAGCGGGTAAAAACAAAAAATGAAAAAATGAAATTAATTTTTTTCAAAAAAACCATGAAAAATGAAAATGAACCGAAACGGACCCACAACGAAAAATGAAAAACCGAAATGTCATTTTTTCGATTCGTGCCCATCTCTACTGTCCTCCAATCCTCTCTTATCTTATCAGTATGAAAAGCACGCTACTACCATCCCTGGCTCTCTCACACATGGGAGTGGTGATCAACATCTGGAGGAGCAGGATACCTGTCCTCAGAACACCAAATATTGGTGTTTTAGCACTGGAAAACAAATATACGCCAACCATAACAGGTTAGCTCAAGCCTTTCCACTTTTTTACTTTCCTGTTCCCCCTTGCTGCAGGTATTTAAAAAATGTATTGGCTTTCATACAGATCCTGAACTCCAGCTATAGGTACTGGCATTCAAATTCCATTCTGATATATCTTCCATGATATCGAACACAAAAAGAACACTTTTCTACTAAACATCAATATCTTTCCTGATTGCAAAAGTGTTACAAGGGTTTCTTCTTAACACCCGTGTGATAAAAGACATTTCAAAACCTTATACAATACAGCCCTACCATGGTGATTGTGGTGGCAGGGATTCAACAAGTATGATGAACAAAATAACGCTTAGTACCAACTACCAACTGCTGGATAGTATTTGTAATGGAACTTTGGTGACTTAATACTAAAACGTCCAGTCATATTCTCTATCACTACAGATCTGACCTTCCTGTTGCTTGTCTTTACCCTACTCCTCATTTACCCAGAAGAACACAAGAATTAAAATCTAAAACAATAAAGGTACATGTAAGGAAAACCCAGTGAAAAGAACACAAAATTCAGGAGAGCAACATGAGACCAAAGTCTCCTCAATTCTAAGGCATCTCAACATTTCAAATGTCCATTTAAAAACTAACAACTACTTGCTTAAGAACAAAATATAAGCACGATTGCCTGTTTTATTGATAATACAGCTGTTTTGGAACAATTAACAACTACATAAAAGTTTAATGTGCTGCAGGCTGTTATGCTGATTACATGATGGAAACAGTAAACTTCTTTTATTCAGAAATCATAGGGATGCTAGTTTGCCGCATGTGTTAACTACTAGGAGATCATAATAGGAAGAAACAGGGAAGCTTCTGACTCCTGTGAAGCCTTTCATCAGACTGGGTATTTCAGAGAGGGAGGGCAAGGGGAAGTAGAATCAAAAGCTCGCCTATGTTATTTTTGTGGGCAGCAAATACTGAGCTGCATCCTCAAAACCAGCACACTTCCAAAACAGCAGCTGAAAATGTTCATGGGTCAAGGTGAAAAGACCAGTACTGTACTAATAATTTGTCACCCTAAATTGCAGGGGCAGGAGAAGCAGGTCATCCAATAATCTCTAGGGCAACGGGAAGCAGTACCTGTCTGGTAAAGTATCAAGTGTGCTTATATACCCCCCACAAACGCCCATACTGCTTAAAGCATACTTTGGGTGGTTTATAATATAGTCTACCCATAGCCACTGCTACTCCTGTGAGCAGGGGACTCATTTTACCAACCATGGAAGGCTGGAAGGGTGTGTTAACTTCAAGCCATCTGCCAGAATTGAACGTTGACTGTGAGCAGAGTTTTGACTGTAATGCCACAGTTTGACCACTGTGTCACAAGGTTCCCCCATTAAATATTCGGACCCGACTTACCAGGTCCAGCATTGTAGTCCGCAACTCAGCCAGACCCCCAAGGAGCTGCAAAATGGCACACTAGGTCGCCCACGTTGTGCCCAGCAAGTCCGCGCTGGGCGTCTGTGCCAATCCCAGGCACCCAGCATGCTTTGCAGCCGCGGGCATCCAGGTACTGGCCAGCCCGCTCAGGTGTAAATGCCCGGCTGGCGCCAGCCCCTTTAAAAGAGGCCGCGGCTCCCGGAATGGCACCATTTGGGGGGGGCGGTAGCAGAGTTCCCCCACCCACCCACACCATTGGGCATGAAGTTGGTTCATCACTATGTTGGTTAAGTGAATTTAAATTGTTTTTGTTGTCTTTTCATCACAGCTTTGGCGGTTTGGAGGCATTGGGACCGGATCCAGGATGAGGTGGCAGCAGGAAGGAGTCTGTGCGGCATGGAATCAACAGGTGGCAACGGAGGACCCAGGAGGGAGCTGCGAGTGTCCTGGCTCGAGTTGGACAACAGACGGCCTCTCCGCTCAGCTTGGGGGAAGGAAATCCCGAAGAAGTCTGTGCCCATGGGGGTTTCCGGAGAACAAAGGGTGCTGCCACCTGGTGGTGCCACCACATTTCCCATAAGAACAAGAGTGTCAGTGTGGTTAATGGGTTTTAACAAACACCAAGGCTTAGCGCTGGACCACAATGGGTCATCTCCCACAAACTAAATGGCAGAGCTCATAGAATTTAGAGCTGTTGGCATGCCTCTCCTGGGCATCCAGCTGGTTCCAATTTTCTCTCACGCGAACTTAAGACACAGTCATTACTTCTACTCAAATTGTTTGAGTCTTTGGCCGTCACTTCACAGGGCTCTTCGGATCGCAGCGTGATTGCCTTCGCTTTGAATGCGAAGGCGATCACGTGGTCTCCCTTCGCCCCCACCCCTCTTTCTCTGTCCTCACCATGCGAAATTTTAGGTTCGAATCCATTCCTACCTCACGTGCTCCCTTCGCATTCGGAAGCTTACTTGCAACTTCCGGTTTCTTTTTTTAAAAAAAAAAATACCACGGCGTATCGATGCATCGATACCCGGCTGTCGAGGCGCACAAGCCAGCGGTCAAGCCCGGCGCTCAAAGGCCCCTGCGGTTGTCCCGAGGACTTGTGGGCGGCCATCGTGTTTCCCTGAAGCAGAGCAGCTGGGTTGGTTTTTGGGGGGGGCGGGGCGGGGAGAGGCTTCTCTCAGCTTCATCGCCCTGTGTGCCCCGCCGCCGCTCTGTGGGTGGGCGCGCGTGGGGGTGTCTTGTAGCGGCGGCACCGACACCCCCTCCCCCCTCCCCCTCCCTCTGCGCAGCCCTTCGCCATCCCTTGCAAGCGGAGGGACTCTGCTCACGTCACCCGGGGATGCTTGCCCCCCCTCTGTTGCCCCTGCCCCGTGTTCAGAAGGCAAGATCAAAAGAACGGGTTACCCGAAATAACTATGCATCGGCATTTCGGACAAAAAGTAAGTTAAAAAAAAATATATATATATATTAACTGGCCACACGTGACTTTGGATGCGAAGCGGGATGCGAAGCGAGGAAGATTCCCGGCCTCCGGCAGGGGAATCTCTCGCCCCGCTTGGAGCACGGTTTAGGGGGCGTGGTCGGGGTGGCGCCGAACCCAAAGAGGAGGAGCGTGCGGACTGAAGCGATCCATTCGCACGGAAATTACGGCTCGCTGCGCAGCGAGAGGTTCGTGAAGTAACGGCCTTTCTCTTGGATAAATGGGCCTTCCATCTGCCTTGTCATTCAATGCTTCATTGGCAGAACTGACCTCAACCTATCTTCCCAAGGCTTCCCTGTAAGTGCTGTCAACTGGACCACTCAGTTCCACCTGTTCACTGCCCACCTTGAGCTGCAAGATATCTTCTTCCTCTTCAAAAGATGACTGAGCAAGGTAAGGCAAGGTAGTGAGTTTTATTGATCTAAAAAAATATATCACCCACCTGTCTTTTTGGTGGATGATAATACTTATCACAGTATTCATTAAAGAAGAAAATAATTTAGCAATCCCAAAAGAGGGTATGTTTATGCAAAAGAATTATGTTTCCATAAAACAAAGGTAGGGTGATTTTCTTTGCCTTAATAGCATAAGGCCAGAAAACAGCTCCGCAAGCATCCTAGAAACGGTGCAACAGTCTGGTGGTTTCGCCTCTTAGCAGGATAAGTATGGAAACGGCCAGAGAAGACTGGATAAATAATGGAGAAAAGGAAGAAACATTCCTCCCAAAATGCTGATTGCCAAGTTTAAGTAAAAATAATATTAATAGACATATTTCAATAAATATTCATGCAAACACCTTTGTACAATTTCACTTTGTCAAATGTTAAGCAAGCTTACCTCTCTCAAAACAGGATCTGTTATTGAGTTGAGATTGACAGCACCTTCATAGGTTAAATAGTAGAACACATTGAGGGATCTGACAGCTTCGGGTCCTTGCTGCTTGTAGCCAAAAATCAGATCAATCCACTGGTGGAGCTGGCAGGAAACAAATTCACTCTCCAAAGCCTGCAAAATAACACAATGCTGTTGTTTATCTGATTTTTGGAATTGAACTTCAATCTAGGTAATTGTTGTTGGTATTTGCCTTCCGTGTATTTAAGGAATGGTTGTATCAGTTCCACATGCCCCGTGAATTTCCACAGCTGAGCTGGGATCCAAACCCAGTCTTTCTGAGTCCTAGTCTCTCTAACTACTACACCATACTGGTCATCCCATATAATGACATAATAACACATACCTATCCTGCCCTAGAGGGTGAAAATATTTTACAAACTGTAAAAAAATGCTAATAGTGCTGTTAGTTAGTTCATTCATTAACCATACTGAATCGAGTTCTGCTTTGTTTAAAAAATAGTTTAAAATAAGGTGGCTCCATAACAGATTATTTTGCCAGGGTAGCATGTTTTCTGGTTGGAAACTGATGTAAAATACTGTTCTTCTAGAGGGTTGCCAGGTGAAACCCAATTAATTTCAATTATTTCCACTCTTCTAAACCCCTCTGTTGCTGCAAATTGTGCCTCTGGGTAGCTAGCAGAGGTGGTGGGAGAGGTAGTGGGTGCAATAAAAGTCACAGCTGAAGGAAGGAAGGAAGGACAGGTGCAGGGAACCTGAGAGGAACAGGAAGGGGACACAGACAGTTCTTCTCTCACAGCTCCTTCTGTAGGTTATTCCTCTCCTTGGCTAGCAACCTCTCTGGTCAGTTCCGGTTCTTGCCTCCTCATTTGCCAGGGCTTGTGTGCACAAACTGCTATTCAAACAGCACCTGATGTCACATGACTTGGAGTCAATTTAAATTTACACTGACACATATTCTGAACTATTGCTTTAATATAAACAGGCCCTAAGGAAAGAAAATACTTTGTGCGCACACGAGAAAATCTGACATATCTCAGCCCTTGGTAACATGCCTTAGCCCATCATATATTTTCCCAATTCAGAGATACTTGGGCTTACCCCTCACATCTAGTTAGGTAATTAAGGAAAGGAGAGATTGAACAAGTTACCTATTTGGAACATAACTCTCTGAATCCTCCCACCAGCAGATATATTAGCCATGCCAGGTGTGATAATCCGAAGAAAGTAATTTCTCAGATATCTGAGGCAGTGAATGCTGGAGGGTGAGAGTGATGGCTTAAGTTAAGAGATCCACTTCACAGTCAAATGCCTGAAACTGTGGATAGTGGTGAACCCTATATACAATGGACAAAGACCACAAGGCCATCACCCTTGTGAGTTACAAACACCTGGGAGAAACTGTGCATAAATGAAACCACAAATCTGATCCCACAGATACAGGGGTCTTACTGTATAGAATAAGGCAGTCTGCAACCCTTAATTAAGAAGGCTTTACATAGATCACTGAGCAGAAATTTAATATAAAGTCATTCAATGCCCGAATTTTGGAGAGGGGAAATGAAATAAATCGTTAGAGCAGTATGTTTTCAAGTAAAAATAGATAGATAGATAGATAGACAGACAGACAGGCAGATATAGACTCTATGTGTGTACACACACACACACACACACACACACACACACACACACA
>JAHTLZ010000330.1:37758739-37773507 GCA_023846285.1 Phrynocephalus versicolor
CAAATATAATAAAAACATAGATGATCAAGACAGAACAGTACGCGCTCATGTTCCCAATATAATCTACCATTAAAAATCACTTTTCTTACATTCTGGCTATTTGCATGAAGAACATCTGCAGACGTATTCTTAGCATCCCCAGTTACTGTATTAGGAAAAGTCAATCCCTGATGTAACAGATAAACATTTCACTGTGGCTTTTATTACATGTGAAGCAGTTTGATAGATGACTATAGTCAAGGAGAATCAGGAACTATGTGTTTCCCATATAACACAGTATTCATTTTGCCAGTTTTTGAAATCTCTAGGAATTTTTACAGAACTCCTAAGGTCTCTCCAATGTTTTGTAATGTTTCCCAGCCTCTTTGTTTAGGCTTGTCTCAAAATAAGAATTTTTGGATCACTAAGAAACACAGCAGATACTAAGGGTCAAAGTAGACATGATAAACAAGAATTATGTTTTCCAAATGACAGACACAGGAGGAGGTCAGATTTGGACTGGAACCATGACACAAAGTAAAATACCTTTCCCAGGGGCCCAGAGGAAAGATATGGCTATCCATACACTTCCTAATCCTACCTGCTCAATATTTCACTTTTGAGATTTCAGGACTACCCAATCCTTTGATTTCAGCAAAAAAGCTTTTCAATTTGTTCAGACCCTGAAATAACCAACATATCATTCATCTTCTCTACAACTCTTCAAGTATACCTGACTTCTTCGCATTCAGGCATTTTTATTCCTGCCTGAAATAGAGATGAAGAGTTTGTCTTCCTCTTACTCAGCACCAAATTTCATTTTCTGGACAATATGAGAAAACACAGGAACCTACCTCCTACTGAGTCGGATGATCCATCTAACCTGGTGTTATTTATAAAAACTTTGTGGCACAGATTTCTAAGAAGAATGTAAAGGGATAAGTAATTTGCTACTCCTCACTTTTGGAGATGGCCTTTGTAATACACTTTTCCTCAACTGAGTTGAAATAAATGACTTTCAGGTCCTGCTATTAAACTTCACTTCACTTATGAATCCTTCACTTGATTGGAACACAAGTAACAAAACCCAAATGAGGCCTGCAAACTACATCTGAACACTAAAATAACACACACACACACATACATATTTTAGAAAAAACATTCAGTTTCCTGATTAAGGTACCCACTGTTGCTGAGGATGATCGCTTTTTATACAACTCATTTTATACCTATAGGAAGGCTTTTTTATTAAGCTGGTAGAAAATATCTGGCCAAAACAATAATTTCCCCATTTATGTAAAAAAAAAAGTCCAAATTAACAAAGTCACGGGCAACACTAGTATGGATGTTGTGCTAGAGCGTTACCCAAACAAAAAGACAGTTAAAGAACATGCTCTCGTGCTTCTGCGTCCCAGTGTGATTTAGGGAAAAAAAGCGACAGCAAGGCAAGAGTTAATTGGAACTAAAGAGGAAGGGAGGAGTGTTGTCTGTGGAGGAAGGCTAGGGAGAGTTAATCAGGGATCACATCCAGAGCCAGGCATGGATAAGCCTCACTAATGAGGCTCAAGTACCCTGCAGTGGCTTTCAAACCTAACTGGCTTCAAACGATGCCACCCCATGACAGAATGCAGCTAGCCATACGAAGAGAGTGATTAGAATAAATGACTAGAGTAATTAACTTTGATTTGAAGCCACCTGACTGGAAAGAGAAGCTAGGAGCTGTTTTGCTGAACTCTTCCTTGTAGAAAGGGGAAGCTTTCCTTTACTCTCGTGTTTGTATGCATTGGGAGAGCACTTTCTTTTAAATAGGTACTGGGTCACGCTAATGAAAAGCAGCTTTCATTCACTAGCCTCCCCATTCATTCGGAAAAGCAAAGGGGAAGGAAAGCTTCAAAAGGGGACTAATTCATCCCCATCACCTTTGGCAAGTTCAGAGCTTGCATTGCTACTGCTACCCTCTTTACACAGATAGATAGAAATAAGCACATTCCTCTTTGGGAATGACACTCAGAACTTTGGTAATTAATTATATATACAGTATATATACTTCCTTG
This sequence comes from Phrynocephalus versicolor, assembly GCA_023846285.1. NCBI lineage: Eukaryota > Metazoa > Chordata > Lepidosauria > Squamata > Agamidae > Phrynocephalus > Phrynocephalus versicolor. Next base: position 37,760,773 of record JAHTLZ010000330.1, read on the forward strand.
AAAGCAAGCAACACACTATTTTCTTCTCAATCAGAGACTTCAGGTTCAATTTGTTAATATAGAGATTGTATTTTTTATTCAACTCATGTTTTATTTAGGGATAGCTAACTTTTCTTGTGGAAAAAATATATAGCTACCATTTGGATGTAGATTGCTATTGCCCAGTGCCTTGAAGCTGTATATGGAACAACTTAAACCAGTCCATTACTACCTGCTGTTTTACAAGCATTTAGCCAGAATAGCACCAATACTGTCCTATACCTGCGGACCAAACACTTGCCCCAAAGTTTTACCAAGTAGCATCTACAGTATAGTACTCACAGCAATTCACTAAACATTTATGTAAAGACTCGGATTTATTTGACAGCTTTACACCTTCAAGGCACAGTATAATTAAATGTTTTGACAGCTAAACAAAAATTGTATAAATTTCAAAGCTGCTGAAATAGCTAGTGTACCTAAAATCAAAATAGTATGTGGCCTAGCCAGCTTTCAAAAATGTCCGTTTAGAAAGGTTAGAAAGAGATTACTACTGTTTTTCTCACTCATGCATGATTAGTACCATTCTGCTTTTCAACTGTGACTTTATTTTTGATCCTCTACTGAACATCCTATTTACAAATTCTCTATCAAAATGTAAGATTGCTGTACTGAAAAAAAAATGAAAACACAACTAGGGAATAGTTTCTTCTTTTTCTGGCAGTTCAATCACTTTTCAATATAATTTATGTCAAGTTTTATGTATCTGGAGGTAGACGAACACATAATATCTACATTGTACAGGGCACATTCTTCCAGTAAGATTCCATTTTTTGTCTCAAGTGACTGTGAAAGATCTATCGAATACTGAGTTAGACAATCAGTTTATCTAGCTTTGCACTGTACGTTGGTCAATATACTCATAGAATCATAGAGTTGGAAGAGACCTCAAGGGCAATCCAGTCCAAACCCCTGACCTATGATGACTGGTTTCAGGCAGAAGACTTTTCTAGTCCTAGCTAGAGATGCTGGGGTTGTACCCGGAAGTTTTCCTTGCCAATCATACCAGATGACTGAGCTGTGGACCCTCCCCACAACTGATCTAATCTGTGTCCATGTGGTTCAACCAAGAAGTTATTTTCAAGAAGATGCTAGTTTCGAACAAAGAACTAATTGGGGGGGGGGAAGCATAGGAGAGAGAAATATTAAGTGGATTATTTCTGCCTTAAGTGGACACCTAAAGGTGACCCAATCCTATATGCACATACAGTAACAATGTCAAGGAAAAACCAAGACTGTTTTGAAGGTACAAGATTAAAATTAAATCAATTCAAAATAGTTAAATCTAAAACTTGTCCATTTATGGGGAAACATCTCTTGCCAGGTTCATTAAAACATTGTGCCTTGAAACACAATGTTTAATAAATGTATAATTGTATGCCAATTATTTAAACATTGAAATCATTAAGCAGATGCACAAAAACATTACGATGGAGCTGTGTAATTCAGATAAAGTGCCTTAGTACTTTGAAGGAAACTGTAATCCAACTAAAGGTAACAATGACCAGTTGTTTATAAATGTATTGAAATGTTTGGGAGCTAGTTCACATTCTCCTGGTATGTTTATATTTCCATTTATCATCCATCTCTTCAAGAAGAAAGCTGAAAAGGAAGAGCAGCCCAAGAACAAAATCTTGTTTAAACTACACATGAAGTCGTCAGTCACTTAAATTGAGCAAATGTCGGAACATCTTGTATACATCTAAAAACATTATAGTATTACTTTGTTTTCCTTGACCCCTCTCTTCCCTTTCACTCTTTTCTGAGCTTTAAATAGACTGGCTTATACATTAATTTGTAATTATTTTCCAAGCCATTCTTTTCTGCTGACATCCTGCTTAAAACTACTTTGCAGTAGGCCAAGAGCTCTTCACTAGAGTCTAAAATATACGATGTATAGTTTGCATTCAGTGCCTATTAATCAAAGATCATGTCTGACCTTTGGTTGGCCTCTGAATTAAAGGTTCACTTTTACTAACATATGCACAAATTAAATTTAAAATATTGCTGTGGATACTGAGCCACCACAAAACCAAACTATGCTGAACTGTAAATTGGACATAGGTTGCAACAAGTCAATTTCAAATACAAAATTGTACAAAGCAGATATTGATTGCTAACTGCATCCTGTCACAAACTTTACCTGATAAGAATGGCACACCAAATTACACAAAGCATGGTTTATCTTGGTGGAGAAATCTACAAACAAAAGGTATCACACTAAATGCAAGAATAATAACCAACTAGAGAAGAATTTGTGAAGTCCATGGAAATTATGTAACCACCAACCAACTTGTTCCATTTGCTGCTCTTGTAGGTATGGAAAATTGTATTTAACTCATCTGACTGAACAAAGATCTACTGCAGAGGAACATACTATTTATTAATGTCAAGCAGGGTCTTCCAACCAACTTGTTCCTTTTACTGCTCTTGTAGGAATGGAAAACTGTATTTAACTCATTTAACTACACAAAGATCTACTACAGAGGAACATACTATTTATTCTTGTCAAGCAAGAATCTTGTGGCATCTTAAAAATTATTGATTTTATAATGATATAATAGCCCATGGACTAATGTCTATCTCATTAGATCCTAAGTCCAGCAATACACTGGAGTCTAAAGCAAAATATCTCAAGAATCTTCTATTCTTGCCCCATTATTCAGGTAAGCAGAGCTAATAAATGAGAAATTCCACATATGGCACAGAATCACAGGACCTTGGAGGTCTTTTATTCCAACCCCCTGCCCAAGGCAGGAGACTTCATACCATCCGGGACAGATGGCTTTGTTACATCTAGTTCGAGATTTTTTTAGCAAAACAAGGTAGAATCATGGTATTACACAGTTAATCTTTTGACTTATTTTTATCGGTCATCAAGAACTTGAATAGATTGTAACTTACTTCAATTTGTTTAAATCAATAGCACCATACAACGGTAACCAAATAAAAGCATCTAACTATTGGATGTCAAAAAATCCAAACAATTTTACACTTGCTGGTTGAAATATAACTTAGTTGTAAGCATCTGTTATTAGATGGACAAGTGTATCTCACAATAAAGAAAGTATGTCAAAAGTATGTGCATTAAATGGAGAAGAGTATTTTTGGACAATAAGAAAATATGATGCCGGAACCATGGGAAATGATAATGAAACCTAGCTCCACATAAAAGCGCACACCCAAGGAATGTTGGAGTTGTTTGTGTTGGAGGAAAAACTGCTCTGAGAAAGAATAGTTTCAGTTTATTAATTTTAGCTCGTGGGTAGGAGCGGGAGAGTTACTTCAAAAAGCATTGCTTTCAATCATAAACTCAGATTTTGAATACCACCTGGGCATGCTTCCTACTGCTAATGCATACACTTAACCTAAACTCTTCTACGGTATGGATATAAAATACGCTTTAATCAGGAATGTACAATAGTGCTGTTTTTCTGAATCATCGGGGCTAATAACACTGAGGCTGAGATACCTATTTTCAAGCTTTTTGATGTATTTTAATTCACAGAAGGCATATAAAAATGGTAAAAAGCAGTGCTATCAATTTTAGTACAGCTATTTTACACAGTTCAGCACAACTTGTATATCCAAATAAAGTCCACTAATATCATCAGCTAGCAACCCAGCTGCATTTGCTCATGTAATGTTTCACACATGGAAACCAAGATGCAGGATTACCTCATTTATGGTAACACTCATAAACTACACAGTACACAGTAAACATGTCTGCCCAGCAAATTAAAATATCACTGGGTTATGTAGCAGCTGAAACTGTCCAGAACCTGTTTATAATCCAATAGAAACAGATATTTGTCTTTAATTTAAAAAAGAAAAGAAAACCAAATTCTTTTATGTATTGCAGGCCGCTTGTCCTGGACTTTCTGCTTTGCAACAACAGACAGACACCCATGGCTTTTCAAAAGGGTACTTTATAAATAGTCTTAAAGTAACCAAATTACAACTTTAAACCAACAGTCCATTTATAATTGGCCACAAAAGGAAACAGTTCTAAATCATTCTCCTGTGCCAATTTAAATATGTTTGAAAAATTTCACCTGTTCCAGACAACCAAATTCCTACTTTCTTATGAGGTGAACCAAAACATATATATTGGTTTGATTAGCCTTCAGTCATTTTGCACGGCAGTTGAGTTAACCAGTAAATTTAATGCAAGCCTCCTAATCTTAACGGCCACTAGCAATTACAATGGAATAAAAAGCGTGGTTTCCCTCATTCACATACTGGGAAAGGATGTGGGGATTTTGTTGGTAAAATCCTGGCCTTTCTCACTTCAATAAGGCAGTCTGGAAACATGGAGGATACATCCTCCAGATGGCAGACAGACATTGACTCAAGAGGATAGAAAGCTCTCAACTATTCAGATGGTGCAAGAACAGTATAAGAAAGAAGTTAATCCAGAATTTATTTATTTATTTATTATTTATTTATTTGACTTTTATACCGCCCATCTAGACCAAGGGCTACTCTGGGCGGTTTACAACATGTAACTACAAACAAAGGAATACAATTTAAAAAGCAAGATACAAGGTACAAAATAAAATAAAATATACATAAATCAACAACAAAAACTAAAATGAAGCTAAAATGAAGCTAAAAATGGGAAGAGATTTGATAAAATGGTTTAAAAATAGTGCCTAAGTGTTTAAAGAATCAGGGAATGCCATTCTATAGAACCAGGTCTTCAATAGCTTTTTAAAAATTTGAAGCGAGGGTGCCAGCCGAATTTCCGGGGGTAGATGGTTCCATAATTGGGGAGCAACCACCGAGAAGGCCCTACTCCTTGTTACAACTTTCCTGGCCTCCCTCGGGGTTGGGACTCTTCCAGGCCTGGAAGGGCTTGAACATGGAAGAACTGTAAAGTAAACCAACACAAGCACAACAAATTGCACAAAGGAGAAGGTAACATTGACCTGAGGGGTTCCCCAATAATCTCTGTCATTAAAGGCACAAGTATGCAAAGATGCAGGTAACCCTATTCTCGGGAGACAGCTTTTGATACTCAAACAGTGGGGATGATTTACCTCAAAACCTGGATTATGCCTCTATACTTCAATCACAGACTGCCTATGATAGTAACATTTACCTGCCCTAAATTCATATGCCGATTAACTGATAAGATGATAACACATGTGGTACTAAATGAGTTGGAAACAATGAATCAAAACATAACCGTGAAGATAAAATAATATTCTGCAAAGCGTCCTCTGGCAGAGCAACACTTCCCAATATGGTAACAGCTACCTAAATGAAACTGAAGTTTTATGCCTGCATGTACAGGATGGCAGGATTTGATTTGAAAGAAGTTTTGAATGGTTGACACTTCTACTTGGACCTTTGTATTGGTAGGGAGGAACACTTTTATTTTTCCACAATAAGGAGCTGCTTGGCTGCTGTCCCAGTTTAAAGCAAATAAGGAATAGAATGTATGTCTCATAATTATAACTTATATGGAAAGAATATTTAAATTATACAAGCAAACTCTTCTGAAAGACCAAAAACTAGAACTGAGAATCTAAAAAAATGCCACCATCTATAAAACTAATAGCCCCTGAAATTGTATGCCTGCTGCTGTGATTTTTGCTGAAAATTCAACTTCTTTATCCAATCCTATATCTTTATTACACATACCACAAATACACGTATACACTGTGTCATAAACACAAGCTCCAAATAAAGAACCATTCAGATTTCTCCCAAACCTCCTGAATGACAAGACTTAGAAATGTAATGACTAAAAGGTCAGCTCATGACAGTTAAGCACTCATGACCCCAAATTAAGAGGTATTACCCTTTATCTACTAATCAGTGAGTCACTAGTGTACAACTTGCCCCAAGAACTTTTAGAATTCCTGAGATTTGTTCACACACCATTGCCTAAAAAGGCAGAACACTAAACTGCAAGACCTGAATAGATCATCATAGAAACCACACACTATTTGTGTTTGTACAAATCATAATAATTATTCTATTTGGGTTCTGGGAACCCTTCTAGGTGGATTCATATACTATCACCATCATCACCTCTTAAAATGACTGAAAGAAAACAAGGTCCTTCATAGAGAAAAACAAAAAGAAGTGGAAGAAAGAATTGATATTTGAAAAGCCGTAAATTAAAATTTAGTTAATTCAAAAGGGCTTTTGAGAATTACCATTTATTGAGTACAGTAACTTCTTTTAAAGTGAGAGGAGCTGAATTCCACAGGTATTTTTGGAGGTCATGAGTTCCAAAGAAACAGTGCTACCAAACAGAGTTGAGGAGTTTCTGGAAACCTTTAGCTAAGTAGTTGTCAATGGACACCTACCCCTAGGATCCTCACTCCCTCTTTTAACTTGTGCGCCTCCTGGCAGTTAGGGAATTCTGCTCTAGCTCCTCACTCCGACCATTATTTTCACACTGTACATCACAAGTGAATAAGAAATAATGGTGAGAATATGAAGGGCATTGAACAGAAAACAACATTGTTCTTTCCTACCTCTTCTAGTCTCATTTCCCAACATGCTACTTGCTTCAAAAGTCTCACCTGAGGATGAGGGAAATGTTACTTAAAACCTCTGAATTTTTGTTTTCCTCTGTGCTCTTGTTATCCTAATTTTGTTAATCTATAGATGTATTACACAGTATCTCTATCTGGAATTTGCTTTGTGCCAACAGAGCTACACTGCTTTTGCTTTCATCCTGAGAATAAGAGAAAACTGCTCATCTCCTACTAATTCTGTTTATCAACTGTTCTCATCTTATGTTCTAAAAATAAATAGTATTTAACATTTCCTTGCAATATTCCATTTGAGGTATAAAGATCATGAACAAAAAAATTACATAAACATGTGAGAATCATTTGATAATTTCACACCAGCTCAGTTTGTAATTATGCAAACATGTAATTCAGCGTTCCAGCAGTACAATCTACCAGAGGGGTTAACATCAATAAGCACTGTTTTCACTCAAACACTCTCATTCGCAAACCAAAATGAATAAAGTTACATAATTTGGCTACGTTGACTTTCTTCACCAAATATTTCACTTAAAATGAACTATACTGAGGACAACATAATGCAGGGCATGAGTAAAGTCCATCACAGGTTACAAACCATGATGGAGATGTTTAATCTCCAGGCTTAAAACTGGGGTACTTCAGGTGCCAGATGGAGGGGAGTGGTATCAGGAGACAGATATATAGTCTCGTGCACTCCCAGATGCATTTGGTGGGGCCACTGTGAGATATAGGAAGCTGGACTAGATGGGCCTTTGGCCGAATCCAGTATGGCTCTTCTTGTGTTCTTATGTATGCTTTCCAACACCACACCTTGAAACAACATGGATATGAGGGGTGCTTAAGAACAGTCTTTCCTACCTCTTCTAGTCTCATTTCCCAACATGCTACTTGCTTCAAAAGTCTCACCTGAAGATGAGGAAAATGTTACTTAAAACCTCTGAATTTTTGTTTTCCTCTGTGCTCTTGTTATCCTAATTTTGTTAATCTATAGATGTATTACAGTATCTCTATCTGGAATTTGCTTTGTGCCAACAGAGCTACACTGCTTTTGCTTTCGTCCTGAGAATAAGAGAAAACTGCTCATCTCCTATTAATTCTGTTTATCAACTGTTCTCATTTATACAATTCTAAAGACACTCACATCAATTTTTCCTCAGGGCCAGTGTGACCCAGAGCCATATTCAGATTGGATGAAAACTCTTATATAACTACATATTGACAAGAATTTGCTTCGCATTATAAATGAATCATTTGTTCTGAGGATTTTTGTTTCTTGTTACTACCAAATATTGTCAGATATTTTCACCTAGTATCAAATGTTGAAATCAAAGAGCATTCCATGTAAATTGCTAGCAGTAAATATTCAGTAATTGCCATATAGTCATGTAATACGTGCACATCTGGAGAACATTTGATGTATATACCACTGGTGTTTTAAAAGAAGCATTTTTCTTTAAAAAAAATAGCTAAAATTTTGGAGCAATGAGACACGACAGGCATCTCAAAAAAGGTACAACAGTACCCAACTAGGAAGTGGAAATAAGTCTAATGTCAGCATGAATGCCACAGGGAGAATCTTGCATGTCTGAATTGTACCTGACATGACAAACAAATGGTAAAAAACAGAGCATTCAATCCTCTCATGTTTGGATAATGTTCTACTAGATACAGCATACACCAGTTTATCAAGGATTGTTTCAGCATTAAACAGGCTCTCGAAGTGACTGCTATTACAAAACCTCTGAATCAGGCATGCTGATATATGCAGTTGTGGAGGTTAGGAGTGAAAAAAACCATTCCAGCTTTTCCAATTCACTCTGGAATTTTAGCAGAATGTCATCAACCTTTAGAACGTGGAAGCACTTGACTGCAGTTAGGTATAACTGTTAGCATCTGAAATGGGTAACCTAGCAGGATAACTAAACCAAAAAGGAAACAAAAGATGAATAAAACCAGGTGGCAGAATGATAAAAAAAATACATGTGAAATATGGATAAGAAGAAAGCTATGGCGTCTAGGGAAAACGGCAGCAGAAAACTGGTGAGCTGATTGGCAAAAAGGTAAGCAAATGAGGTAGAAAAGCAATGGATCAAGGAGCTGAAAGAAACATCGTGGAACACTTTTCATTTTAAGAAAACATGGTATTTTAAGTCATTTGCTAGGATATCCTCATCAGTTTTTCTCTAATGCTATACATAAAAAGGAATATATTTGGGGAATTTTACAGAAAAAAAACTTGAAGTTTATATTTCATAGACTTAATGAATGTAACCACTACCACCTTTTCTGTGCAAAATGTACTTATTAAATATTTGCTCCCCTTACATATACATGTTTTAAAATCTTACATTTCACTAAAAAGTATCTTCAGCAAAAGAAGGGCATAAACCAAATGTGCTGTTCCATCTATATGCAATAAGTGGAGTACTTGCCATGGACAATAAAATGGGAGTGGGGTGATCTCTCATTTCTATTTTTCCATTAATGTAGCTTACAAAGCCAGAAAGATATATAAGATGAAAGATGGCATGGCTGTCCCCAAGGGAATTAAACCCAAGCCACATTTCTTCGCTTGACTGAGAAAGTATAAGATAATGAAAGCAGCAGCTATAAGAAAAAAGTGGAAAAAAGCAGGCAGGCACAGTGTTTGATAGTGTTTATTTAAAATAACTACCCCCATACATATATAAACATATAAACATTCCTTTAGATCTGGTTAGTCTACATTTATTTATTTATTTATTTATTTACTACATTTCTATATCACCCACTTGGCAACAAGGCCATTCACCCTACTCATGTTCAGAGTTAAATGTTTTAACTGAATAGCATGTAGTAGACTAATCAGATATAAGGGGATCGTAGGATAATATTTTGATGGTAAGACATCACTGTCCAGGCAGACTCAGATGTATTCTGCAGGTACTACTGTGGTCCCCCACCATTTCGCGGTTCATATACTGCAGTCCCCGTATATTGCGGGACCGCAGTATATGAAAGGCAAGGGCCCCTAGGGTAAGCTGCTTGGGCCTGTTTGAGGCCCACTGCACTTAACCCAGGCCTAACAGGCTGCCCCAAATGGGCCTCCAGCAGGCTTCCCGGGCCTGTCAAAGGCCCCAGAGGTGGTTTCTGACAAACCGGAAGTGACTTCCGAAAAACTGCACTTTATTTTTTACCTTAGCAGTTGTTTTTGTATCATTGCTATTTCTGCCAGTCATGTGGTGTCATCAGTACCCCTTAAATTATTAGAGTGTTTTTCTACTTCTGTCTGAATCTAATCCATATATTTAGTGCTCTACCTGTAAACAACAGTTGGACATAAAATAAACTTTTGCTAGACCTCTTTCAATGGGAAATAATTGTGTTTTCCATATTCAGTCCTAGATGCAACTTCTTGTGTACAGTACACATTATGCATCAAGACAATCAAATGTGATAACATTTCCATGTCTGTTAGTGTAGTTAATCACTTTTCATGACACACATAATCAAAGACTTTGCTGTAATCTATAAAAAAACAGCTTAGTTTTCATGAGAAATTCTTTGGTCTGCACCAGTAGCCAACATACAATTGCAATAGGCTATTTTCTTAAACATCTGGCTTGTTGTACTCCATATACAGTAAAAAGTCTTTGTAGTAAAATCTTCCTTGCATAGGACATTAATGGTCCTCTAGTTACTGCCATCTTTGGCATCTCCATTCTGTGTGACTGAATGTTTCCAGTCTGTGGCAATTATTTTGATTTCCGCCTTCACTGGCAAATTCTTGGTAGAATAATGACAGAATACACAATAGTTTGCTAAAACATTTGCATCATAAAAAGTGAATAATTGCATTGGTTTCCTGTATTTTTCTTTAAAATCATAGATTAAATGGGCATACAATAACTTTTATAACAAAACTGTACTTTATATGATATTTTTAAGATGGAGGGTCACATAAGAGTAACAATCTCTGCTAATCAGCATTATGAACCCCTGCTACTGAACTGTACTGTGCAATCTGTTATTATGTACTGTCCTATAGATCGTCTGTTCCTCGCGCTGATCTATTCCAATAAGAGACAGGCAGCTGCAACACTGCATCCCTGTTCAACCTGACGACCATCTGATTTTAATTGTAGTGCACAGCTTGATGCAGGTCTGGTTATGAGAAGCCAAAGTATCACAGTGTAATAATCTGGAAAAGCAGAAACCTGCCAGGCACAAGGCTGAAACAGAGGCTAGGACTGTCTACTTGGCGGATAGGATGTAGGAAATATGATTAATGAGCAAGGTATAATGATATCAAGAACCCGATTAGCACCACAAAAAGGTCACAGATCAAAGCAGCACACATTTCATGGGGTCCAATCACTGCAGGAAAATCTATAGAGTGAACTAAAAAGGGAAAAAATCTGCAAGTGATAGCTTACAAAATGGGCACTTACAACTCTATCATAATTTATTGTGCTCTAGGAAGCTGCAGGAATGTAATAAATTGATAGTTCTCACTTTGTGACATTTCTGGGAACTAACATGCTATTGTGAATTCTTTTTCAAAATGTTAAAGCAAACATATTATTATAATTTTACTCGCTACTCACATTTTTATCATCTTATAAAACTACTAATGAGACTGCCAACCAATAGGAAATTGGAAATTGGCAGAAAATATTTTGCATAACACCAGAAAAGAACATTCATTATTCATGTAATTGTTTATCTTATTTGATGTCACCCGTACTCACTACATACAAGATCTTGGATAGGGAGCAAAAATCAATTTGCAATGCATCTTATATGCAGACTTTTATCCACACCATTCTACTGAAAATGTTTTGATATACTGTTCTTTATGAGCTTAAAAATAAAATAAAAAACTGTGATAAATTCTAATGTCTGTATCTCAGTGAGATTCTGCTAAGTAGAAAATCCTGGCAGCACAGTAGCACAGGAATACACAGCTACCACAAGTTGCCAATGGCAAGAAAGGATGGCTTTCCTAATAAGGATGACCGCCTGTGCAATGGCAATACGTGTATAAATAGCATTAGTGTGTTGATGAAACTCAACTCAGAAGTATATCATCTTGTTAATAAAAGAAAAAGAAAAAGAAAAATGCAGGTGTGAACACAAAAATCCCACCTTTTTGTACTGCGCATATAACATTTTTATTTATTCTATTTTTTCCAGTTTTCTTCTATGATGGAGCACTGTACATATACATACAGGGCTCTTAGATAAGTCTCACATCAAAGCATTAACTAAATGCAGTTCTGATTTGCTTCTAAAAGACAGCTACATAAATACAACAGTTGAGTTGTATATACAGGCAGTATATACATATTAAATAAAGTAAAGTAAGTGACTGAGGTTCAATTCTTCAGGGGTGATCCAGATGGGTGCAGCAGTCCTCTACTCATTCTGGATGGGACTGTCCTCCAGCTGGTGGAAAGAGTGAGGAGTCTAGGCATTGTCCTGGATCTGGCATTGTCCCTGGAGTTCCAGGTGACTGCTGTGATCAGCCTTTTACCATTTTAGGCTTATCACTCAGATTTGCCTGTACTTTGATGGGGACTCCTTGAGAAGAGTCGTGCAGGCGCTGCTCATGTAGAGGACAGATTAGTGTAACACTCTCTACATGGGGTTCCCCTTGACCCTTGTTCGGTGATTGCAGCGGGTGCAGAATGCGGCAGCCAGATTGGTGGTTGGTGCGGGCAGGTTCGACCGCATCACACCAATTCCGGCTCACCTGAACTGGTTACCCATTGCCTCCCAAATAAGGTTCAAGGTGTTGGTTTTGGTTTAAGAATCCCTCCATGGCTCGGGTCCTGAATATCTTGTGGAGAGTATCTCCCCAAGGTCAGAGCTGGCCCAGCCCACTGGAGCTTCTATGGCTCTCTCGCTCTGAATGGCCACCCCTAGGGAGGGGCATAAGGTTGCAACATGCAATCAGGCCTTCTCAGTGGCTGGCCCGGCTTCTTGGAACAAATTGCCAAGTGAGATTCGCCAGGCTCTATTCCTGGCATCCTTTAAAAAGGCTGTAAAACCTGGCTGATTAAGAATGCCTTTGGCAATTGTTAAGGTGTGTTCAGTTATCCTCCTGTTTGTTGTTTGCTTTTGCTATTAGTTGTTCTGCACCTCTTGCCAAGTATTATTATTATTATTATTATTATTATTATTATTATTATTATTATTA
>JAHTLZ010000330.1:37773517-37792559 GCA_023846285.1 Phrynocephalus versicolor
TTATTATTATTATTATTATTATTATTATTATTATTATTATTATTATTGGTTCACTTCATATGTTGTTTTGTAAACCATCCAAAGTTCCCACTGGGAAATAAATAAATAAATAAATAAATAATATTAAGTAAGTTAACTTTTAAGGATCAGTTAGAATACAATATATATAAATATTAGACCACATAAATAGGTAATCATTCACAGTATGTTTCCTCCTGGCAGCCTGTTTATATCCAAATAGAACTCTAACTAGCAGTGTGGGCACCTAAGGAGAAGCAACTTAAATTTACTCCTATTGTTGTAAAGATGTCAAAATATTTGCTGAACTATACTAACATAGCTATACTTCAAAGTTTGCAGAAAAAATTACTTGCTCAGCAACCTTGCTCCTATCAGACATATCCTTTTTATTTACCAATATCACTTCAGCAACAACTCTAATTAGGCAATATGCTTTATGCACAGAATCAGAAATCTGCCTGAAATACTAAGAATGCTACTCCGATCTTTGATAGCTCATTTCTCTTTTCCCAAATACATTTCCAAACAAAATAGGGCAAGGTTTTTATCAAATTCCTACACAATTCATTCAGTCTATCCTATTACTTAGCATAGTCAATTTCATTAGAGTATTAAAGGTTGAATCATTGGGAATTTGATGACTTCATTCCAGCATAAGTTGTTTCAGTGGCTCTACTCTAGTTACTACTGACTTCGCTAAGTAACATAATTTCAGCCACTGTTTTGAAGGTATTCTGGTACTGAGGCCATGATTGCTATGTGCATCATTCATTGATTTTCATATATAAGGGTTTTTAAAATAAATTTGGTATTTTTGGTTGCTGGGAAAACAGAACAGAATCCTAGCAAATGCTACTCAAAAAATAAAATAAATAATTCCATGTGCTGTATGAAAGAATCAACACGTTGCTCATAAATTTAGGGCAGTTTCTTAACCAAATGATATACACCCAAGAATAAGCCCTATCAAATTCAAGAATCTTTACATCTGTGTAGAAATGTATAGACCTGCACTGCAAAAGAATTTGTTTCTGTAACATTTCTTTTATCAGAACTCTGCTTTCTCCTTCTGCTTTTTTCCTTTGTGGTTTTATACATTTATTAGTCTGCACTGCAACAATGGGCATTTATTTCATTTTAAGCAGCCCAAAGAATATTAAGATTCTGCTAAAGTCTAATTTCCACTACGATCTCAAACCTTCTTAATTAGAATTACACCTCATCAATTTCAGGAGGACTTACTCCAATTGAAGTGGCATAGAACTGCAGCCTAATTTAACAAGTCAGTCATTTTGAATTTTGTGAAAGCTAATTTAAAAAAAAAATCCACCTCAACAGCCTCATAGAACCAAATTCTATGAAGAGTCAGCTTCTTTTCTTGCATGCCGGTTCTAAGGGAGAGCCTTGGAACTAACACATGATGGGAATGGCAGTCTCTGAAGTCACCCACTTTGCAGTGCAGGAGACCCCATGCCTTACGACAGGGCTGTCCAAACTTTGGCCCTCCTGATGTTTTGGACCACAACTCCCAGAATTCCAAGCCTGTATTGTCAATGACAAAGGATGGTGGGAGTCGTGGTCCAAAACATCTGGAGGGCCAAAGTTTGGACACCACTGTCTTAGGAGCATGTGCTGCACAGGTTGATTCAGGAAATGCAGGAGCTGCCTCCTCTTGTTTCTTTGGCAATATGTGCTAATGGGCTTTTGTCCCTCCCCCCACCACCCTCAGGTATTCACTGGGTAGCAATGGCATTCCTCAAAACTGGAGGGGCAGCACAGTTAAAAGGAGACACCTGCACATCTGCACCTGCCTTTAGCTCATCAGAAGAGAACAGAGCAGTTGCTATGCCCTCTATACTTGGCTCCAAGGAGCACAACCTAAGTAGCTTCATACTAGTTATGTCCCTACCCTATATCTAAATATAAGTACAGTGGTACCTCGACTTGCAAATTTAATCCATTCCAACTGCATGCTCTTAAATCGAACTACTCTTAACTCAGGGTACCTATATAAAAAATTTAAAAAATAAGTTTATATATGCTCTTAAGTCGGGATGCCACTGTGTATTTCAAAGGACGTGTTTGGTTTACCACAAGCTTCTTGGGTATAAAACTCTATCTAGCACATTAGCAGAAATATCTTCACTTTAACGGTTCTTAATCCCAAATAATTGGGGCTGGAGAGGAATGTAAGCTAAATGCATGTGAGCTTCAGGATGACAAAGTAGACAGAAAACTAAGACTCAGGAAACCTGGGTTCAAATCACTGCTTGCTGTGGAAATTCACTGGGGTGTGTGTGGTAATGATAAAACATTTCTTGAACATCTCACATGAATAGAAATCTCTTTTTGTGTTGCCATATCTCCGAAGCAACTTGACAACACATACCAATAAGAAGGACATGAACTAATCACAATCTCCTTCTACAATGTTTCAGATAATTTTTAAAAATTACCATACTTCAGAAAAAGACAGGACATTTATAAGAGACTCAAGAGTGCAGATACACATGAATTTTAGAACTGAGAAAAAGTAAGTATTCAGCTTGTGAATATTTCAGCTTGTGAATTGAAAAATGGGAAACAGTAGTTTTTAAATTCTGTATTTTAATATGTTATAGTCAGCAAAGGTTATCACTTCTTTCTAGCAGCAATAATCAAATATCCAATGTGATATGTGAAAAGGCATGTCTATTTTTCATTATTCTAGGATGCACCAGTAATTTCAGTGATTCTGTACTTAAAACTAGTAGCTGTGTAGCTATATGGAGTGGTAAGTAAATAAATAAATAAATAAATAAATAAATAAATAAATAAATAAGAGGCCAAAACATGCCACAGAAAATCTGAAAACTTGATACAGAAAGTTTTACATGAATAGGTACATCAAAACAGAGAGAAAAGCAAACTAAGAGAATAACATGTTACAATTTCATAACAATTAATGAATTCTTGGGAAATAACATGAAAACTGCTTAAGCTGCAGGGGAAGGGGATCCCATTAGGCCTTCCCTAGCCCCAAAGTACCTCTTTAAAGTCCAGCCTACATCAATTCAAGTTCTGCACAGAATGAAAAGAACAAATACTCTTAATACATTCAATAGTTCATGGATATCTTACCAATCTGTTTATGCGAACAAATTCTTCTGGGGTTTTGGCCCATGGTGGAAGTTCAACATCAGACACTACTGTTCCATCATCCATCACGCCAAGATTGTAATTATTGAAGTTGACAAACATCTCAGGGAGGTAATAAAATTCTGGAATAAGCTCCTATATGGAAATGAAAACCAGTGGCATGTTATAAATTGGGTTTATGGAAGTGTCCCCATTATGGATTCACTGCTATTAACAAGAGAAAAGAGAGTGCAATAGAAAGATATTCAAAACAATTTGCTATCACATCTTATTTTCCATTACATAATCTGTCATCTACTAATTTGTACATCTATTTGATGATCCATGGATATTCATTTTTGCAGTTTCATTCTGTATCCTTAAACATGTGCTTCAAAATTATAGCATCGTTTTCATTTATTCTGATGCATTTAAGCAGCTAAAACGAACTACTGAAACTTCACCTGGGTGAATGACCAAACAATTCTCTCTTTCAATAAAATCAAAGCCACATCTAAGGCTCCTGTACATAGGGGTAGCTAGTGGCCAACTATTTTTATTTAAACTGAAGAGATAATGCTATTTTACTATTATGTTGGAAAATATAGATCTTTCAAATAGGTTTTAGTCACAATTGCTTTTTTATTTTTGTGTTTCTCAAAATGTATTTGTATTTTCAAAAATAGACAAATTATACATCATTAAAATGCATTAGCAGGCAAAAGGACAGCAAAGCAACACTAAGCAACAGTAATGGAAAAAACTATTAATTTCTTGTAGCCTGTACTTCATGAATGGAAAAGCTTAATATTTGTAATTGCTTCAGGAAATGATTGCATAGCAAGTAACTGGTGTAAAATTGGCTTTTGTTCTAACATGTGAAAATAACTTGCCATTTAATAAGCAGAAAAACACATTATGTGCATTTGCCCTAGCGTCTAACTATGTCAGAGGCCCAGTAGAACAGATTTTAAATCCACTTTTGACATGGGTCAATGGATCAGTGGTCTTCCTGATACCACCCTCAGGGTCAACTATGGCCGGAACAGTTTTCCAAATAGCTGAGTGCAATGCCAGGTCATCAGATTATGGACAGGGTCACCCTAGAGTTGCTGAAGCAAGGACAGGAAAAACCAAGCAGGAATTAAGCTATTAAGAGGTTTTAAAGCAGGTTTCAGGAAAAATGGGGGGTGAGGTGGGGGAGAATTGGGAATAGGATGGCCAAACCTAAAGAGTTTTATTTGTCCACCCCCATTTCAGTCATTCTGAAAGTCATTTGAACTAACAAGAATGTTAAAAATTATTAAAAGACATAATTTCTGGAGTACTACTTGTTCACACCTTTTTTCTGTGGAGGAAAATGCTCACTATGTGTGATGGGTTAATAACTGAATTGACTTAAGGTGAGAGATAAACAACAAAATGACTTCAGAAATTTCCTGTATGTGCAACAAAGCAGATATTGAACAGGAACAGGATGGACAGAGAAACAGTTTGACTTCTAATCACCAGTTTAAAAAAAAACACCAAGGAAAGTAAGCTCTTGCTACAATCGAAGGCTGTCTCTTAGACAGGTGTTACTTATTACATCCTGCTTCTTTTAGAGGTTGTCCTCTAATATTATACTTCTCAAATGAAATAACACCTTCCCAAAGTTAAGAACCAATGGTTTTAGCACATGCCTGTCTGTTGTAGGCAAGTATTTACCACTTCCCTGTGACAAATTTTGGTGGGCAGCTTTATTGGGCTAGAAGAAGGATACTCATGGTGCGAGGCACAGAGCAACTAGTGTGCCCAAAGAACAAAGTTAACTAGTAAACAAAAATACCTTTAGGAAGAATAAAAAAATACTGAATAGGAACTTAATGGCTAGTACATATTATAGAAACTGAATAACTTTTTACAAACCATTCCAATGGATAGATCTAAAATAAGAGTTAATCAAGTCCTCAAGGAGAGACAGTTGATATTATTACTATTGTTCTTATTTATTTATGTAACACTGTCAATGTACATATTCTGTCTGTTACAATCAAAGCTTGTTTCTAAAGGAGAAAGATCATGCATACTATAGTATGGAAGGTCTTTAGTTAATGATAAACAGATAATAATTAATTTGTCAATAGGAATAGGCATGAAACAGAAAATGAACTTTTCATTTCGTTTCGTGCTCACTCCCATTTTGTTTCATTCATTTCTTACAATTTTTTAAAAAAATTCATACAAAATGAAATGAAATGAAACTGCTCCCCTGGGTCCTAGAGGCACCAGATTTGGTGCCCGGGAGCCAATTTTAAAAGGTTTCTGCTGAGCTGTTATTGGCTGATACTGACTGGGCCAGGTTTAAAGGGGTCCAGCCAGTGACAACTCGGCAGAAGCCCTCTGAAAATGGTCAGGAGGGCAGTTCCGGCGATCATGCTGCCCTCCTAAGCATTTTCAGAGGGTTTCTGCCAAGCTTTCAATGGCTGGACCCCTTTAAACCCCTTTAAACCTGGCCCAGTCAGCACCACAGGGGCCCTCTGGTACCAACTGGGCCAGGTTTAAAGGGATGCAGCCAGTGACAGCTCAGCAGGAGCCCTCTGAAATTGATGGAACCAAACAGTTCATTTCATTTTGTTTCATCTATAAGGAAATGTTCCTTACTAATTTTGTTTCATTTCATTTTGTTTCATTATGTAACAAAAAGTCATTTTGCTTTTCATTTCCTGCCCATCCCTATTTGTCAAGTTAACAAAAATTTTAACTTCATGTTGTCCAGAACATTTGTTCCCATGGCAACCACCAATAACTTACTATCAAACATAAACTGTTATGCTTCTACTGCACATATGTATATTACTTCTCTCAAGATGCTTTACAAAATTGGACCAATATATGCAACTCGAACTGTTTGTTTTTCCCTCAGCAGAAAATGAGAGGGAAATATATATATTTCAATTAATAAAGACATGTACAGACTTTCAACTCATGCGTCAAACTATTTGATCCTTTTTGAGCCCCATTGCCTTAGACTACTGATACATTTGGGCACATAATTCATGAGAATATAGGGGATAGAAAGTATAATCCAACCAAATATAAAACACAATCCCAATCTCTTTTATATTTTTTTATTAATGATTCAGTTGAAATCAATGTGACTCTGAAATGCCAATGTTTGGATGGATGAGTCTTAAATTGTTCATGACTTGCAGTCTTTCTATGAATTTTCTAGCCTGTTATAGTAACATGCATTCTATTTTACTTAACCGGGGGGGGGGGGATGGGATGTCATTCACTGTGAGTGAATAAAACTGCTTTTACCCATTAATCTGTTTGAAAAATTTAAAAAAGGGTACAAGAAAGGAACTGAACAATGGGAGCACATTAATCTGGTAAACACTAGTTGAAAGCACTGCACACTGTGGGAAGACACTCGTGGCTCAGCTTTAGAAACAATTTTGCATTATTTAGTTTCACACCGCAGGAAATAAACACAGAGCGTATATCCAGTGATGCTTGTCATTGTTCCAGGAAAGCTCTGAAGCTGGTGGATCAAAGCATCAGACTAATCCTAAACTGCAGTGCAACCTTTTCTTGAATTGTGGAAGCTTTATTTTTAAGTGATGATAGTATATTCTCTTTCTCCTACCTACCTGGCCTGAATATTGCAAATTGATAGTTAGATGGTAGGATAGAAGAATGTGCAAATTACACATGCCTTCCTTATTCCTACTTTCTTGTCAGGTAAGTGCTAATGCCTCCCTCCCTCCCTACTCCACTTGATAAGTCAAACATGTGTTTTTACTCCATAGTTATATAGAATGTAAAGCATATTTTACTTTCCAAAAATACTTTTAAAATATTAGACAGATGTGAACTTTGACACAGTTAACTACATTTTGACTTCTACTGCAGATAATTTTCATCTGATGGATCATATAGCAAATAAGGACAGTCATGCTCTCTACTGAAGAAAGTTACATGGGAAGTGATTGAATTTAGGTGAATTTACTAGATGTCAAGTAGCGTTTAAATTGTTGCATACAAACAAGTGCTCTGTTCATAATAAAGGCACTCTCACACCAAAGCAATACCCAAGTGATCCCAAATGGATCTTGGAAAGGAAATCCTACACACTCTTGGCAGCCACTCAGACTCCCTATGTTTTCTTTGAAGCAGGCCCAGCTCCCAGTCATTGCCACCAGTCCTCTCTTTTGGCTACCCCTGCAACACACACACACTGCACTGCCCTCCTGAAATTTTCATCTTTTTCTCACACAAAAATTGGTGCACAGGCCTCAGAGCAACATGGACATTAGGCACAAGCCGATAGCTGGCCCTAGCCATCATGATAAATGCTAATACCAAGTTTCCATTCATTCCCTTTAAGACAGTTACTTCACATCTCTCTCATCGCGGTTCTTGGTCCCGCTTCGGACTGGTATGAGAAAATGTTACTCCACGTTCATTGCGTGACAGTGGGATCTCATTCCGGCCATACCCCCTGAACTGGGATTTCAGCGTGATGAGCCATACCTCTCCCTGACCTTGGGAATTCTCTTATCTCAGTTCCTGTTTCAAGACAAGTGCCCGTGAAGTAAGGCTCATCACGCAATGTGCGCATTCTCCATCTAGTGGCGGGAGTGCAAAGTTGCATTCTCCAGTACAATCCCAATGGCATAAACAATGCATCGCAGAGAGGGAAGAAGGCATAAAACCTCGAACTTTGCTGCTTAACGCATGTAAGGCAAAGTTACGGAGAATTGAAATATAGAAAAACGGAAGGTCAGACCAAAAAAAAGGGAATATGAAGGCAGGGAAGTATAGATGTTGTCACGAAACAAGGACATGAAGTAACAGTCATCACGATACCATCAATCACGCCTGCGGGTAAATGGGAACAGGGACAGAATGAGGACAAGACCATGTGACCGCGAACGACGTTATCACGAAATGAACGTAATCTCCGAACGAGGAAGGATGTGAAGTAACCAATGTGTGTAGTCAAAGTTGCTACACATTCAAGCTGTGAATTTGTGAGGGCATTGGTTTCCTGACTTTCCACAGGGCGTTGCACCCTTAGTGGTGATTGGGAGTGGTAAAAGGACATAAAATAGCCAGCTGTACACCCATGGCTCTATTGCACAGCCATATTTTGTGCAGGCTCAGTTGTTGGTTCGGGGTCAGTGGCAACGTAATCAGTAATAACAAATCAGAGTTAACTCTCCCTGTTTCAGTCTGGAAATAAAAGGGGGATTGATATAGGTTGGACTGCTTTTGTTCTTGCCTGGGTTCCTTCCCACCCATGCTGGTAATATTTCATGTTTGCTGTTCATTTGCTATTAAACACATGTTAGGTTCCAGGTGATATAGATATAGGAGAGAAAGAAATGTACCTGGTTCTCTCACAATAACTAGGGCATTACATCAATGCAATAGTACATGACTATATTGCAGTAATTATCTCAATTATGTGTTGGATGTTTTTACCTTAGAAATGTTTCTGTTGGCTAGCATTCCAAAAAGTCCTTCACCAAACTTCTGGGTTAGTGGTGGTAGCACAGCAAAAACTGTCACTCAGATAAGTGTTGTGTTTTGATGGGGGGTATTACCCTTCCCCCCTTTATTCCTTGAGCAGGAGGATCTGACTCTCAATCAAATTCTCTGCTCTGACCAATAGTTCAAGATACTCTTGATCAAAAGTGTGTCTTTTAAAAGATAAGTTGGCATACAGAAAATTTAAAAACATATACAGTGGTGCCTCTTAAGACGAATTTAATTGGTTCCAGGGGTCAATCTGTTTTAGAAAAAAAATGTCTTAAGAGGCATGGTTTCCCATAGGAATGCATTGAAAACCAATTAATCCATTCTGGAGGAATTTTTCAATGCATTCCTAGGGGAATGCTGTCCCAAACCCCCACAAACAACTGGCAGACTTTTGCTGCCACTCAAGGACGCAACACATGAAATATCTGTTAACCTACGGCAAATTAGCTTGAACAGTGTGATTCATTTTGATATCTTTGTAGTTTAAGAAAACAGGTCTCTAAACAAAGGGATGCATTTTGGATATAATAAATTGGAAGAAGTTAGTCAACATTGTAATAAGATCAGTGTGGATGACAATAATAGCCCAATCCAGGTATGGATAGGACTTGCATATGGCTCCTCCAAACATTTTTCCACCTGAAGCTGCTCAGGGCATTGTACCATACATCAATGCCATAACAGTATGACAGTATTATGAGTTGCCACAGCCTCTAGTGTCTTTCCATTAATAAATCCTTTGCACACCTTGCACATTACTTTCAAATGAAAATTTGCAGTCTTTTAAATCTGAAGCAGAAATGTGCAAGAAGCTAAAGTAATTATGTTGTTGGGTCTTTTGTTGTAAGTTGCCCAAAGTGGTTCTTGGCCAGATGGCAGTAGGTGAATGAATGAATGAATGAAGAATACACATTTTGTGCAGAAGAAAGAGAGGAATTAGTGCCCGCTCTACAGTCAAGTAGATATGCCATTAAAAAACAATTAAAAAGCAGAATTTTACCTCTTGGCCCTCATGCAAAATAAATAGCAAATAACAAATAAGCTCCTTCCAACACATCAATTAATGGTGGGAATCAAAGCTTATATAGCCAACATTCCTTCCACTCATGCAAAGTATTAGGAAGTGAGAGAAGCATACTAGTTTTTCCAAATCAAGACTAACCGTCTTATTGGATTTTGATCTAATGCACTAAGACTTTCAAAATTGCAAGGCCACATTTGTTGATTCTTTCTTCAGTTCCTTACAAAATGCCAAATGCATACACATGCATTCACAGAGAGACAGAGTAGTGGCTTCCAATAAGAACAGCTAGGTCCCAAAGAGCTGATTAAGTTAAAGTTCTACACTGGTCAAGTAGAATTCCTAACTTTAAAAATATGGACTTAATTTCCAAGATATTTAAATACTGTTTTTGAAATGTTCTCCTTATGTGCCTGAAATCAGGAGCTACTTAATTTTTTTCATTTATTTATGAGTATTTTCACCCTGCCTTTTTCCTCGGAAAAGGCCCCAAGGTGGCTTACAATAAGGAGGGACAATATACAGTCCAGTACAATTAAGACATATTCAAGTTTAAGAAAGGGGAATTGAGGGGTATCTTAGAGCATTAGAAGACAACATTAAAGCTAAAAAAGAATGTGAACAGTTACGAAAAGAGTATAGCTTCCATGCAATCATGTACGGTAGACCATCTAAAAGTTATGAGGGAAGGGAACTGACAATTGATAACATGGTGTCAGTGTAATCACACAAGGAGAGGTACAAGCACAAAGTTATAAGTTATAAACACAAATCTGTGTAGCCATGTATGGTAGTCCATCATTCAGGGAAAACTTGCCTCAAGACAAAGATATTTGCCTGTTTCCAGAAAGAGAGCAGGGATGGGGCAGTCCTCGCCTCTAGTGGGAGGGAGTTCCAGAGTCTGGGTGCAGCAGCCAAAAAGTCCCTTTCATGTGTTCCCATGAGATGTATCTGTGAGTGTGGTGGGATGGAGAGAAGGGCCTCTCCTGATGAACTTAACACACGAGCTGGTTCATACTGTGATATTCGATCTTTGAGGTAGCTTGTACCCAGATCGAATAGTGCTTTGTAGGTTAAGGTCAGCA
Organism: Phrynocephalus versicolor; assembly: GCA_023846285.1. Lineage (NCBI taxonomy): Eukaryota > Metazoa > Chordata > Lepidosauria > Squamata > Agamidae > Phrynocephalus > Phrynocephalus versicolor. The sequence continues at coordinate 37,784,291 of JAHTLZ010000330.1, forward strand.
CTTTGAATTGTGCTTGATAGCTGATTGGCAGCTAGTGCATCTGCTTTAATAGGGGTGTAATGTGATCTCTGTACCCTGCCCCACTAGGTCATGTGTCACCAGGCCAGAGCAGGTTTCTGAAGGACTGGGCGTAACTGGCATACTAGCTTTAATTGTGCAGATGCATTCCTGGCCACAGTTGTGACTTGGGCATCCAGGCTCAAGGATGAGTCCAGGAGCACCCCCAAGCTGTGCAACTCTTTTTTCAATTGGAGGGTGATCCCATCCAGTACAGGTTGCATCCCTATCCCTTGTTCTCCCTTTCAACTGACCAGGAGCACCTCTGTTTTGTCTGGGTTTAATTTCATTTTGTTCATCCTCATCCAGTTCATTATTGCAGCTAAACACTCGTGTGAAGTCAAAATAGTAGCATCCATATAATCCGGAGGTGACGAGAGGTAGAGTTGGGTGTCATCAGCATACAGGTGGCACTTAACCCCAAAATTCCTGATAATCTCCCCCAGTGGTTTCACATAGATATTAAATAACATACAAGACAGAACAGAATCCTGGGGAACTCCACAGGTCAGAGGTTGTGGTGTTGAACATGAATCATCTAACACCACTTTCTGCGTTCTATCCTGCAGGAAAGTCTGGAACCCCTTTAATGCAGTACCTCCAATTACCATTTCAGAGAGATATGTCAGGAGGATGCTGTGGTCTATAGTATCAAAAGCAGCTGAGAGGTCTAGTAAAACCACAGATTCCCTAGTAAAACCACAGATCCCCTATCCATTTTCCTGCATAGGTCATCTACTAATACAACCAGTGCAGTCTCTGTCCCATAGCCAGCCTGAAGCCAGATTGAAAATTTGAAATCGATCCAGGTAGTTTATCTCACCCAGAAACCTCTGGAAGCTGTGAGGCCACAACCTGCTCTAGGACCTTCCCCAATAATAGGATATTCAATACTGGTTGATAATTCTTCAGTATTGTTGGATCTAAGGAGAGCTTTTTTAAACAGTGGTTTTACTATTGTCTCCTTTAAGCATGCCGGAATCCTGCCCTGTTGTAAGGAGGCATTCACTACTCTTCCTAACCAGTCTGTCATACCTTCTCTGGAAGCTTTTATGATCCATAAGGGGCAAGGATCCAACACACATATTGTGGCCCTCACCTCCCCAAGGGTTCTGACCACATTATCTGGCTGCAGGAGATGAAAATCATCCCTTAATACAGGACGGGATGGGGGGCATGTTTTATTTACCAGCTCTGGATCAATAGCAGCATCCAAGGTAGCCTGGATCTGTTCAATTTTGCCTGTAAAGTGTTGTGCAAATTCTTCACAGCAAGTTACAGAGTAGTCTGTGTCATCCACCCGTGGGTCAGCATGTTGCAGATGTTTAACTATTTGGAAAAGTTCCATTGAGCAATTCTGTGCCAAATCAATGGTGGTAGAGAAAATTATTTCTTTGCTGCCTCCACTGCCTTGGAATACTTAAGGAACACAGAGGCTACAGAAATAGGTTTATAGTTGTTTATATTTTGACAACTTGCTTTAAAATAATAATAGTGAAATAGTGGATAGAGAGTCTGACTAGGACTCAGGAGACTTGCATTTAAATTTCCACTCATCCATGAAAACTCACTGGGGTAGGGGGTGGGGTAGAACTGGTAAACCTCTCCTTAAATAACCCTCTCAAGTTGAAAATCCTTTTTAGGTTGCTATACGTCAGATGGAATTTGACAACACACAAGACAACACTAGCAACCAACCAAGCTTATATGACTGAAATCATACTGGACCTCTTTATTCATTAAGATGTAGATTGATTTCTAGATTGTGAGTGTATAACTAGATAGATTCTCCTCCCTTCCAATGTACAAGATATCTTTCTTGAAAAGAGCATTTGACTTTCCTGCAGTAAACGAAGAAAACCATGACAGTCTGTGGATGCTTTGTCTTTCTTGCAAACACTATTAGGCTTTAGACATGCAAGAATTTATATTTCTTGGCCTTTTGACAAATTGCTTCACACACACACAAATACACACACATTAATACTTTTACTACCTTTTTAGAAGTATATACAAGTGGCTCTTCCTCCTTGACCTCATTGTATGTAGTAGTAAATTTAATTGTGTAAAATAAGTTCAGTACTGCACGATTATTAATCTAGTTTCAACAAATCTGAAAAATGCATTCATTATCACAAATATCAGTCACGGTTTGACAAACTCACCACCAGACCATAATATTATGTGGATTTATTTCCCCAATTTTTGCATCTCTTGACAAGTATTCCACATGCACAGTAATTCTAATACACTGTAAATCATTAGATATTAGTCCCATAATGTTTAAAACATGAGATAGAGATCTGTCCCAATTAGCGTGCCCTAGTGTATCTAAGAGCATGTGAAACAAAAACAAAACAATATTGCATATTTCTTCTCAATTTACCCTGCTCCTAAATCCCTGTAATTTATCCCTTTACTGCAGCTGCTAGATTATAATGTCTTCAAGGGAAGAACCTAGTCTTTTATGCACTCAGAAGGATAATGCATGTTGTGGTGGCTGACCCATAAATCATCATGAACCACATAACCAAAATCATCAATTTCATTAGAATGTTGTTACCCAACTTCTTTGAGGTTTACCTTGATGTCAGAGGTGTCACGTTGACAATTGCGCCATGCTCTTGAAACTGAAGAAAAGGTTCTATCTGCGTGATCAAACTTGCCTCCTTGCAAGTTCAGAAAAAATGTTGTAAAAGGTTCCTAAGAAAATAACATTTAAAAAAGAAGAAGAAACTGAGATGGTTTCATCATTTCATCAAAAAGGATTTTCATCATTTAAAAGTCTTTCCAAGCCCATCGCATCTGAATCTATTAGTCTATCTGAACAAGGCAAAATAAATCTCTTCTTATGCAGGAGATGAAGGGGACAGTGGGAAAACATGTGTACCATTGATTCCACCTCCCCTTGGGAGCACAGACAGAATCTGTCCACATAGGGTATTTGCTATACCTCCCTCCCAAAACCCTTTGATGGGATAACTGAACAGTGTTATCTCTCCTATAGGGATAAATGCTCTCCTATATGCAGGGTCTTCCAGCTGTGAAAGATACTTGGGCATTCCCATAACATATTTAGCCTCTGTAGAGGCCCAGTTTTATGTGCTATTCAGTGATAACTTCCCTGTAAATATAACATATGTTTGTATATACTTTACACAGTTCAAAATTGAGAAAAGAAAACTGAGCAAATGAAAAGCCTCTTTCTAGTTAAAGGACACTTTAGCAGATATTAGTGGATAATTACATGAAATTAGCTAAGTACAATAAATTGCTTCAAGGATTTATGTTTCCTTGTACCGATCAAACAAAGTTTAATTAATGATGTGCTGTTAATGCTTTCACTAATAAATTGGTTTATAATAAATAAATTATCATTCCATGGCTTGGTTTAGAAATTTAACCTCTTGTAATATTATCTGTAGGTATACCACACTATTCTTTTTTATAAAAAGAGAGCATAAGCATTCTATTTTTAATATTGTATTCACAAAACTTTAATTTACTTTTCAGGAATAAGAACTAAATCCTGTCTAAATTATCTTTATATTTAGTTTGTACCATCAAATTATATTCAAAATTTGGAACTAATTTTACTATCAAAAAGAAGCTATCGATTTTATTCAACTTTCAAATACTCAGTTATTTTAATGTCATTCAAGCTGAAATCCCCACTAGTTTAATCATCTGTTAATTTCCAAAAAATAATGAAATAAATATAGAATAATGCTATACTTACAATTCTTAGCAACCAAGTGAGTGAAAAACTTGCTGTTGAATAATGAGTGCCATAGTGGAACTTTGGAACCTGATCATCTTCCCATGTTTCATAGCGCTCTGCAAAGAATGCAGCTCTTTTTGGATTAAGAGCACCAATGGGCTGAGGAACACAAAAACAGTAGACTCGTCACATAACAGTAATGGTTATCGGTTGTAATATTTAATGCTCTAAACTGATTGCTGGCATTAAAAATAAAACATTATACATCATTTATGCACCGTCATCATTTTTCTTTTTCTTTGTTCAAATACAAAACAGATGGTTTTGTATTTGAACAAAGGTATATTAGGCAAGTGAAGAGGAAAGTGGCCTTTGGTAAAATATAACTACATTCACTAGAAAGCTCAATGAGTGAGGAGGCAGAGGTTGAAACCTGAATTCCCCACTGAGTGTCCGTGGAGAGCAGCCTGTCTATTTTGCCTTGAGTGAGCTGCACAGCCTCAGAATACTCACAGAAGGGAACAGTACAGCAATTCTGAGTATTCAATACCTATAAAACCCTGGAATGGGTTGCCATATGTCAGAATTGTTTTGATGGTGTGTAATTGTTGTTCAGATATAATGGGCAAAATCCAAAACGTTGTGGGTTGCCACAGTGAAATTTCTTTCCACACTCATTTCAGCCCTCTTTACTATGCAAAAGAGCAGGTTTCTCATGGCTTCCAAGCCCTCCATAACTGGTCATGGAGCTCATGAAAGAGATTGCCCTTCACCCTGTTTCAATAGATCTTACTGTTCTTCCAGTGGAATGATACCATGAGATATGGCCGTATAGAGCACTTTGTTGAAAAGTTTCAAGTCATTTTGTAAAACATCATTTCAAAAAGTAAACATTGTATAATTCACATCCATGCATACTGTTAGAAGATATGGAAATGCTTATTTTGGAAAAGTCCTATACTACTCCACTACCATGAATAAATACTAAAACCAACCAGGCAAATCCAACCACAAAAACAGGCTGAATCACATGGGTCTTTTCCCATCCAATCATGACCCTCTTCTCTGGTAAGAAAATTATGCATTGACAAAAACATTATGAATCCCCCTTTATCCCTCATGATAATGGGGTGGGGGGGCAAAACTAGCCCTACCATTATTTCAACAGAGCTACTTGTTTTGAGAGCATAGTGCTGAGGATCGTGAAGCCATTCTCGTTGCCACCTCAAAACACTCCTTAGTATTCCACATCATTTGTCTGACTGCTTTCAGAAGCTCACTGGTTCATTCAGTAATGTCTGGCCATGAAGGGGGAGGTTTCTCAAAATCAAGCCAATAGGGAAGAAAGTGGCAAAAAAGAGAAAAGAAGCCAAAATTTTAGCTACCTTTCTCACAATGTTTTACTTCTAAGAACTTCTTGGCACCAGCCATTATTGAAAAAGCTGCCATCTCCTAGAACGGGCCAGGTAATCAAGAACAGTACAGAACAGCCCAATAAGGCCTCCACTGGGGTTGTGGCTTGGAGTCCTCTTCTAACAGCTTGCCACCATTGTTGTTACTTCTGCTATTGCTTCAGCTTCCAGGGTGGGGGTAATAAGATGCCCAATGTGGACGTGGAGCTTCGCTTTTTGCCGTTGACAATGGGAAACTTTGTGCTCCTTGGGTGCAAACAAGAAAACAGTGGAATGCTCTCCTGATAGAGATCTGCTGAACCCACTCAGTAAGAAGTGTTGACATATTTGTACCTGTGAGAATTTATGAGCATGAGGCTATATTTAAAAGCAAACTATGAAGGCTGTCCAAGTAGACCTTAATGTTCTATACAGTGACAACCCCATATTGCAGATCCTTCAAAAACATAAAGGTAGAAAAGCCATACATTTTTAAAAGCACATTAAGAATTAATCACTTTAAATCAATGTTTTCTTTTAGGAGTCAAAGGAAATCTGATTACCTAGCTCTTCGGAAGTGCCAAAGCTATGCTGACTATGTGTACCCCAAACTTTCAACAGTTATCCACATTTTGACTCCCCAAAGTCTAAGAGCACTGAGTTGGAGAAAAGGAAAAGCACTGATACAACTTTGAATTCTTTTTGTAATTTAGAAGACATTGAAGTACAAATGTTTAGCTTGACACAACAGAATTAATTTTGCTATTTACTGTATCAACAGCACAATGCTTCATTTTAACTTTGTTATATTTCTTTCTTCTCTCATATATTCCTATGGGACACTTTATACAAAAAATGGCATTAACCTTGGCCCTTTTCTAATTTGAACAATACCCCCTCCAGCCTTTTAAGTAGCTGCTACACAGAGGGGCTTTATCTGAGAAAAACAAACACATACTAACGCAAAAATAGGTTCCATCTAATGTTAACTGTTCTTTTTGTTATAGAACCAACTATGTTTGTGTGTAGCAGAATTCAGCCATGGATGCTTTTGATTTAGAAAGAGAGACATCAGATCATTAGTAAATAAATTATTTTTCAGTAAAAATAGGAATAGTGCAGTATTGGTTTGGCACTGATGTTTTGAAAGACATGTTTGAAACTGCTTCTGCTTTTATTATTTTCCCAATATCACCACAGATCAATAGTAACAGAATTATATTTGCTGAATATAAAGCTAAAACCAATTACAATTGATTTAATTCGCTTTTGAAAAAATAAAATAAAAAGTATCATGTGGCGATCCATACAGACAGAATGCACAGTATTGATTTTAACTCCTCTTTTTGTTACATATGGTTTCTGAAAACTGGCAGTAGCACAACTGTGAAGTCATGCTATGTTTATTTGCAAGCAAATGTTTGTATGAAGTTAACCAAATGGGAGAAAAGGCTTAGAAATCAAGTACTATAGGTCTGTGCAGTGACAATGATACACTATCAGCTTATTCAGAGGAGTTACAGTGGGAATACACACATTGAATTATACATTACACAAATGCACTGATTTATTGTGGTAATAACATCTACCTCATTAAAAGATTCTGCTTTGCTGCAGTTGGAAGGCTACATATTGTTTACTGCTATAAATTAATGGCAGTGCACAGAAGACTGTGGAACCGCTGTAACAATAGATCTGTAATGACAGTGCGATATATCACTGCTTCCTCAGCAGCTTCATAATAAAATGAAGACAATGTATTGGGCTAATACATTCTACCATGCTGACCCATATTTTCCTGACAACTGCTCTGAGGGCTTGCAAATAGTTAACTAATTGCCAACCACTTAAGGATTTAAAAAAGGCAGAAGGGAAAAAAGAAAGAAAAATAAAACCAATTCATTCTAAAAATCCACTTCTCGTACAAAACGTTCATTTTACATTTATTGTCACATTTTGAAATTAACAGATAATTGCTGTTCTACTTAATTGGCTTTGGAGTGGCATCGTTCTCATTCGGGTATCAAAGCTAGGAAACTCCCAATTATGATGCATCAGCCATAAATGTGTTTATGGAAACAGAGTGTCAAGAGCTGTTCACCAGGTCACACAGGAGAAGGACACCCATAGCAAACAGCAACTTAAGGTAGTCCTTTGACCTACAGTAGTACAATAGATCTTATTTATTGAAGCAATGGATATAGCTGTAAGAGAGATGCAAATTATATGGCCAATACAGATTAAGAGCAAAGTTCAAGAAGAAGCCAAATAGGTTACTGGTATAATTTGCAGATATTAGTGAAGGAAACATTAGGAACTGCCTCAGTTATATATGCATTAACTTCAAAGTATAAATCATACTTGATTTTCTGGTACCAATCATTTCTTCATTTAAAAGTGTTTTTGTTTAAAGGCATACACACCCCAAATAGCTAATAGCCATGTAATACAATAATCAAAATTTTAAAAAAAATTGAAAAAGAAAGCAATCACACAAATCTTTATTAATCCACCGGGCAAAATAATATAAACTACCAAAACCCAGATTTGACACCTTCATAGCAGAAGAAAACACGTAGGCCCATTAGGTGCTCCACAAAGCCTTCCCTAAGAAACCATGTACTGATAAAACAAGGAGCAGCAGAAACTGAAAAAGACTAAGTAGGATTCCCCGACGATTGCTTTCCATAGTACTGGCACCACAGATACAAAAGTATTCTCCCAAATACCCACTCCTTCTAGTTAATAAAGACAGGAGGGCAATGAAGGTGTGGTTTTCATAAAACAATAAGGAAAGCAAAACAAAGCTGCAGGATATGAAATGGCAGGTAGGTCTCTGAAGAATATGGCTGCACATTTAAGCTCTCCTCTCCTTGCTCCTCCATATGAACATGGTTCTTTGGATATGCCATGGATCATCCCACCGGGGGCATTAGTATGCCCACTGCAGGCTATGCAGCCGGACTGACCCGGTTTTCAATCTCATGTCCTATTTGCTTTCGCACTATCTTACAGACAATACTGTATAGTAAAAAGGTAGATCTGGATTTGCTGAAAGAAAGAAAGAAAGAAAGAAAGAAAGAAAGAAAGAAAGAAAGAA
>JAHTLZ010000330.1:37792956-37821565 GCA_023846285.1 Phrynocephalus versicolor
CACACACACACACACACACACACACACACACACACACACACACACACTGGTTAGACATCCAGCAGTAAACATATGAAACACGTGTTTCTGTGAAGACACTCCTATGGTTTTTCATAAATGTACAATTGAAGGATGTAAAAATAGGTTACAGATGATACCTTTGAAGGATGTGCAATCTTACCTATATTTTAAAATCTATTAATCATTTACCATTTAAATACATTGATCATGTCTGCTGTTACAAGTATGTTATAAGAAGCTTCTGTTTTGAAAACCCAATCCCCACATTGGTTTGCATTAACAAATGTACAATATGCCAGAGATCTAGGGTAACAGTCACATTCCAATTAGCACTGATTAGGCCTTAGCCAGAGCACTGCCTTATGTTTGGCTCACCTCATTTTTAGACAGATACCAACAAGCTAGACAGGATTTGAGGGAGTAGAAGTATTTAAACAAAAGGCTGAAGTAATTCTGAAAGGTTACACACAGAGAGCGGTGGGGTAAAAGAAGATAGAAGAGTGCCTTCCCGAATAGGCTACATTGGAAGACAGGCTAATTGGCTCTGTGAAACAGGGTATGCTTCCTAACTATATTTATTCAAAGAGCATGGGAAGACATAACACAGGTTTTCTAAATTTCCTTATTGTCTGTTAGGGACTAAAGAAATATCAAGGAACGAGTCACACGCCTTCTGTTTGTCAACCCATCATCATTTTAAAAGGGTCACCCTTGTATAGAGGGGGTGATGGCTCCTGCTCTGAGGCCAGGTTGAAATTGGGGGAGGGGAGGGGGAGCACGGTGGAAGTGGGGGAGCACGGTGGGAGAGAGCAGAGGGAGGGGAGCATATGACATCATATCTGGTGGGGGCATGATGTCACTTTTTTCAAATTCTAGTCCGGCCCTCAACAGTGTCTGAGGTACAGTACTGGGCCCCCGGGTTAAAAACTTTGAGGACCCCTGTTCTAGGCTCTTTCTAACTCCATTAGTTCTTTGTCACACAATGGTTATAGTAAAATAAAAAAGCAGAGTTGGCCTAACAAGAAATAAAGAGGAAGGGAGAGGGAGATAGCTTTAGAATATTTTAGAAATCTTCCACTGGTTGGATGTACCTAATGGTTTCCATAGTATTTTGGTATGTCAGAGGCACAGCTGGGGGGAAAAGGTTCCATCCAATACTAACAACAAAGAACAGATTTCATTTGGATAAAATATATTCATATGTGTATATTAAATATAGCACTATCTGAACTATTTCTGGGTTACTGGAGCAAATGAATGCATTTAACTACGCCCAATCAGGGAGATACAGAAAGTTCTATTCATTTTAAATCACAAGTATGTGTTAGCAGAGCCATAGATTTCATTCTATGTGAAACTAATGAAAACAATGGAACAAAAACAATTATTTTAGCCTAATCAACACATAGATATCAGTTGCTCAAATTCTGATAATCATGGCTCAGGCAGCTCATATGCAGTTGCTGCTTTATCTAACTGCCACATATAGCCAATTAACTGTGATCAGTGTTTTATCAAATCCATGAACATTTTGCTGTATATACTGAAGACATGGTGTAAATGCTATTACTGTTATCGCTTCATGCACGTAATTTGATATCTCAGAATTATATCCAGGTCTTACTGTTTCATATCCGCATTTGTTAAGAGCAATTTATATATGTAGTCTTGCTTGAAAAGCTATCTGAATACAAAGTAGCCAAATATGTTCTTGATGACAAATATTTTAAAAATACTACTATTTTAAAAATAGCACAGAGAGAGCGAGAGAGCGAGCATCATCTCTCTCACACACTGGGCACTTTGCATGGGTTACCAGTCCACTTCCACTTTGACTTCAAGATATGGATAACATAAAAAACCCTAAATGGTTTAGGACCTTGGTATCTGTCAGAGTGCCTCCTCCCACCTATAGAGAACTGCCCATGTTACCCAATCTTCCCAGGCTGGGCAACTGAGCTCTGACCCCAAGGAAAATCTAGAAAATAAGAACCAAGAACTGGATCTTCTTGGTGCTAACCCCACACCTTTGGAACCTGTTCCTCCTGACATTTGCCTGCCCCCCTCACTGGGAATATTTAAACAATACTTGAAAATTGGCTTTTCAAGCAGGCTTTCCCTGAATCCTGGTCACAATACCAGTGATGTAGTTTGGCTTGAAGATTCATGCCATCTCTGCCTTTTCTTAATATACTGTTTGATTTCTTTAATACTTTTTCACTTGCTTATCTTGTATCATGTTGTTATTTTATTAATCTGCTATTTTTGCTTTGTTATATATACTTTAATGTTATAAGCCACCCAGAGTAGCCTTAGAGATGGGCACGAAATGAGCAATTTTTCGTTTTCGCTTTCGTTTTTTCGTTTTGTTACGTAACGAAGCGAAAAACAAATTTTGTCTCCAAAATGAAACGAAACGAACCAAAACACCAGAAATTTTGTCGTGTGTTTCGTTTTCATTGCGGCAAATACATGAACTGTGATGAATGCTAACAAAACAGCAATTTTTCGTTTTCGTTTTCATTTTTTCGTTTCATTACGTGATGAAACGAAAACGAATTTTTTTGCAAAAATTCACGAAAAATGAAAACGAACCGAAACAGACCCCCTAAACGACAAACGAAACACCATTTTTTTGAGTCGTGCCCATATAGCCAGTATAGAAATCCAATGAGGGAATAAATGAATGAACAAATTCCTAAACTAATCTGCATGAATTTGAACATTCATAGAATAAGACGCATACTGTATTTCTAGGCACAGATCTTTGACACCAGTATTCATATATCAGTTCAGGCAAGCAACCATAAAGAGAGCTGTATGCATTTTATCCCAATGAGCTCAAAATCATAAGCATGGGTCTGAAAGATGGACAGGCTGAAGTTCTATCTTCTTGACCCACCATAGGGGGACCAGTTGCTGGCTCTCAAGACATTGTGTGGCTCCATCTTGCTACTGCAAATAGCGGGGAAAGTGAGGGATAATGGGAACTGTTGTCCAACAGCATCTGGAAGGTTGCTGTTTCACAATTTCTGAACCAGACACAAATTATCTGAAAATGACTCCTTTTCCTAAACATGACATATTAGATAAAGGAGAAAAAACTGAAAGAAAGGCTTTTGTTTTCAGGTTCCTTCAGTGATTCCTGAAATTAAGCATTCATTTCAACAAAACAGGTATAGATAAAGGTTCCCCCCATGTTTCTCTCTTTTATTAAACCTTTTCTTCAGCCTTTGTCTGTCAAACTGCTGAGGAAAATCTTCAGACAGTAGTATTTTGAGGGCCACATCAGTGGCCAAGCAGAATGCCCAGGGAGGAGGCAAGGGGAATGTGAAGGTGTGGAGGCCCTGATTCGATTGAAACCCATGAAAGAGGAATATTGCTCTTTCTTCGCTTCATCAACACAGTTTTCCACTTGGTGCCATGTATGGAGAAAACTTTCAGGAACAAAAAGAAAGGGAGGTAAGAGCATAGCATTCTCCACCTTCATCTCTTTTAAAAATGCTTTATCTAGTCTGGTGCGCTCCCAGACACATCTGGTGGGGCCACTGTCAGATACAGTACTAGATGGGCCTTTGGCCTGATCCAGCATGGCTCGTCTTCTGTTCTTCTGTTCTTAATCAGAGCTGTGCTTACAGGCTCTATGGTGGGGAGACAAGAGAGAAGGATGTAGGAGTGTGCCAGGGGGCTTCCACAACTAACACTGCTCTGCACTGCTGCCACTGCAAGAGCCCCTGGTGGCTGTGCATCCTCTGGTTCCTTCTCCTTGCCCACATTTCCCGCTGTAGCCAGCCTGGGCTCTTTTTGGCAAGCCCTATGCCTTGCCCTGTGCATTTCCTGGGCTTGGAAAAGTGGGAGGTTGACTGGGCTAGGGAAGAAAGCAGCCATGAATTCGGGCTCTTGTAGTGATGGCTGCCAGAGGCTCTCGCAGTGCCATTAGCCTCCACCACCACCACTCATACCTCACTGCCAGGTCAGGACCACCGGCTTCCTGCCACAACCTCCCCTCCCTCCCTGTAGCTCCGAGAGAGCTCCGTTCCCCACTGTCTTTGCTTCTTGTCTCTTGTTTTCAAAGAAGCCGGCCCTCATGGTGGGGAGTTATTTTTGTCCCCCCCTTTATTGCTCAGCACCTGGATTCCCTGATGGGGTTGGGGGAGACACACACAAACACAAACATACACGCCACAAGGAGGAGGAGGAGGAGGAGGAGAGGACACGCAGGCAGGCAAGGCAGGAGAAAGGTAGAGTCTCCCTGCCTTACATGCGCATCCTCCTCATCCTCCTTGCCCCCCCCCCTCAGTGACCCCCATCAGGAAGAGTTTGGTGGGGAAGCGTGGAAAGCAAGCCTCAAGGTGGTGAGTTCCTGGGGCTGTACCCTGGGAAAGGCTGCACAGCCGTGCCTCTCTCTCTGTGTGTGTCCCCACCCAACAGGCAATAAAAAGCAATTAAAGGGGGGGGCAAAATAACTCCCCACTTTGAGAGCTGGGTTCTTTGACAACAAGAGACAAAAAACAAAGCTAGTGGGGAATGGAGTTCTCGTGGAGGGACAGAGAGCAAGAGAGGTTGTAGCAGGAAGCCAGTGGTCCTGACCCATGTCAGGCTGAATGGTCGGCCCTCACAAATTTTTACCTCACCAAATCTGGCCCTCCTTGCAAAAAGTTTGGACACCCCTGATTACTGACTTTAGTCTACCATACCTAACAATAACAAGAGTGGGGGAATATTCATATGGAGAGAATGCATGGATCCGCAGCCAACCTTCTACCTCTTAGTTGTTGTTAAGACACTGAAAACATAGCTCTGGGTATCATATGTGATATTTATCCAGGCCCAAATCCAACAGAAAGCAAATACAATCAGTGAAATATTTGAAGTTCACTGTTAATACTGCATAAAGCATTATGTTGTTTACAAGGTTGGGTTAAAAAGTCAAATACTTCTGCAGTACTCTTAGCCATTCAAAACAAAGAAGAACACATTTTCTGGGGAAAAACACTTTGTGTTCAACACTTGATAAATTATGAGTTGACACGTATTTCTGTCTCTTTTTAAGCATACCCATGTGGAAAGTTTTCTTTCCCAATACATATTTTTTATGTTATGGCCCAAATCCTAAAGCTTCATGAAATAAATTGGACTAGAGTAGACTCATTGAATCTTATAAAGGAGCTAATACTCTGAATCCTCATTGATTCAATGGGCCTACTCCAGTGCAATTTATTATGCTAAGCACCAGGATTTTGGTCTGTATAATGATGAGCTGACTACATACTGGTATACAAAAAATCTGTCTTATTATGAGATGCATTCCAAGTATTATATCTTTCTTGCACTTGATAAATTACACATACACACACACTGTATTTTTCCATCTATAAGATATTCCCATGTATAAGACGACCCTCACTTTTCCAACCAAAAATTACAACCCTCAATGTTTAGTCTAACAATTTTAGACAAAAATACACTTATACATGAAAAAATATGGTGTATATGATACAATCTTTGTTGGGGGTGTTCAACTTACTGAATTAAAAAGTATCTGTGCAAGCGTAAGGTCTGTTGTGCTAATGAAAATGAATTTTAACACAACAAAAGACAAAACAAGACATTAAAAAGACAATGGAAAACACTGTATGCTACATAAATAAAATATGCATTGTTTATAAATAAAATATGTCACACTTATTCAGTTAAGGAATAAACAATCCTTCCACAACAGAATAGCTCATGGGTAATACCTTCCTTAGTGTTTGTCTGGAGTATTAATCAGAATGACAGTCATGAGCAAAATCTTGTTCAGTTCCTTTGTTTCAACCTTTCTGACAAATGTTTAAAAGATGCCAAACTGAAACCACCAAAAGGGAGGGTCTTGTAAATAGAAGAGGTACGTATGTTGTTTTTAGAGTTTCAACAGATGACCACCTTAACAAGATTATATTCCCTCATCTATAAATCTCATTGATGCGCCCTGCAAAGTCCCAAAAATATAAGATGGTTTGGAATACAGTATATCAGCGTATAACTTGCTGACTCCATACCATAGAAAGAGTTCTGATAACCAAAGATCTGCCAATATCTTCAAATAGCAAAGGCAAGCTTTTTCCATCTGTGCTCAAGTTGGAGCACATTCAGATGAGCTGTTGCTGAATCTGTGTAAGGTGTGGTAATAGCTTTCGGTGGCATGCAATGATGGTAACAAAGTACATTAAAACTGCAAACATGCATAGGTCTCAAGAGCAGACCATTCTATTATTAAAATTGTTATAAGTATAGTATGTATTGGAAAACTATTAAATTGCACTCTCTATGAAACTGATTTTTAAAAAAACAATCCCATTTCAAGAAACATTTTGATACAAAATTCAGTTGTATTACTTTAGACATTTACACCATTTAAGAGCAAAAGCTCTAAAATTCCCCGTAGAAGCCTCACACCAGATAAGATCCTAAATCCTGAAACAGCCAAAAACAAGTAATTTTTTAAAAAAAAATAAGGCATCCTCACTATACAATATACAGCTCAATCAAAACTGAAACAGTAATTTTTTGTTAAGATTTTTGACTTTTTCCATAGAATTTGGGATAACATAAGACTTTAACTATTCTCCTCTGTTGTATTTTGTTTAAATGTCTGTCAAAATAAGCAACACTGATTTTTTTTTTAAAAAAAATCAGCAGTATATTGAGCTCAGTCAGATTTACTCCCTAGTGTGTGTGTTTAGGATTACCGCCATAATTTCTTTTTTAAAAATGGCCAAATAATGAATACAAGCACTGAAGAATAAAGAAAATATAGTTGTAGACAATGCAATGAGAATATTCTGTATAGTAATCAAATTCTGAAAAATGGAGTCGGACAAGAATATAGCATAAATCAGGAACAGCACTTAAAATTCACTAGATAAAAGCAGTGTTGTCTGACCAACTGCAATTAAATGCAAGAAGAGTGGACGGTAAGGTGAGATGCAGATTGCAAAAACATTCACTGCCAAACACAAACAAAGCCTGGCAAGCAGCAGCAATAAATCAACTCTCAGGCAGATATGCTGCTAAAATATTGCACCAGAGGCTAAAATAAATACAAAAGCCATCTGATTTTTAAAATATATATATATATTCCATGGCATACATATAGTACAGTATAAACTTTATGCACAGTGGCCCTGTTGAGCCTTTAGGTTTTTATTTTTCAGTTGTCAAAAGATAGGATTTTCTCTCTATGCTTGATCATCACAGGTCTTAAAACTTTTAAAATATATAACACTTTTTACCATCTTGATTTTATTTTGCCCTCTGGAAGGAGTCACACAGCCCTAAAGAGTTCAGCTTGCACTTATATACCAAACAGCTAACATTGCAACATAACCGGGGGGATTCAGTTGTAGGCATAATGAGCTAGCAAACTCAATTATGAGATGAAAAAAGATGACAGAGCTACAAAAAGTTAAGCATCTCCTTCTGACAATATTGACCATGTCAGCAAGTTGTATCTTCCAGCTTTCTTGTTCAACTGTTGTTGCCAATATGGTCACCGTATACATCCTGCTGGCGCTGCAAACTCTAGTATGATATTCAACTTATCCTTGAACAGTGGAAAGTTGGGGGGAGGGAACTCTGTATAAAGTAAATGGGCATTATTGCTCATGTGCTTTTGAAAGCTTCCCATCTCTTTTGAAGCTACTTGTGAAGGGCTGAAACGCACCAAAAGATGCACTGAGTTTCCTGGACCGCTATTCACTGTCAAAAATTTGATTCACAAATATCTACCAGCTTATTTGGAAGCATCTTGTCCTGCAAAATGGCCAGATCAGTTATCAGCTATGGTACAGAGACTCTCTCTTTCATTTTGTTCGAAACAGGTTTGGAAGCTAGAGAATGAATGTTGAGTATTCCTCTCTGCTTCGGGGGAAGATAAGGAATCTTTGGAACTCTAGACATTTTGTACTTCAGTTCCTAGCTTTTCTAGGTGTCATGCTGAAAGGCAATAGATAATAGGTAGATCGATCGATCGATCGAGAGAGAGAGAGAGAGAGAGAGAGAGAGAGAGGTGGTACAAAATATTGAGAGAACCAAAGGCTCCCCACCACAGCCCAGTGCAGTGGTGGCGAACCTTCAGCACTCCAGATGTTTTGGACCACAACTCCCACAGTCCTTTGTAATTGGCAGTGTAGGATCAGAATTCTGGGAGTTGTCCAAAACATCTGGAGTGCCGAAGGTTTGCCACCACTGGCCTAGTGTCTCTCCAGCTTCCTACAACCCTCATATGAGTTGGATGAAACCTTAGCTTATTGCAATATACTGCTTGTTTCCATTTAACTAAAAAGATACAATGCAAAAGTAATATAAATATAAGGTGGCTGTCGTGATAATTTGGTGAGATAAAAAAATTCTCAACTCATGCATTCTAATTTGTCTAGAAATCTCTCAATTGTGCTAAGAATTCATTGTCTTGCATCCGGACACAGTTTAGATTATAAACATTTAAGGGATTACAAACCCATGAGAACTCTAACTGGATTGACGTGAGACGATTATTTTGTGTGTAAAATGTATGTTCTCTTTATTTTTAGTGTGCATCCTTCTCTTTAGGAAAGTCTGGAACTTTTAAAGCTTAAATACGCTTACTCTGCAATTGCATATGCATTTTGAATCCAGATCAATATTCCTGGGCGAGATGGTTAACTGTACAAATTAACATACTTTTGCAGCAGTTCTAAGAGGGGCTCCCTTACCTCTATCAAATATTTTAGTAGAAATGAAATTTAACACAGTCTAAACATATATTTGAAAATATCACATGGAAAATAATACCTTTGATAAATCTCTGTAGTTACTTGGAAGTGTAAGATCCAACTCTTCTGATTCATAGTTTGTGATTACCCATGGAAATACTGGATACTGGTTTAAGTCATTGTATGTACGTCCTGGTAAACAAGAACAATAAGACTCCTTACAGAGGCAATGCAGTTAAAAATCTTTGGATGTTCAAAATAAGAAAGATTTTAATTTCAAAATTTGATCCACTAGGCAAAAGGGACACACTGGTGATCACAGCTTCCTTATTTTAATCGTCGAGAATAAAACAGCAGACATTTCTGGTAGTCAGTTTGCATGTTGATGACATTGTGGTGGAAGCCACTTATGACAATTTATAAAAGCCAGCAGATGTTATGTGAGGACAGTCAACATTGTAAATGCCAGTGCTGCCCAATGGCTCCAGGTTCTTCTTGGACTGCAACTCCCAGAAATCCTGAATACAACAGGATGATGAAGGTGTATGGGAATTTTAGTCCAAGAACATCTGGAGACCTAAGATTGGGAACCACTGGTCTAAGCTGATTACCATATGGCTAATGGTTTAGAGAAAGTAGAAACATATCATTATTTTCTGCCACATATAGCAAGGTTAATACAAACCAAGTATCGTAATTATCATTCATATCAACACTTTAAAGAGAATGAATTGATTCAACCACAGAGATTCCTGTGGTATTTTAAAGACCAACATGTTTTGTTCAGAATAACCTTTGGTGAACTGCATGCACACCATGTAAGCAGATACACCTGTGTGCCACAAAACTTGTCATTTTGCTGCAATTGATCCAAGATTCGCTACCCCACCTACCAAATTTTTGGGGAAATGATTAAAATTCATAGTGCATGACAAAAGTAAAGCTGGGGGTATTCGAGTACAAGAAGTACAGGTTAGCTCTCTAAAGATTATTGGCTTAGTTCAACATGATTGAAGTTTCTTGTCCTCCTCTCACAGTGGCAGCCAGAAAACTAACTTTTCAAGAATTTTGCAGACTAGAACTAGTTCAAGTTAGCATAAGAGTATATCCATGAGGTCTGCCCCCTTCCACTTCTTCTGATGGAAACTATTCTACAGCTTGGGCATTGTTCTCCTTTCTTCCATCAAAAATGAGAGAAAAGGTGCTAATTTGTATTACATTTTGACCAAGTGCTGAATTAAAACATTTTAAAAAATAATTTAAAAGGATAGCAAGAGAGAATTACAAGAACCACTTGTAGAAAAATATGCATAGGATTACTGCCTTCCACATTTTATTATCCCATAATAATCCAGATTTGAATTCATAAATTCAGGATACAATAAAACATGCTTCAAGTTACTATTTACCTAAGATTGTTGTTAAATGTTCTTATCACAACAAAGCTAATGTGCTATCTCCGTTAGTGGGGAGGGTTTGCATGACCTCTCATCTAGATTTTTACAGAATTATTTAGAGGAATGGCCATGCAAATCATCCCTGCTAACATATTCCTGCACTTACTACTTTTACTCAAAATGCAAACTTTAACAGTTTCTCAAACCACATTATCCATGGGAGATTGAGAGTCAATAATTTTCAGTTGTCTAAATGTCCCATGGAAGTAGTAGGTATGGTAGGAATCGGTTGCTGTGGTCTGTACTCTATGAAGAAGTAAGGATCGAGGTTGCTTAGCAGCCTTTTACTAGAAACATACTTTCAGACAAAAAATGGGATGCTTCATTATACCACACATCCTTCTCCAGCTTTACATACATTGGGATGCTAGATTGGGAGAACAATTCCAAAATAACAAAAAAAGAACCTTTGAAAGAGCCAATAACAAATGTGCTACTAGGAGTCAAAGGTGGTAATAACCTACATGCCATCGCTATAGACCTCGCTTGGATTTTTAAAACTAATGATTCAGTTATAAAATTAATAACGCTAATTCAATAAATAAAATATTTTCAGAATGAAACATTAATGGCAATGAATTAGTTTCCCCATTTCTAACGGCAAAATCCAGCAACTTAATTTTCAGAAGTATTGTTCCAGGCTATGATTTAAGGATATCAATTCTCCATTTATTAATAAACAAAGAGAAAATGTTTAAATAATAACATAAAAACATAAGAACAGCCGTGCTGGAACAGGCCACAGCACATCCAGTCCAGCATTCTGTCTCACACAGCGGCTCACCATTTGCTTCAGGGTATTCACAAGCAGATGTCTTCACCTGCTTATGATTCCCTGCAAATGGCACTGAGAGATATCCTGCCTATCTCTCCAACCCAGAGGTTGTCCTTAGGCATCCATAATGATAGCCATTGATACCCCTGTTCTCCATGAACTTGTCTAATCCTTTCTTACAGCTGTCAAGCCTGACCGCTGTCATCACTTCTTCTGGCAGGGAATTTCATAGACCAGTAAGTCTCTGGCTTAAATCCTTGTTGTTAATTTATACATAATGCTGTGCCAAAATGAATCATTAGTATTGCTATGACAAATATCCATTATTTACCTGCTATTGTATTTAGAAACATGAGATATTCAAAGTTTGAAATTTCTCTGTGTTGCCATCGTTGTGTCATATTTGATGCTTTAAAGATCTGACGTGGACTAGCCATAGAAATGCGCCTAAAAGATAAAAGTCAATATACCATGTAGGATACAGTGAAAACCGTTACAAAGTACTACATTATTTCTTGATATCAGAAGTCCTAAGAAAATGTAATTCTTTTTTTAAAAAATCTAAAGGAATCATAATTACAACCACCTGCCAAGTTGTAACTCCCTCTCCTTATAGAGAAAACAAGAAAAATGTCCATGAACTTGACTCGTGAGCACACAACTACCAGCTGCCATTTTTAAATCATGGTAGCCTAAATAAGTGTCACTGTGGGCATGGAAATGGCAGCAAGAAATGAAGGGTTTATCTATGTATAATAAACATGGGGAAATCACATTCAAATTGGTCACTTTGTATGAGCAAACAAGGGCAGAAGGACTGGTTGGATCTCCCATTCTCTGCATTTAGTTCACCCATACACTGAATGATTATACAAGGCTCTATGTCTGCATGGGGCGATCTGAAGAGAGCAAATCTTCAGAGCTGCTTAAACCAGGAAGAGGAAGGTACCCTTGTCATGATTCTACTTCCCCTCTGCTTTTATGACCATTGCGATAGGTGCCTTACAAAATGAAATGCACAAGCTGAAAATGATTTCCAAAAGCCAGAAGACTCATTGTACCTGGTTTGGGGCAGTCCAAAACTCGTACCAATTCCAACACGAGGTAGACAATTTACCACTTTTTTAACTGTGGCAGAATCTGGGAAGTTGAACATAACAGCAACTGTGAAGAAACAAAATAAGTAATATTTTACTTACTGTCATTTTTATGTATTTGTGACAAAATAGAATGGAAGGCTTAATGCCGGAAATGTAGCACATACTTCTTTCCAGTACTTCCCAAAACAATATTTTTGACTGTAAATATCATAAAATTAATTTAAAATAAAATGGGTTTACACGAGTTACTAGCATAGCAATAAGACTAAGATGTCTGGGAAGATTCTAAGTCATCCAGGTGAGGTTATCCGAAAGATGAAAATGTCAACTGAACTTCTTTTCTTGTGAGATCTTGTAAGACTAAGTTGGACATTGCCGGTTTCCCAGGAATTCATGGAGAGTTTCCAACACACGCATCAAAGAAGGTACAGACAGATACAATATATGGGAGATAAGTTTTTCTTCGAAAATGCAAATAATGAATAAGACTCAGTGTGATATAGTAGTTAAGGGTTGATCAGGAACTTGGAAATCCTGTTTGTAGTCCCTACTGAGTCATGAAATTCACTGGATGAACTTGGGCTATTCACAGTCTCTTAAACAGGTTGTTTCAAGTACTTTATATTATACATTGTCTCGAGGTCACTGGAAGAAATATATGCTACAAATATAGTTGCATGACATGAAATAAATAACTAGATATAGAGACTTCACTGTTTGACTGCAGAAAGTAGGTTCCCTTAGTTAAGAAAAGTTTCTTCTTATAAAGAAATAACTAGCATTTCACCTATGAAAGCCAACAAAAAGCCAAAAAAGGAAAAGATTCCAAAAGCCAGCTGGACCATATTACAAAAGATATGTGTGGTCTACTTTTTGGCTTCTCTTTCATATGATGATGGACATGGAAATAGAACAATGAAGGCAATTTTAGTTTGGAATTGTGTTGGATCATGCAGATTTTTTGTGTAAAGCATGTGTAGATTTACTCATTATGGGAAGAGTAGCAATGGGGAAAATAATAAAAGCGAAGCAAAAAGCAGTGTTCTGCTTATATACTGTCCCATAGAGCTTAAATCACTCTCTAGAGAGTTTACAATTTAATTATACACAATCTTTACACTTCTCCTTTCTTTCTTTATGTGTCTTTCTGTGGCCATTTTGCCAATCCCTTCTTTCAACTATGTCACAGAGTTTTAATAGGAGGTGCTAACATTTCCTACATCAGATTTATGTAGCCTTCGCAGTTTGATGTCCTCAAATTATGCTGTATTACAGCTGGTTGCCATAAAATTTGGAGGGCTGGATTAGTAGCTATGCTCATGGCTGTTGCAACCACCAGTTATTTCTTATTCTGTTATATTTATATCTCTCCTTTTTTCAAAAGAGGTCAAGGTGATAGGTATACTTTGTTTTCTTCCCCACATCATCCTCACAAACTTATTAGTAAAGTTAGCTAGAGAGCACGCAGAGAGTTAAAGTTGCTTAGTGAGGTTCATGTCTCAGTGGAAATAACAACCTGAATCATCCAAATCCAAATCCAACATCTACACAACCCTCTGTACTACTCCGTGCACCAGCCTCGCTTCCTAACTCTTCAATCTCCATCCTTTTCGTAGTGATTATTCATGCTATATTGCTGGAATAATATTTACATCTTGATAAGAGCATATCTTAACTATATGTAGAAGGGTTTGGTGGGTGGACAAGCAGAGGACCAATTGCCTCCCTTCACACTATCTCCTCTCCCCTACCAAAGTATGAAAAGGCTATTCACATGCAGGATGGGAGAATGCACTCAAGGTTGCAAGCTGCAGCCAACATAAACAATGAATCACATTTTAAAACCCAGTCCATCTCCAGTCAAAAAATGTGAAGAAACAGGAAAATGAAACGTTACACAAGCTGATTGTGGATGTACATTTTAAACTCTCAAATCCCAGTTCTAGTATAATATTACCTCTGTTTGCCATAAAGATTTCCAGTGCTGTGTTTTGCAAGAGATATCGTCGAGAAAAGATTGACCGAATATCAGAGAAAAGCCATTTTCCATGCAGTCCTTCTGTGTAAGCAAGTACCTTTAAAAAAGAAGGGGAAAGGCAAAAATTAAGTAGGTCCTCTGTTTCCCCTTCATGAATGTTAAGACATACAGCGAGTACACACTGTTCTGCTGCTTGCTTTTCTCTTTTTAAAGTGTTCTGCTTATATACATTCCCATATCACTTCAAGTACTCTCTGGGTGGTTTACAGTTTAATTACAGTATACAGGCTACACATTGTCCCCCCACCCCCCAGCAAGCTGGGTACTCATTTTACCAACCTCGGAAGGACGGAAGGCTGAGTCAACCATGAACCAGATACCTGGGACTGAACCCCAGGTCGTGAGCACAGTCAATCAAATAAAAGAAAATAAAAGAAAGAAAGGAAAGAAAGAAAGAAGTACTTTAAAGACTAACAGTTTTATTTCCTTTTGAAATTTTGTAGATTAGAATTCACTTCCCAAGACTTGCGTGTGAGGAAAGGGATTGTAATCCACAAAATGTCATTGTAACCAATTGCTTGGACAAAAATTGACAATACTTATTTCAAGGCCCTTGTTACTCAGTCTAAGGACCAAACAAGATGTTAACTACACATAAATATAATTAATATGCAGATAAAAACTGAGCTTCTTGCAGAAGGGGCAAACTGTGTTAGAACAGCAGAACAGGAGGGATAATGTTTTGTCCTCTTATGCAGCAGAAAGAAATCTTATAACAAAGCTGCTATTACTTTTAACATAGAATCCTCCCAGCCATGTTGTCCATCACGCTTAAATTCTCACTTCTATCAGTTGCTTGATTTTTAAATAACTATGCATTTTAATTGATCTTACAGAAAATGGTACATCTACTGTAGTGAGTGTATCATAACTGCCCTGGGCAATTTATGCTGCTGAAATATAAACTTCTATTTTAAGATCATTTTGTCCCAGATGATTGAAAACTCAACATAATTGCACTATACAGCCTACAGTACCAAAGTAATGTCTTACAATTCCTGTAATCCCATTCTGACAGATGCCTAATATGCCTACATGGCTGAAACTAATTTTTAAAATGTCAATTTCTTTATTTTACTGCTTTAAAATTTGGTCTTTCAGCTCAGTGCTATTATTTTGTGCTTAGGAAAACTAGAACTGTAGTTTATCTACAATGGGGGCAAAGGGAAATTATACAGGTATTTGCTTTCAAATGTTACAATCCATGTAGAACACGTACAGAAGATAAAACTGGGAATTTTAAAGTTACAAGATTGCAAATGGTATGAAATATATCCCTAATACATTGATAGAAATCACTACTGATCTGAATGAATGGCTGAGTGAATTAATCCATTAAATAACTAAAGAAGGCAATTACAATTTACCGGTCAAAGAGCAGCTGAAAATATGTTAATACACAGTGCATAAAACGAATATTCAGAGTCATGCCTACTATCTGGACAAGACTTATCCTACTATTAGAGTGAGGCACCCACTTCAAGAAATCAACTTGGGGCATTACAGATAGGCACTAAATTCTTGCTTACTTTATTCTTCCTATATTATTTACTGTCAAGAATTTGGGAAATGCGTTTGCAGACCATTCTACCTCTTGTGCCAATGACTTAGGTTTAAGATAAGTAACAAGGAATCCTGGAACATCTTAAACAGAATTAATCTCATTACTGCAGCATGAGTTGTTATGAAGGATGAAATACATGCACACATGCATAGCTTCAGATACAGTGTACGTTGGGTTGGGCAGGAAATGCTTTTTGCTTTTCTGTCTCAGGCAACAAAGTATCTTGGCCCAGCCTTCCATCAAGATATTTCACATCTGCAGAGCTTTTGAAGTTATAGGCCAGGATCAAAACTAATACTTCAAGTATATGAAAGGCACCCATATTTTATTTTCCTTTTCTTTTAGTAGTAGACCCTTAACATACTTCAAATTCCTGCTTGCTTTTGACAATTCACCTACATTGTGCATTTTATCTCCCCTCAGGATCCCTGTACTCTTGAGTCTACAGTGCTTCTGCAAGCTTCGGCCATTAAATGGACTGGGGTAGAAGAAACAGGGACCCCAGGGAGATCACATCACTTGTAGTATATCATAAAATGACAGAAGGAAGGAGTGGCAAGAAAAGATAGTCACCTGCTTTCAGAAGTAGATATATCGATTCTGCCTTCTATATCTAATATAACTTTTGCACAAATAAAACCTTTAGTATTTGAATAATAGTGGTATTTATGATACTCCTGGTTTCCCCAATAATACTGGCAAGCAGAATGCAGATTAAAAACTCACATCTTATATTAACTGGGTAAAACTTGGTCATAATGGAAGTAGAACTGGACCACTAGTATACTCACAACTAGAACTACAGAACCACCAAGAAACAAAACCAAACAAATTCTGAGGCATTAACTCAGAGGAGATCTCCGTTGAAAAGCAACTGACCCTGACTAAAACAGACCATTTCTTATTGGGATGGTATCAGCTTGGTCTGCAGCTTCACTTCAAAGTCTCTAGAGTTCAATTAAAACTGGATTAGGTGAAAGCAGACCTTCTTCAGGACTTTCTCTTCTTAGAAACTCCACACATACTGACAGCGCCCTAGACAGAGGTCTAGCCCTCCAATGAACCAGTTGCTATAGAAACTGCATCATTACTGCTGCTCCACTGTTATCACACAAGGCATAATAGTTTGAATGATATAGAACATAGACATATCCTTCTCTAGTATATGCTACTTCAGGTATTTTGAAAAATGTATTCCTAAATTCCTAAATGCATTTTTCTTCATCAAGCACGCATACAATTTTCTGATTACCTACTACAGAAAGTAATTTTAAAGAAACAAAGAAAAGCTAAAACTCCAGCTATTGATTCAATAAAATATATCTGAGATGTTCATCTGCAAACCAGATAACAAACAACACAATCCTATATGTATCTGTTCAGAAACAGGATTTACTGTCAGATACCGCTGTACAAGATTGCAGCCTCGGGCTTCAATTTGCAACCTTTTTTTTAATTCCCTTCTTACACCATCCACTATGAAAATGTGCTTGCCTAAATATGCTTGTTTACCTTTCTTTTCAAATAACACTCACTTATAAGGACTTATTTCTTTAATTACTATGGGCATGGAAAATAAGTTACGAATGTTACCTCTGTGAATTGTATAAATCCACTCCTGGTATAGCATAAGGATGCTTCTAGACAAGGTCTTTAGAATGCAATTGCACTGCAAGGAAATGTGCACAAGTCCACATGTCATTGCCTCTCCCATTTGCAGATCTACCATATTGTCCCCCTGTTACCTCTATCTTTTATCACAACAGACAAATGTTTATTAAGGGAAATGCTGGGATAGTTGCACAACATCATCTTATTGTGAACTGCATTAAGAACACTCTGTCTGAAAGCACCCGTCACTAGGAAGCTATTGGATATTTTAGTAGAAGGAAGCCTGTCACATAAAAGCTTCTAGAACCATAGATTTTTTTAAAAAAATTATGCATTTGTTTTGAATCTAACATTTATGTCATTTCTGAAATAGAAAGCAAAGATCTGATGCAAATAAAAATGCTGTTTGCCATGAAACTGCTATAGTACTGTAGAGAATCTAATTACATATACAGTATATGGTCAGAAGGCAAAACACAGAAACTGGTAAATTGTACACTGTATATTCAAAGGGAAATCATGATGTCAGAGAGAAAAATATTAATCAGACTTTGTATGAAACCACCCACAAAACATTTATCCTTTGCAAGCGTAATGAAATTTCACTTTCAGATGTACATGTGATCCATAGTTAATTACTTGAGTAGCAAAATGTCACTGAATTCCATACAGAGCAAAAGCTTCATGTGTGTGGGGATTCTTCATGTGCTTACAGTATTTGTATGTGACACATAAACATACACAGCAATTAATGAAAAAAGAAAAGAATAGTTCACACAATGTTTAATTGCCAAGCCTTTATTCATGCAGCTACTACTTTCAGTAACCGAACGTTATTTTGCCCTCTTACCTCAGTGAGTGCTCATATACAATCCCATCCAGTTCTTTCATAAGGGACAAATGCAATTAAAAATATCCATTATTTTAATGTTTCACTAGACATTTTACCAAGCACAATGAATTTTAAAGGTAAGTAAATAAATAAAAAGCTCTGTGACCTTTGCATCGATCAGACTAAAATGCTTTAGGTTTGAATACAGAGGCAAGACAATTTAGTGTGTGTGGGGAGATTCTTATGTTTTCTCTTCCAATTACTGCAAGAGATGATAAAACCACAGCAAATGATGTATCAGCTCATTTTATCTTATCGCTTTGGGGCTAGGTGACAATGAAGTTCATATTTCACTGGTTCCCATTGAAGATTGTGAAAATTACTTGCCCTCCTGACCTGAAATTTCACTAGAAGACAGAAATTTCTCTTCTGCAAAGTAATGCAATTTTTCATATGTCAACCTTTAGCCCAGCTTTAAAAATTAATTTCATATATATTAACCAATGATATTGATATTTTCACAGAATGCTCTTTGATACATGAAACAGTGACTGACAAATTGATGTTGTCTCGGATGGGTAAAACCTGTTTTATTGTAAGCTGGTGTGGTAGAGAGACGCATAAAAAGCTGAATTTTTTTTTTCATAATGCATTATTTGTGTTGACCTCATGGACCTCAGAGTCCATGGTCTTTAAATTATTCATTGACTTTTGTGATAGTCTTTTGCTTAATTCCTAATCCTTTTCCATCTCTGTTGTTTTCAAATGTTTTTTTTTTTAAAGCAACGTTGCAAAATTTAGACTTCTTTGCAATTCGTGGCTATACAGCACATCTCCACAAACTAAGGAGTATGGTCAAGCTTGGGTGAATTCAAGCAATTAATATGATCCTCATAAACCACATGGCACCGGTGAACAGTCTGCCTTAATGATGGCTGGCATCTGGCTATACCCAATTGTTACTTGCAGGATGGATGCCTCAGCAAAAAAAGGTAAATCCCACAGAATCCTGATAACATGGAAAGAGGCCAAGTAATGGGTCTCTTGGCAAGGCAACAGTCTATGCCAGCCCAAAATAGGAGCGAAGCAATCAATAAACTTTATCCAGAGCCAAGAAATAAATATTAAGGAAGAAACAAACACAGGAAAGCAATAAACAGCCAGGAATTTAATAGAAAAGCAACTGCTGAGGAAAGTGCTTAATCTATTCCACTTCTATGTAGTTCTTCTAGCAGACTAGAACATGGAAAGACAAGATACAGCTCGGTTAGAATTGCACGAGAACCATCTAAGAATACATGGAATTGACAGATTCTTCTACAATATCATGTGTACTTGAAAAGCTGCCAGATCCATGCCCTGCTTACAAATAAAGAATCCTTAAGAAGGAAAATCTTGAAATTGCTCATCAAGCCTGAACAGCTGATTGAGCAGGCACACACAAAAGGCCTGGTCAGAATCTTTTCCTCTGTGCTGAGCTGTATGACAGTCCTGTGATTTCAGATTTTGCATTTGTACAGTGATTTCAGATTTTGCATTTGTACAGATTTTGCATTTCTACAGTGACTTCAGATTTTGCATTTGTATGCATAACTTGGGCACAATTTCTGCAAATTTCTGGGCTAAATACAACATTCTGTTAGTGGAAGGTTTTGAAGTTTTCTTGTCTCTTCCACTCTATATGCTGCATAAAAACTGGTTCCAGAGAGTCTTCTTGCCTTTCAGAACTAATTTTTGGCATGCATGGCTATAGTAGAAAAGGGGTATCACCCCCTTCTGCCCAGTTTCACTGGATCCTGGCATTCTATAGGATTCTACCATCTCTTCTTTTCCTTGGTAACTTGCAAAGTGCCACCATAAATAAAACCATTTTTTCAATGTGGGTGGTGAGATACACGTGGAAGTCCTTTAAGTATGACATTATGGCAATAGCCTTTATTTTTTTGCCCTCTGGCAATATTCAAAGCAGCTGCCGTATGAACTTAGAGGTTCCATTTAGCTGTCATGTCTAATGGCCACTGATAGACCTTGCCTCCTTGAATTTGTCTAACAATTTTGAAAGCCATCAATGAAGTGCTCATCCATCACTACCTTGTGGCAGCAAATTCCATAAATTAATTATGTCTTACGTGAGTAAGTGCTTCCTTTTGTCTGTCCTGGATCTTCTGCCAATTAATTTCAATGAATCAACTCACAATGAAACATTAGAGAAGATGGGGGGGATTATAACTGCTCACTTTTTCTGCAATACTCATAACTATATATTCCCACCTACCCACATCTATCTTCTCAGCTAAATAGATGAGGGGTTTTGGTATACAATCATATGTGTACATTTTTCTCATAAAGACAATGTTGTAGCTGGCTGCACATTTTAGCTGCCCCTTCTCAGATCTTAGAATATTACTTTCAAGAAGAATGAGTAGAACCACATGCTGAAGTCATCTGTAACTAAGAAATGGTAGGATGATGCTCTGAGACCCTGAATAATAGGTAAAAAGGGAAAGGTTCCCCCTGGCAATTAAGTTCACACATTTCAGAGTCTAGGGGGACATGCTCATTTTCTATTTGTAAGCTGAAGAGCAAGCATTTGTCCATAGGCATATTTCCATGGTCATGTAGTCAGCACTGAAGTAGTATCTATTTATCTACTTACATCTCTATATCCTTTCGAACATCTAGATTGGCAGGAGCTGGGACCAGCAACGGGACCTCACCCCACCACGCAGATTTTAACATCCAACCTTTCAAACGACAAAGCCCAGTAGCTCAGTGGTTTAACTTACTGTGCCAAATCATCATTATATTACTTGTTTCAAAGCAACTTTTCCAGCTCTGCCATCTTTTCCAGCCCCATGACAGACTTTTCAACCATTATTTCATAGTTGAAACCACAACACTATTGCCATACCAAACATTTTACGTTTCCTGACAATTTATGTCAGATTCATAACCATCTCACAGGATTGACGTTTTCCTCAAACCATTTGCGCAATCCCAAGATCACTGTCCAAATTTAGTTACCATCCGTTCACACATCCCTGATGGAAACTAGATGTTGCTTTTTAAAAATATACGATTGTTTATATTTGGCACGGGAAGCTCTTTTTTGTCCTGGGCGGGATGGGCTGCTCACTGGATTCAGGCTAGTGTACACATTAGTGTTGGGGGACTTCTGTTCCTCCAAGTTCTAAACCTTCCCCTTCCCCCTTATTCTAGTTTTTCTATGCCGAGAGCAGATGCACAGAGAAATTCTGTGCCACTGGACAATGAAGATGACATGACAGACATGCTTGTGTGATCTCTAATTGATATGCTCATTGCACATATGCTAACATACTATAGCTATTCCCCCCCTTTCCATCCTCCCCATAAAAAAAGGAGAAGACAGACAGCAAGGAAGGATCTCTACGTAACCTCTGGTCAGAAATAACATGGAGATTCCTGCGTCCTATCTTGCTCACCATTCCAACATAGTGGATTGAATTCCTTTTCTAGTAGGAAAGAATCGACTCCCAGAGGCTAGCCAGGATTTGGACCACTTGGGGACAAAGTTCATTTTTGCACCCTTCCTGCTGCCCCCCCACACCGTACCCACCCAGCAACGGGGCCGAATCCTGCGGGTGTGGGGTGGGTGCATGCGCACGCGTGCATGTGGGTGCACGAGTGTGTGTGTGTGCATGCGGGCACACCTTACACATGTTCCACCAAGGGGAGGAAGAGGAGGAGGACGCTGGGGCCACCACGCTCCTGCCTGCCTGCCTGCCTGCTTCACCACTCACCTTAGGGGAAAGGAGGACTGCTGGGCAGCAGGAGGGTGACTCCAGATTACTGCACCCGGGGAAGATGTACCCTTCTGCATCCACCCCAGATACGCCCCTGTCAACTCCAGATCCTCCACTGGCCAAATTCAAGTTTGGTGCGACAAAAAGTTCAGTGACCATTTAAAGTCAATGGGAACAGGAGCTTGGCATGGTCATGTACACTAGGAGCAGACCACTGCAGAACAATATTGAATCTTGGGTCAGATAATTCTGGAATTCCTTTCTGAACAGGTACAAGCTCGCTTCTTCAACCAAAGGACAAGACAGGTCAGTGTTGGAAAATCTATGACATGGAGGCCAAAGGTGGCACACAGAGCCCTTTTTTTGGGCCCTTTCTGCCACCCCCCCATGCAACATCGCTCCCTCAAAGCCATGACACTTCCCCCTCCATTCAGAGTATGCCACTGTGCTTCCTGCAGAAAGTTGGGTGAAGGGGAGGCAGTGGCCTGTGGGCTCGTTCATACCCGTAGTTTACAGCCACACCACTTTTGGGATGCGCAGAATGGCATGGCCGGAGAGCAAACTGGGGCTGCAAACAACTCCACAAGCCTCTGCCACTTACCCTGTCTTTTCTAATGGTGTAGCACCCCATTCGCCTCTCTGCCCAGGGCAGAGAGGAAGATGGGGTGTTATTTTTCAGGAAAGCAGGATTTGAAGAGCAGGTTTTTGAATTTCACATCTTATAATGTGTGCCCCCTTTCTTACCTGCTACCTTAAATCCTTAAATCCTCTTAAATCCTTGCATCCTTGCTATCGGGTGCTATCCTTCGGGAAGGTGAGGATCAAAGGGAAGTTTTTTTAATTTCCTGCGGCCACAGGAAGGGTGCTGTGGCTGCAAGAAATTCAAAAGCCTGCTCTTCAATTCCCGCTTTCCCAAAGGGTAGCACCTGAAGCATTTCTAACCCGGGATACCACTGCATTCAGGTTTAATTGCCATATTGACACTTTGTGAAAAATAAGTGGGTTTTGAATGGCAGTTTGGGCACTCGGTACATAAAAGGTTCACCATCAGTTAAACAGGCCCTCCTCTCAAACCCAAGAGAATGACACAAGATGAAAACAAAAGTGAGGATGAATGCAAACTGAACAAAATTCCCATTTACAGTGGTACCTTGTATAAAGGAATTAATTCGTTCCAAATGAAATTATGTTAAACAAATTTTCCTTTATACAAATTCCCATAGGAATGCATTGAAAATGGAGTGATCCCATTTTTATGTTGTACGGATTTTCCCCATAGGCGATTATGTTAAGCAAATTTCCCCTATCTCCAAAAAATTTTATGTTGTACAAATTTTATGTTATACGAGCTGTCTGTTATACAAGGGTCCACTGTACAAGGAAGGCCTCTTTGGCAGCAGAGACTGGTAGTGCTGGGGAAACCTTATGCTGTTCCTATGCAGATGAACTCAGGGTTCAGTCCAGGAAGCTCAACTACAAAAAGGGAAGTTGCAAGATGAAGGAGATTCTGGAAACAATATCAGTACTACTTCTACTACAGCTTGCCAGAGCCAAAACAGTACGGCTAGGCATTCCTCTCCCATTTCCTGTCCTGAACTTCATTTGCCATTTTGTCCTCTGTTCAACCTTTTGGATCTCTCAGCTGGCCCATGCTTACATTTTCACAATCTTCACTGTTCTGGCAGGATATTTTAATTCAGATCATACATGAATCTTAAATAGCACCAGTCCTAATAAAATCTACTGAAAATTAGGTAGGAGTCTTAAAACATATTCCTGAGGCTCTCGTGGCTTAGTTCCCTTATTATCCCATTATTATTCTTCATTCATACGAAGAGCTAAGCCCTTCACATATGACTGTTATGGTTAATAGTGATCTTTATGCATGTCTTTAAACAAAGGTTTTTGGAGACTGCAATATGTAATGACTTTCTCTCTATGTAATTATGGACACTCTCCAAGAAGACTTGTGAAATCACAATCATTCTCCCCTAGTAAGGTTTGTTCTGTACCACATGTGGGCAGTACTTACTATCTGAACTGGAACACAACTTAATTCCTTTCCTTGCTCAGATAAGTGGCTGGACTTGTACTGCCTGTCAGACCAGAACTCTCATAGAACAAGCTAATTTCTTCTGGGCTGCAGTACAGAGAAGGGCTGCATTATTGTATGATGCATGATTGTGTGATGCATTATTGGCTGCAGATGCCATGCATTCCTTGGTTTTTTTTCCTTTCTTTTCCTTCCTTTTCTTTCTCTTTTGTATTGATTGGCTTTGCATATTTGTATGGGTCATATGACTACATTAAATGTTATCATGAAATTGAAATGTACATGAATATGAAAAGTACATTGAGCTACAACAACAACAACAACAACAACAACAACAACGATTATGATAACATGTCATACTCTGACTAAAATGGCATTGTGCATATGGGAAGTAACTGATGTATAGAATGCAGAAATTGAAACTACAGTATCTTCAGCGTCTCTCTTTTAAAGGGAGTCTCAACGGAAGTGGGAAGGAAAGGGAAGAGTCTCATTGTAACTGTATAGTGAATTATCTAAAGGGACAAAGAAGTGTTGCATTTCTCAGAACTCTAAAACTGTAACGTTGGAAAGGATATCAGAGTCATCTAGGCCAACCTCCTTCTGATTGAGCAATTTCATTTTTGAGGCACTGCCGACTGATGGTCACTCAACCTCCATTTGGAAGCTTCTAACGAGAGATTGTTGATTTATATATTTTATTTATTTATACATCTTATAATGTGTGCCCCCTTTCTTACCTGCTACCTTTGGGTCTATGGGAGAAAGAGAATGAACATGCAGACAAGTCCAAACAAAGGAGAGGTTTGCTGTCAATCATTTGAGTCAGCACAGCCTTTAAAAGTAGATGTTCTACACTGAGCTACTATACTTCCTTCTCCCAAGGGATTCTCTTGTGTCTTCTATTATTATAAATACAGTGGAACCTTGCATAAAGGAATTAATTCGTTCCAAATGAAATTATGTTAAGCAATTTTTCCTTTATACAAATCCCCATAGGAATGCATTGAAAACAGGGTGATCCCATTTTTATGTTGTATGTATTTTCCCCATAGGGAATTACGTTAAGCAAATTTCTCCTATCTCCAGAATTTTTTATGTTGTACAAATTTTATGTTATACAAGCTGTTTGTTATACAAGGGTCCACTGTACTTTATTTGTCAGAAATATTTTGGCGCATCAAGTGTGAAACTTGTTCTGTATGCATCTGGCTCCAAATCTATGTTTAGCCAATGAAGCTTACTAGATTTGCTTTGAACTCTTTGAAAAAAGAGTGGGATACAAGCATTTTTTCTACTTACAATATAATTTAATGACATTCTCTTTTATTGTCTGAAATCCTGTTCTATAACTTATGCGTTGGGGCTCCTAAGAAATCTCTTTTGACCTCAGAAAGCCATTGGGGGCCTCATGGTGGAGGGCAGCGCCTTTAGTTACTGAAAGTTACAGCAGCCAGGATGACTGGACCAGCGGCAATTTTGGTAAAGAATTCCCAAAGACCCACAGCCCCCACTGACTACCCTAAGTTGAAAGGGACTCCCAAGGACTGGGATGTATGATGGAGGGAGGGCTTCAGAAATGATTTATTTTGGGGGGGCGGGATGAAATGCCTGAAGTCTGCATTTCACAGCATAACTTACAGAAAGTAATTCAATCAAAAGTTTTAAAAAACGAATAGCAGGAAAAAAACATAATTTTAGCAAATGCTTTCACATTGTAGGTTTTGGAAAATATATACAATAGTTGTGTTATTTTAAAAAACCAGTATGTTAAACAGCTAATGTGTCCCATTTTAAAAGTTCTACTCATCTGGATAGGACCTACTTGGATATGGAACACAAACACACACACACACCCCACACACATACACGGTATATATTTACAGCTCCTGTGTACTGTCATCTCTTCTCCCTCTTGAGTTTGATGGATTACTTCTTTACCTTATATTCATTAATCTCATTACCTTATCTTTTATACCACTTCATTTTAGCAGAAAGGCAATAATAAAACCCTCATCCATTATCCTTTTACTCATCTAGTCAAGTGGAAATGGTTAATAACATGGTACAAATTGAACTTCAATCACCCCATTTCCCCTTTGTCGAATGTGCATTAAAGTATATTCCAGAAGTGCAATTTGTTTTACAGGGAATTTGTGCTATATTGCTACAGACAACTAAAATGAAGTGTTTCTCAGGTTGGATATTAAATACATGAAAACTGTTCTTTTATCCTGAAACTAAAATTACTTAATTTGAATTAGGATATTGTAATACAATAAACATCTCCCAAAATACAGAAATGTCTGTTTTTCTTGACAATAAAATTTAAACAATAAGTCATTAAGAAATAAATAGATGTTTTATGAATTCAAACATTATTACAGGTGAAACTTCTTCCCATTCAAGCAAAAGTTAATTTGTTTCTGAGCAAGCATATCTGCAAATGCAGCAGAGAGCAAGTCTGTTGCTTCCACAGATAGTGAAATAGGTGAATGTTACAATGTGTTACATCTTTATGGTGATTAGAGGAACTAATCACCATTCTCAAGTCAGGAGAAAGATGATGCCTTTTTTGAGATTTGCAATAACCAAATGAAATGGATGGGTGGGTGACAAAAGCTAGGAAATTCTTAAATGAATATATATTGGACTCCTGTGGTAACCGTTTGTGTCTTATCTGTTGTGGCTCTTCCAAGATTCCTCTCCAAATAAACATCACCTCTACAATTCAAAGCAAGACAACCAAGAAGCCAGGGTCACTCAGTTAATCTTACCCTAGAGCCATATTTGTACCTGGTGATTCCTGGAATGCAGGAATGTTCATCCCTCATTGGTCTCCTTCTGCCATGTTTTTTTTTTATCCCTCATTGGTCTCCTTCCCATGCTGCTTTGCACCTGGCTGAGGAGCCACAGGAACATGGGAAGAGCAGTCAGTGGGGCTGGGGGAACCTCTTGCAGGGGCTAGGAGCTTTCCTAGCAGACTGGAGTTCACCAGTTTTCACTCTACTCAGCCAGGGGACGGAAATCTAAGTCTTCCAGCCTCTTCTCTGACAGTTCTTACTTGATCTTCACTTGCCCACCATTCCCTTTATGCAATTATGTTATTATTAAAGAGTTTTTGTTCATGGTTGGGAAAGGGGCATGGTGTTTTGTTATACTTTGTTATAATTGCACTTCATGTGTGTGGTGATCGGAGACGAAAGGACTGAGAGAGGTATACCCAGTTCAGGAGGGCCTCCAAAGCCAACGACAACAGGTGTCAATGCCCGCCTTGTGGTCTTGCACCCAGAAAAGTATACATTCATCTCTAACTGTCAGTCCTTGGCTGAATGGGATGGGGCTGGGAGGTGGGCACTGGCTGGAAGTAAGGTCACCAGATGCTGGGATCTCTTCCTTATGCTGCACCAAACCTGTTCTGTTGCATCCAATCCAACCCGTGGCTTCTTTTACTATCCATCTATAAATTATCCTTCAATTGTTTTGTTAAACTGTTAATAAACTTAATTAGCAGCAATCTACCATCGATGCTAGTGACATCACTCCATTACCCAGATGGTGCTACGCAACAGGATACTGATCAATAAGACTTCTGTAAGCCAATTTAAGAAAATGTCACTGATTTAATGAGTCTGCTGTCCTTGAACATAATACATAGATAGAGGTCATTATCATTATCAAGAAAAAAAACACAAGAAAAATGAGAAGTGAAAACTTGCATTTTCTTTGTATCATGCTTATTACTATTTAAAAGAAATGAACCCTGCATGTTTAACAGCTATTTATGTGTGACAAAGCTATCCACATAGTTTGAGAAATCTTGACATTTAAAAATTAAAAGCTACAGGCAAATTAATGGAATAATTTGCAGCATTTGTTTTAAATCCTTTGGTTGATTTTATGCTTTAGTCAAATCACTCTGGCAAGTATTCCCTGAAACCACTCACAATAGAAAGAACTAATAAGGAGACAAGTTATTCTTAGCTATGAGCCTAACTATACACAACACAAGATGTTGTTATCCACAGATAAATGAGTTCATCAAATTAATGAAAATTCAAAGAAATTGGCTGCCTAATGAGCACTCAGAGTGATGTGTCAAAGGTTCTGCACCACTGCTGACAAAATTAGTTTGATGAAACTATGACAAAGCTACTTTCTCATACATCTCATTAACATTAAAGAATAGGGCTTAAATATCAAGTAATAAGATCTACATTTCTCCTGTATTTGTCTATTTTAACTCAGCTACTCTGGCAACACACAAACAATTTCCCTACAGTACTACTAGCTTTTCAATCTTCTTTCAAAGACAATCACATATATACTAAGCTGTTTGTATTGTGAATCAAGAAAGGAAAGAAAGTTACATAAACTCAGTATCACAAAATGAGTAAGCCAGGTATCTTAATGAACCTATATCTCAGTTTGTTTCTGTGAAATATTATTTTGGTGATTATGTGACATGGAAGCTGTCAAATTACAAATTTGACAGTAGATTCCTCTTCATAAACTGAGTATGTAAAGTCTCTTAGCTTTCCACCCAATTCTTTTCAAACTGAAAAAAATGCAACCAACAGACACAAATGTAAAGAAATTGTACTAATCACCAATAAGTGTTGCAAAAATGTAACTACA
>JAHTLZ010000330.1:37823226-37837257 GCA_023846285.1 Phrynocephalus versicolor
AAAAAGGATGTCAAGCTTTATACAGGAAAGGGCAGCCTGAATGTTGATGACCCCCATTTTGGCAGTCAAGATTGCCTGTGGGATATCCTCTTTTGTTCATCACCATTCACAAAGACACACCAATCAGACATGGGGGTGGAGGGGAGAAAGTCAAGTTCTGGGATTCTCTCCTGTTCCTAAACTAGATGTTTTCTGGAAATTGAAATATATTCCAATGGTTGTGATTCAGTTATCTGCTTTAAAATGACATACAAAATGTGAATGTTAAGCGAGAGTGGCATTAAAAGAAGCAAACTGTACTGTAGATGGCAATGATACAAATAAATGGAAACTCTGAATACCAGAATAAATTTTATAAATATGACTACATGCACACAAAAACGCAGATCAGACTTTTCCACCTTTTCCTGCTCATAACTGACCTAAATTCTGTTGTCCCGAATGCAATAGTTAGTCCTAAGTATGAAAGATTCACTTATTGTAATCCTGTTGCTTAATGTAACAAGTTAATGTAATACACTAGGCGTAATTAATCAGTGAGGAAGGTGTGTTGAGGCAACATATCTGTAGACTTCACTTATTCAATGGGCCTTCTCTAGTCGTGTCTTTTTAGGCTAGCTAGTGTAAGTCACAACTTAATATTTGAAACTAACAGAGGAGATTACTTACCAAATTCTCACTGATTCTGTGGGTTTACTCTATTGCAATTTACTACACTAAGTAACAGGATTTCAGCCAATGGGATATAAATAAATGTTAATAATCATTCAAAACTGATTCACTCTAACTGACATTAGCAATGGATTAGGCCATTCTTTTTTATGTGACTAAAGTGTAAGCAATTTACTTCGGATCCAGTCTCTTATTAATTTTTTACAATATAAAGCTTTCACATCACTATGAACATATTGATTTTTATTTCCATCAACTTTCTGAAGTTAGTACAGGGTTCTTTTTTTATGCACCTTTGATTTGTTTCTTGGCTGTAGTGCTTATAAATATATAAGTCTGGATCATATATGTGTTTGTATAAGGTTTGTATAAGGTGCTTAGGTAACTTTTGGTCACAGGTGAGTTTGCAAATCTGAGACGCTCCCTGATACCTTGTCAATTAGCCGCATCTAAGTTATGCATATGTTACAAAAACATAGGTAGGAATGTGGCCATAGAAATGCAGTATTAAAGTATAACCAACCCTATCAATTGTGTAGTTAGGCAGTTTCAGACCTTTGAATTAATCATCTTAAATGACATGCTGGTGGGGGGAGGGACAGTCCTCATATACTTGAAGTAACACTGCTGCATTTGGGTATTCTCCTACTTATTCTGTTGGCTGAAACCATTGACTTGGGTATTGTCTAAATCAAACCACCAATCTGATATCCATCAGCAGCTCTATTTTCTGTGTCACTGGGATAGATTTCAGTGCAGGTTGCCTTACTAGAGACTATTAAGTGAGTAGTAAGGGAGTAGTAGTAAGGGAATCATTAGATAACTTTCATTTTAAAGGTATTCAATAATGTACATACTCTGGTCCTGCATGGGATAAGAAATACGCAGCACAAAATCAAATTGAAGATACATAGAAAGAACTATATGAGAGCAAAGACAAAATTAAAGTCAACTATAAATATATTAAAGAATTTATACTAATGAAAGGTAAGTTCTTTTTTGGTATCTATCACAGGGCTTGGGATTTTTAACTTTTTTAAAAAAAAATCACATCAAACTGAATGAGTTTGTTGTGGTTGTGTAGAATGAGGGGCAGAATTGTTGTGTGTAGAATCGGTGTTTTTTAGCTTCCGGTGGACAAAGGAAACGAAAAGAAATGCCAACTCAACAAAAATATGGATGGTGCTGAAGTTGTCACTGGGCACTAGATGCTTTTCCCAATTCAGCCACTTCAATCTACACACTCACAAGTGCAA
Source organism: Phrynocephalus versicolor (assembly GCA_023846285.1). Classification (NCBI taxonomy): domain Eukaryota; kingdom Metazoa; phylum Chordata; class Lepidosauria; order Squamata; family Agamidae; genus Phrynocephalus; species Phrynocephalus versicolor. The sequence continues at coordinate 37,825,155 of JAHTLZ010000330.1, forward strand.
TAAAGGTCTTAGAGGGCAGTTGGAAAAATTGTTTTAGTCCAACAAGACCAAATGGTGGTTTAAGCACCAAAATCATAACTGTGTTAATTATGGAGAAGTATGGAGAACTTAAACTAGCGGTACTAATCCAAAGCATATCCACTGATTTAGCATGGGTTGAGATATAACACACATTTTATTTGAAAAAAGACCTGATTGAAAAAGAGCTGATAGACATGCACTTTGGTTGTCAATTTGCTGAATTCCTTGCTCTAACTTTGTTTTTATCTGTAATTGTATACAGATTTCTAGATTTAATTACGCCGATAATGCTACTTGCTATCTATCCCCCCACCAAAAAACAAACAAAACCCTGCTCTATGGATTTTAGATTTATACTCATCTGGCCAATCTCATAAATATTCAGCCATCTCAACGCCTTGTGTTACTTTTAGCTTCTCTATGTACAACAAACAGTATTCAATTGGTGAACAATTACAATGTTTAGTATCATATTTAAAACCACTATTCAAAACTTTTCTTAATGCTATTATCACTTTTTCTTTGGCAACAATTTTCTGTATAAAAATAAAAGCCCTGGATTTTTATTGGCGCTGCCCTCTTTGTTTTGTTCCACTTTGCAAAGAAAGGCCTTTCGGGACACTAAGCCTGCATTTACCATAATACGGATTAAACTCTCTTTGTCCTATTGCACAGTGTTTGTTAGCAGGTTAGTCTTTTTACATTCTTCGCAGTCTGCCTGCAGCTTACCCTTTAGGCCTCACAAAATACTTCTGTGGATTTACAAAAATGCCAGAGTGGTCTTGGGGTTAATTGGAAGAAAAGTGAAGCCTTTAACGCATTGACTCATTAAACATTTAGCCCACTAAAATCCACTATGCTAGCCAAAGGAAAAGGCTCTGTAGAGATCTTAACAATAATAAGGTAGCAAAGTAGCTGAAAATAATGACTATTGGTTGTTCTACAAAATGGAGAAGGCTTAATTTATCTGCCAAAAAAAAAAGTTTGACTGCACACACAAAAATTCCCAGTTCAGCTACCTAGATCAGGACATTAGAGTAAGAGAATCATTTTAACACTGTGTTAACCGAGGACACAGAGCAAAATATCTAGCATATGCTTTATAAGAATTAATAAATAGGATATTTTGTAGCTATTAGACCCCAGTGTGATAATGTTGCTCCTAAAGTAACTTGTTGAGCAAAGTACAATGTCCCGAGCCTGGCAGGAAATCCCAGATGAAAAGTAAGCAAATTAAAAAATATATATTACTTGCATTTGAGTTTTGTTTATTACCATGTCATTAAATGTTTTATTGAAGAGGACGAGTCATCTAAACATTAATAATTAACCTACTTCAGCATGCTATAGAATTCAACCATCAGTACATTTGCTTACTTTAAGCAGTTAAGGAAAAACAAATCAAGATTGTCCAGAAATTTTATATTAACTACTATAAAATAGAAATAGTGGGCCGTTCATCAAATTGCCATTCCCACCATCTAACCTTTTTTTTTTTTTGCAAAAAAAGAGAAAGTGCCAACCCTTTCCCCTCCGATTTTCACGGCCTCAGACTTGAAGTAAAGGATTAGATGGTATGTGTGCAAGATGCAGATAACAAAAGCAAGAGTGAAGAAAATTGAAGAGACAGCTAAACTCCAGCAACAAAATGGTTAAAGAATCTGAATCATTGTCCCTCTTATTCTAAGGGCCCGCTATACTGTGAACAGCGCAAACATCAGACAAGGTAAGATTACTGACTATTATCTCCTTAATTTTCTCCGCTTTCCTTCACATTCCCTCTTGCTATCAACGTACTCTTTTTTGCAAAGCTTCACTTCTGCTAAGAAGTAAACTTTCCATAATCCGTCTATTATTGAACCTTTAATTGGATTGGGAGCAGGGTGGTGTATAAAATGGCCCCTATGCAGTCAAAAGGACTGTAGTTTTAGGGACTCAAAGGGAAAAGGCATTGTGAAAGAAAATCCACAGGGAATCAAGGATTAAATGGTGGCTCTACTGAACTCATCAGCTCCACCACATATAATGAATTGTTTCCTTAAACAGGTAACTTTCTAAATAAATGGACTCTGCCTTGTAGTATAACTGGTATATCAAAACACAGAAAAGTAAATTGAAAATAAAATTGGCTTAGCATCTTATGGTTCCTGCTTTTGATCACAACTTTCAACAAATAATGGAGGCCCTCCCTGTTTTAAATAAACATCCAGGCAACAGTTACCAGGACTTGGAGACCCAAGTGTAAATGATATATACAGCTAAACTACCACATTTATACACAAATGTCTTTCTGAAGTAAATTTAAAGCTTCCGTCCACAGTGAAGGTTTTGTACTAAACACTCATAGCTCAACATTCCTGAAAAGTACAACAGAAGGATATAACACAATATTCAGACATACACAGACATCGGCATAAAGAATTCACCATGTGCTGGCATGTAAAAAGAAATTAAATAGTACAGAGAAGTACAGCGGAAAGCAGAGGCTGTGTGAATAGGATATCCATGCCAAGCTTATACTTTTTTGTCAGATACTGATTTCTTAATCTAATTACGTACAAGAGAATAAAATTGGTGAGATTTCCCTGGGATGTGAGAAGATGATAAATACCTTCACTCCAAACTGAAAATCCAGCCTTCTATTAGATAAAAAGATTAAGATATCCCTGGCTCCACCAGAATATATAGAAAATTATTATTAGCCTGTGGTTCAGGGGTGGAGAGAATAAACAAAATAAATCTCAACATACTGCGCTGTCTAAATACAGGCACTCATCTACATGGCATGTTATTTGGGGATTTTTGCCTCGTAAAAACTGCCCTTGCAAATGGAGTTATTTTGCCATAACATTGTATATATTAAAGTGCCAGCATAATGAAAACCACAAACATGTTCATCACCAAAACACACTTTTTCTTAATTGAGATGAAAAGCTGTTGCATGATCAAAGGGCTGTAGTGAGATGGGCACAAACCAGTGCTTTGGCAGTTCATGTCAGTTCAGCTATCATCCCAACAGGTGTTCTGTAGCTCAAATCACCAAGTTTCTCCTTCTCTGAGTGGGCATCCACCAGAGGAAGTGGAACTCAGAACCATGGAACTCTTGGCTGACGGCTGAAACACACCCATCTCTAGCACAACTTGCTTAATTCTATTGGCACAAACTTTCTACTGCTTCTGCACCATCTCCTCATTTTACATAGGTTTAAATACAAAGTTTAGATGCCAGCTGCACAAACACACTGCACTTTCAAAACCTATTATGAATTCAATATTGCTTGCATAGAGGTGTCTCGCCAGGTCTTATGCTGCTGCCTCTAAAATATGCTAACTTTTGTACTTCTATTGCTTGGGCTATGTTGGATACAATAAAAAATCTGCTCCCAAAATGTTATTGTGCTGCCACCAAGAAACCATACGAAAACAATAAGAGACAGCAAGTAAAGTTGGAGCATTTACTATGAATGCCACTTCTTTTCTCCTCTCACTTGAGTTTTAAGGCTACTTGCATTGCTTTGTTTTATCCCCAAGACATTTTGCTGCCTGAATTGGAATCTCTCCCCCTTCTAGTATCAACACTTTCCCAAGTTTTGTTGCTGTGGATGGCTATGTCCCCTCATGGAATCATTCAAAGCAGATCACTTCACCTCATGGCATGGAAGATTAGCCAAGTCCTGAATAAGCTATAGCAGGACACTCATTACCTGTCTCTAGTGAACACCACAGAATCAAATAAGAGAATAATCCAGAACTCTTAGTATGTGTATCTTATCCGAAAGTCTTATGTGCCATCAAGTCTGAACCAACTCAGAGCAAACGCAGTAGGATGTTCAAGTTAAGGAGAACTTTTTATCAGTTTTACACTCCCCTCACATTAAGCAGGAGTCTGTAAAATAATAACATTGGCAGTACTTGCATCGAGATTGATTTAGATATATACTTCATGTCCATCTCATCGCTGTTCGTGGTCCCACTGGGGACCGGTACGAAGAAATCTAACCACACATCCATTGCGGGACGAGGGGAGTTCGTCCCGACCATGCCCCCTGAACTGCGATCTAAGCGGGATGAGAGATTCCCCTCCCTGGCCTCGGTAATCTCATCTCGCTTCTCATTCCAATACGAGCGCCCATGAGGTAAGGCTCATCACGCAATGTGCCATTCTCCATCTAGTGGCAGGAGTGCGAAGTGCCATTTGCCAGTACATTCCCTATGGAGTCAGCAACGCAGTGCAGAGAGATTAAAAGACAAATGCCTCAAACTTAGCTCCATAACACATTGAAGGCAAGGCTTTGGAGAATCAAAACATCAAAAAACGGATGGTCAGGCCGGAAAAAATGGAGAACAAATGCATGGAATTTAACATCTCATCACAGAACGAGGACGTGTGGAAACAGTCATGCCGGTATCATCAATCATGCCTGTGTGTACACGGGAACAGGGACAAAACAGCAAGAAGACGACATGACTGCGACCGACATCAACACTCAACAAACTTCCTCCCGGGATGACAGTGGATGTGAAGTAACTGTCATAGTTCCTTCTGAAAGAGAGTTTCTCAATCTATGAGTGGAATTAACATAGCTGAGTGATAAGTAGTCCAACTGCATGACTGGTCAGGGCTGTTCCAGCATGATTGCTTCAAGGAAGAAATATATCTGCTTTAAAGAGGAGTATCCTGGGTCCATCTATATGGTCCAGTCTTTTAGATGTTTGAAGTTGAATGTGATCTCATACAAGCAGATTCCACTTGACTGGATAAAATGTTAAATTGTCTTCCTTCTTTTCTTTCTTCAACCAGTCAACAAAGCAAAACTGGTTGCAGTAGACATGGAACGGAGTCAAAGATAGGGAGCCAAAAATGTCCTCTCACTTATTTGCTCTGCTGATAGGTTTGCAAAAGTGAAAGAGCATTCTTAGCCTAATTGTAATGGAACACTCCAGCAGGCCTTTGCAAAATGATAAAGATTTCCATCTTTAATTTTACATTTGTGTCAAAAATACAAAAATGCACCATCTAAATAGGCCATAATATGAATGTCCTCCAGTACGGTTTAATTGCAACCAAAATATTTGTAAGATTGTACTGAATTTATTCATACATTTTACTCTTTAACAGATTCCCCCCAGGAGCTTGCAGGAAAGTTAGGGTTTCACTTAACACTAAGACATAAAAATACAATAGAGCTGTATAAATAAATGTATCTGCAGAATTTAAAAGAACACCTAGCAACATAGAAGCAATTTTTGAAATTGAAAAGATTGCCACATGTCTTATGCTTGATTTTCTCTCATTCATTGTTAAATCTTTCTAAAAGCTACGCCAGCCTGAGGCATAAAAATACAGTCACAGTCTTGTATTTGGAGCAGATAATGCCTGAATTAAGGCAAAATTAAGGCCTCTAGTGGGAGGGAGTTCCAGAGTCTGTCTGGGCGCAGCAGTCGAGAAGGCCCCTTTCACAGGTTCCTATGAGATGTACCTGTGTGGGTGGTGGGATGGAGAGAAGGGTCTCTCCTGATGACCTTAACACCCAAGTTGGTTCATACTGTGACATTCAATTCCAAATGTTTTAGCATTACATCCCAGTTTTGATTGCTGAGAAATTCTCTTCTCATGCTGCTTTTCTTCTTCAACTGAACAAGCCAAGTACAGTTAGACCTATCATTTTTCCAGTATCTAACTTTTAAAATGTTTAAATATTCCCATACATATGTCAATGTTGCAATTCAAAGTTAATATTGAAAATAAATTTTAGTGTTGCAACTGGAGTATATATCACACAAACTTGTAATGTGGATAACACAGTTAACTTCAACATTAACTGCATCTGCCATGTCCATTTCAATGATGTTAAAATCTCATGACAGTAATCAGGTCAGAGAAAATTTTCTTAGTTTGTGGTACATTGAAAAAATTTAGAACCCAGACATTTCCGAGTTGTCGGAACACTGAGGAAATGTCTGTCAAATGATATGACCATCTCCATAGGTAAATATACTGAAATTATGACATCACATTGCAGAACATTAAACATCAAAAGCATAAAGTAGTTATCAACCTCTCAAGCAGATCTATTCAGAAGTTGATTGCATATTGCATTTAAATGAAAGGTCACAGTGGGATCGCCTTTGTTCTCGTCCCAGTACATACTATTCATTTATTTTTAATTGGTTGTAACGAGTCAACTTTATGGGAGCAGGCAGGCTTGGAAATATGTACAAAAATTCTTGCAGAGAAAACTTCTGGGTTTTGTTTCTTTGCTTGATCTCCAATCCAGTCCCATTTAAGTTAGGCTTAGTTTATGCTTAAAAGACTACTAGAAGTCTGGAAATAATTTCATTATTCAGGTTTCTTATCCAAACATATTTCCTGCTTTGGCACAGGGTAGGACTTGATGACCCTTAGGTCCTTTTCTACTCTACAATCATATGAGTCACTATTTCCAACAACTTTTTTCTCCTCGTGCAGTTTTAATCTCCAGACCCAAGCATGTTTTAGCTGTAAAGTAGGAGCACACAGTTCTAAAATAAAGAAGGCAGCATGTGTCCCATTCACTTTTCTCTACTTTTGACCTATTTCTCTGTAGTACAACCTCAACTTGCCCCCTTCCAGCATATTTACTAGAAACTGCTACTAGAGCAATTCCAGCTCTACCCTGCCTTCCACTATTTTACTGATCAATCCGCTAATATCCTGTGTTGCAACTGTCCTCAACTATGGACTTAATTATGATTTTTTACAGTCAGTGGGTACTATCAAGGCAGAAGTCAAAAGCTTTACTTAGTGCAACCATGGAAGTGTATAGCTCCCCCCCCCCCAACTCAGCAATGTTGGCTTCGCAAAATTTGAAATATGTGGAAAACAGATCAAAATGACACATATTACTCAAAGGCCTGTTCAATACAACACATCAATTGAAGCAGTTCAAATGTTCAAGCAGGAAGTTGAATGCATGATAATTTATTTAGTTATGGACTTCAAAGTGTGAATTAGTATAACTATTTCAAGATGCCTAATAATAATAAGTTCTGTTCTTTATCAGACTGTAAATAAACATAAGCAGCACTCAGAGTACCTCCAAATTATATTTTTATTCCATAGTCACCCTGTCTTTTTAATGGAATTTTGTGGAGACAATGCCATTGTCTTCCAGCTGCCATTGTTTCATTTTAGCCATCCTTTTTCTTATTGCAGAAGTTTCATTCAAGATTAGAAAGGGGCAAGAATTAAAAAAAAATGCAAAATTCATCAAAAATTGCTTATTTATCAATTCATATTTGTCAGAAGCAATGCCCCTGATGAAAATTGACCAATGAAATTTTAGCAGTTTTTGATTTGTCAATTTATTGGACAATAAAATGCACCCCCAACACCTAGAGCAGTGATGGCGAACCTTTTAGAGACCGAGTGCCCAAACTGCAATTCAAAGCGCACTTTTTTTTTTGCTAAGTGCCAATACAGTAATTTAACCTGCATACAGGTGGCTATGAAGGGGCGATGTCGGGTGCCCACAGAAAGGGCTCTGAGTGCCACCTTTGGCACCCGTGCCATAGGTTCGCCATCACTGACCTAGAGACACCATAACTACAGAGAAGCTTCACCTGACTCTCCTATACAAGCCCTGTACATTTGGCAAAGTGTATGTTTCAGATGTCTAACTTGTGCACCCCCAAAAAGAGAAGTATCAGGGGAAGCTGTTCTTCATGGCTGGGGTGGTGGTGGCATTTTATAGGGTTTGAAAGGCAAAACAAATAAATGATTCGATTCATTCGTTTGCCAGATTTTTTTCTAAATTCATGATTTGTAATTCATTGATTTGAAGAATTGCGAATCAAAATAAATCAAAATTTTCTAATTCATGCCCATGTGCTTTTGAAACTTGTAGAAACACTGCAAAAGATGCCTTGGTTCTGACTTACAGTTGCCCTAACCAGATTTTCAAGGTAAGTAAGATTACTTGAAGAGTGCTTTTACCAGTTCCACACTCCCAGTGAATTCCCATGGTTGAGTGAGGATTCAAACTCAGGTCTTCTGAGTTCTAATTTCTTACAGTCTCCATTACACCATACTGGGTACCCAAAAATAGCAGCTCTCTGCACTATGTAGCTTTAGACAATAGGCAAAATCTGCCCCTTTAATATAGTATTAACCTAACTTAATTGCTGTTTCACACTTTTAATTTTGGCTTTCTCTGCTGACTGCTTCATCTCTACCAGTGTTTTAATTCTGTTTATTTTATGTTTATTATCATTTGCATTTTATTGGGTTAACTTTTGTAATGCATTATACATCAATTCATTATATAGAGTTGTCACCATAGCATGTACATTTTATGTTACCACAATTCACAGGATATAGCTTTTAAAAACAAACAAGTAAAATTATTGGGTGGCATGCTTCAAAAAAACCTAACAATGTACACTTTTGAGTAACTTCTTTGCAAACACTTGTCAGTTTGGAATAAATGTTCAAGATCTACCCCTGTATATTCTTACCCATCCTCTCTCTGCAGCAGGAAGTAAATTCTCCTTCTAAATATATTGCACTGCAGTAAACACTGCTTGAGAATGTAAGATTTACAGCACATTAATAAAACCATATAGACTCAACTGGCCTTAAATATATCTAGACACACAGTTTAAAGTTCTCATGACTACCTAAAAGATCTGCAGATAGCAATGCCTCATGTTTAAATCTATCTACTGTTTATACCAATATATCAATTCACCTTACAAGCCTCTAATGATTTATTTCTACTAATGTGGCAGAAGCCCCTGAGAAGAAAATTTCTTGATCTTCTACTCATTTTATTCTGCTCTTCCACCATCTTGCAACAATTCATTATAGTAATCCTTGCTTGCAAGTAATAAATACAGCTACAGAATAAAAGGTTTGTCTTCTTTAGAACTGAAATAAGCAGTGCTAAGCCTGACATTTATACTGCACAGGAACCAGGAACCAGAAGAGAGACACTGACTACGTACAACTCGTGATGGTTTAGCCAGATTTTTTGGGGGGGGAGGGGGGACCTGGAAGAAAAGCAATACAAAGGGGATTCTTTCCCATCAAACCATATAGAACAAAAGCAGCCTCAAAACAGTTTTATTTGCACTAGCACTATTAGACCACTGGAAACATGTTTTATTTAAATAATACAGGTGGCCTAAGGGTCAATTTAACTGTAGATACACAGATTTTTGCTGTATGTGAAATACTTTCTGAACTGTAGGCATGGGTCAGGGAACCTTAGCTACTCAGGATTCTTTGGTCCATATACACCATTCATATGACTCTATGTGTTTGTAGGTTCTGATGCAGATATTCACTACAGCAAAATGCCCATTTAGTATATAACACACAAAAGCTGATTATGAAAAACAGTTGCTCTATCTATATAACCTGTATATACAATGGTCCTTGAACCCAAGCATCTGAAAAACAGTGACATCTCTACTTCAGTTTAACACTAAATGGGAGGCCAATTACTTTTCTTTAAATCTGTACCTGACTGACACTTCAAAGTAGGAACTAAGCTAGGATTCTGGTAGATAGGCTTGGTCTATCAGCAGCTGGGCCAGTAGGCAGGAACTACCAGAGCTAATTTTGCACATCTTCTAATTTCTTTCCTCTTGTTTTTAAGGCATTTTATCATTTCAGATGAGCACAGTATAATATTAACTTTAAAGGATATAATGCAGAAATAGATGCAGATTCCTTCAAATTTATTTATTTTTCGAGCAAGCATGCAAGGCAGCAGAAGCAAATTTGATTTTATTCCTCAGAAGTCAGAATGTAGTTCTTGGAAACAGGATGAGTAATGGATGTTGTGCATGGGTGTTCAGAAGGAGAGGTTGATAGGGAGGGCAGGCATGAGGGAGCTGATGCAGTGATCTGCAACATCTGTGCCATGTTCATCTTCCTGCCTGACGATGTAGAAAGCAATACTGTACTTTCAATACATGCGAACTGGTTATTGTTCAACCCTGTTTCCCTGAAAATAAGACCTCCCAAAAAATAAGTCCCAGCAGGATTTCTATGCATTTGTTAAATATAAGCCCTACCCCAATAATAAGACCTAGTGATGGGTGTGGCTATGCAGATACGCTGCATAGCTACGCCATGCATTTCGGCACAGAGCGGTAAGGGAGATTGGAATACCTTTTATCTGCCATAGCTCCTTTCTCTGAGCCATTCGCACTTGCGCGGGTGTGTGGGTGGCAACCGCATCACTCCTTTCTCCTAGCCATTCGCACATGTGTGCATGGCTAGGGGAAAGGAGTTCACGCATCACTACGCCAGTCCCACCGACCAGCAACATTCTGTGGGCCTGCTTTTTCTGAGTATCTGTACCCCCAGACAAGGTGAGTGCAAAAAGAAAGAGCTATTCTGTTGAGGAAAGAGAAATACCAAATGCAGATGGCAAACAGTGGAAACAATATTATATGGGAAAGCAGAACCACCAGAAAGCATCCTGTCTACACAGAGCTACATAACCAATATGAGTTTGGGGTTCAATTCACCTGCCACAGCCTGGCTGCTAACTCAACATAATGCAGGATCCCTATGAAAACCTGAAGTGGCCAGATCACCATCTCTAGCTGTGAAAAATGGGTAATTTGGGGTGTTAAATGGTCCAGGATACCCCGTGGCCTATTCAAAATGTGGACCAACACTCCTAGAATGAAAGGTTACCTTTTCCCCTCAGAAGGGGAGGGGACCAAGGAAGGACAGGAGATGTGGAAAATGATCAAAACTAATGTCCAAAGACAACAAACTAAATTATATATAAAATGATAATTACAAGTTCTGTTTGCTTTTCCATCATGATTCGAGAAAGATACTCCTTCAGTCAAGCACATTTGTGGTCTTATCCAGTACTGCCTCATTAGTCCAAGTACTACATTGGCAGGTTTATACAAGATTAACACATAAAATCCCCACAATAAGAAAAAATGTTTATTTGTTTCCTTCATAAACTAAAAAAATAGGTGGCACTTGCTGATGGAAATTTTCATTTGTGCACAGTAAATCCCCAGTGTTAATGTCCACACTACATTCACCTATACTCATAGATAAAGAAAAACTGAAAATAAATTATAACTATATACAGTACAGTATTTAGAAAAGCATTGCTTACCATGAATCTATACCTATATACTCGTGGTTCACACTATTTTTTGGCATATGTGACCTTTTGCTTGGGCTTGAAACAGCACTGAACATCTAGCTCTCCGTCATAGTTCCCAAATTCATAAACATATATATCTAAATTTGTTTAGTGTCCTCCTAATGGGCTTGGATGGTTTGTAGCAACCATAGTCTCTCTATGATCCATCAAATACTCCAAGTTCAAAGCAAATTGTATTAAGAGGATAACCTCACTCAGGGGGACTGGGGGCAGGCACACACAGAGGGAAATAAAATTCAGAGGGCATAAATCAGACAGACACTGAAAAATTGATGGGACAGAGAAACAATCTAAATGGCTAAGGTGTATATCGAAGCATGAATAAAGAGCATGGTTGTCCAGGAGGAGGAACACATAGTACACTCCTGTTTGAAGTTGCCATAAACAGCACTAAAATCCCGAATGAACTTCAGGACAATTAAACTCCCAATGTTTCAGAAATCCAAGGCTGTAAATATTATCTATACATTGATTTCCAGGATGGACACCAGTGTACCTTAAATGCTCTTAATAATTAATACTAGGCTAAGGTACTTAATGCAGTCTATTAATTTTCTAGTTAGCTTCTGTCCTACCTATTACAAAAAGGATTATGGAGAAACAACCGAACGGGTTCATAAGGAAGCAGGAGAATATCAACAGGATATCTTTGAATCACCTTGTGCATTATAACACATGATTTCCCCTATAGATCAAATCCATACATAGACTTTAGCTTCCATTGTCCTTAAGTTTTTATTTCAGGAAGCACCACTATTTTACTATTAAAAACTCTCAGGCTGTTTCAAATGCAATCAAAACCTGACATTACTTCAGAATCCCAGAGAAATATTCCTAACCACCTGCATAATAATAATAATAATAATAATAATAATAATAATAATAATAATAAT
>JAHTLZ010000330.1:37837267-37847277 GCA_023846285.1 Phrynocephalus versicolor
ATAATAATAATAATAATAATAATAATAATAATAATAATAATAATAATAATCTGATATGGTTTTATCTATTGTTCTGCTGTATTCAAAGTGGAGGGAGACAAGATATATTATCTATGTAAGAGAGATTATAATATATTTCTTGCTGGATTATATATCAATGCAGCGGTAAGCAGTTTCTCTTTTAAGGAAAGAATTGTAAATGAATATGCATTTTTGGTTTTATAAAGATTCACATCCCTATACACCATCTATCAACATTAAATATCTTTAAATTCAAATAACTTCCAAGATTGAAATTGTTAACACAGCCTATTTTTGTTACGATATTGAATTTAGTCTACCAGTGTTTTCTACAGCTTGCATAAGTCACAACTGATTGGACACAGTCCCCACGGACATGCCATTTCATCCAGACTGGACGGTTCATTAGTCATAATTACTATAACTGTACAGCAGAGACTGCAGTTTTATCTCATCATACATCTTTGATAAAGCTGCTTCCATTTCTGCAATATCAGCATGTGAAGTTACATTATTGGTCCTTTTATTTTCCAATCTGTGATTAAGTGAGGCTGTGCTTCTTTGGAAACGCACAGAATGTTAACATACTATCTCCCCCCTTCCTCCGCCAAACCCTTTTAAAACACGCACACAAACACACACACACTAATGTCATTCATGCTGTGACCACCATTTGAACTTTTTTGTTAGAATCAGCTGCTTAACACACTATGAACTGTGACAGAACAAAGAGATTCTGGAGGGGGAAACGCTGCAAACAAAATTCAACACAGAGATGAGCATTAATGGAATGCTTTTGTAATATCCTGGTTGAGAGTTTTGTATAGTAAATCTGAGCTCTGATCCAAATCAGCAAAATGTCTTTGATACAACACTCAAAAAGGACCATTTTTCAAGGGGACAAAATCAGTGGTAACAATGATCCTAGCAGCTTTAATTTTGAGTGGCAGGGCAAAGCAGAGGCTGGGGTGCAGGGAAAGACCGGGAAATAAATAATTATATAACTATACCATCGGGAGGATCAGAAGAAAGTGTTGCCGTGAGAAGGATGGAAAGCTGGTGCTAATGCATTTAATGTAAACAAACAAACCCCTCTAACCAAGGTTTGGATGAACAATGTTAATTACTGTTTATTTTTACAAAAACGCAAAACACAAAAGGCTGACTTTTCACCCTTTGGTGTTCCCTCTTTTTAGGATGTTTAAGAAACCCCATTGTTTAACAACTAGGAATGAAAAAGGCCAAGGGCAGCATATGACCATGCAGAGTTTACCCATGATATCCAGCATAAACACTCACAATCGACAGCTGCATACAGCTACTGGGGCTGCAAAAATCCCAGAGTAATTAGTGGTGTCTGAATGCAATGACATCTGTGTTCTCATGGTCCTCTACACTTGTCAGCCCAATAAGAAGTGCATAAAAAATACGACAAGCATTACAAATGCCCTTCTGAAAGGTTTCACTTTGGGAAAAGCTAAAGAAATGACACATGACACTTCTCTTTTTTGCCACTATATTTAAACAGCCAAAAGCCACAGCACTTGAAGAGGTCTTGAGAGTCATTCCACTTTAATGTAAAGAATATGTGCTGAATAATCCATAGGGACTAGAAACCTTGCACTAAATTTGTATACAAATTTTAAGCTACAGAAAGGCAGGTTCACATAATTGCCATCAAAACAGGTCTGCCTGGCAAATTAATGTTATTCAAACATCCAGTCCAGTCGCTCTGCTGTTAAGTGTCACAGATCTGACCAGTTACTAAAACAGCAGGACAATGTACTGAGAAAAAGAAGTAACACTTTGAAGCATTCCACTGAACCTTTGTTTTAAGATCTGTGATACCTATCCTTTAGTGCACGTCCAAGGCTGGTTTAGCATCAAGTTTGACCATGTGCTCGCTACAAGAAAGACATTAGTCATCATTAACAGAAGCACTGACACCAAACCTAAGTGCCTTCCTGCAATGACCAAGTGGCAATCATCTTTCTCTAACACTGTCACTTCTGATTAGGGTTTTCTTTCATGAAAATTTAATTTGTTGCTTTTCTGTATTTCCTTTAAACATTTCTGCAGCATTAACAAAGCATGCCAGTAGCACAATATAGAGCTCCAGAACCATTGACATGTTATAAATTTATAAATCCTTTAAAATGAATAGGGGAGAGAGGAATTCACTGAAATGTATCATCTGCTTCTTCCAGTCAATCCTAATGTGTTTATCTAAAATCTATTTTTTTCATTTATTGTAAAGATTTATTTCAAACACATACATAATCGGTTAGTTACTTTTTTTTAGAAAGGCAATTTTGTTTCATGGTCAAGAAGGAGAACAGAGGTGTATTATATTCATAAATTGTAGGAGATAGCTTACATTTAAATGATTTCTTCTAATGAAAATAAATGAAAAAGGGTGCAAGCTACTCATTTAAGTGTGTGTGTGTGTGTGTGTGTGTGTGTGTGTGTGTGTGTGTAGTATCTTTCAATATTCGGTCTCAATTTCTGATAACTTATTTCATGTTATATTGTAAAACTCATTAAAACAAGATGCTTCATTGTTATGCTTTTTCCCCATGCTGTTTTTAAAAAGTTTGTCAAAACATTTATTCTTCAGTTTTATTTCTATTTGCTTCAAGATTTGTTTTAATTATAAGCATATGTTATTTTGTTATAAGAGATTTTGATTTTTGAAAAAAGTGGTCATAATTAACATGTCTTTTCCATTATCTAGACAAAGTCGAATAAAGAGTAAACAATAAAAATTAATTAAAAGACTGTAATTACTAGAATGTTAATCATTTCCATCAAGCAAGAGGTTATACAGTAGTGGGTTGATGCTAGATTTAGGCCCCTGCAAATGAGTGATTTTGGCAGACTTCCTGACCTTCTCTTCTTCATCATGTACATTTTGTAGCAGCTTTATTCTTATGAAAGACTAAGAGAGCAACAGAAAGATCCCTGAAAATTGACCAAACACATATCCAGTCACAGTAGGTGTCTCAGCTTGGTGTTTGGGAATCCTCATCAGGGCCGGCGCTAGGCTTTTTTGCACCCTAGGCGAGGGGCGGGGGGCAGGGGGCGCTGGGCTGCTGGTGGTGGTGGCGGGTGGCGGACGAGCGGGCGGGTGGCGACGGGGGGTCAGCAGGCTGGCCAGCGCCCCTTGTCCATTTTGGCACCCTAGGCAACTGCCTAGTTCACCTTAATGGACGCGCCGGCCCTGATCCTCATTCGTTCTTACACCATAAGCCTATATCCCATTCCACACAGTCCCCTGGACGTACACAGCATGAGGCTGTCATGGGAAGGAAACACATTATATGGCAGTGAAACTGTCCATGACTAAAACTGGATCTAGAGTGTTTTCAGACAAAATTAATTTCTCGAACACACAAAGATCAAGAAAGCATTTTTATCTCTAAACTACAGAAAGCCATGGCCTTAAAAACATGAAGTGTCAAGAGCCAATCCCTTATGTTGTATGACACAATATTCTAATAAACAGAAACAGCACTAATAATCAGAATTGTGTTTGTATCTATTATTTATACTAATAGCGTATGATCAAATTCGTGTTATGCATGTTCACTCAGGATGAACTCTTGTGTTTAAAAGGGCTTACCTCTTAGTAAGTGTGTTTAGAATGGAACACATTCAATTTGTGCTCTGAAACAAAATGCCCTACAAGGAAGTAAGCCCCACTGTTTTACTACTATTTATTTATTTAGTTATTTATTTATTTGTGGAGCTTATATCCCGCCCATCTTCCCAGGAGGGAACTCTGGGCGGCTAACAGTAAAACAATAAAAACAATACAACAGGCAAACAATAGTAAAACACAGAAGGTGGCGTAGAAAAGGCAAAGATGGTGGCAGGCAAAAAAAAAACACGTAAAAAGAAAGGTCGCCAAACGTCTCCCTAAACAGATAGGTCTTCAGGGCCTTCTTAAAGGCGGGCAGGGACTATGTTAGGCGCAGCTCACTGGGGAGATGGTTCCAAAGCATGGGGCCCACCACAGAGAAGGCGCGGGCATGCATACGCGATTTCCGCGCCTCTCTGGGTGTGGCCACCCTCAGTAAGAGCGCCTGTGCCAATCTCGTGGATCTGGCCCCAGTTGATCTCTGAGAGATACGCTCCGCCAGATACTCAGGTCCCAGGCAGTGGAGGGCTTTGAAAGTCAAAACCAGGACCTTGAACCTGATCCGGAGGACAACGGGCAGCCAGTGCAAGCGGGCCAGGACTGGGGTGATTTGCTCATATCTATGAGCACCCACCACCAGCCTGGCCGCCGCATTCTGCACCCGCTGTAGCCTCCAGACGAGGGTCAAGGGCAACCCCACGTAGAGGGCATTGCAATAGTCGATCCTCGATATCACCAGAGCCTGCACAACTGTCCTCAGGGAGGACTCATCAAGGTACTGGCGGATCAGGGCGATCCTGCGGAGATGGATAAAAGCGGCCCTGGAAACAGCCATCACCTGGGCTTCCAGGGAGAGGGCTGAGTCCAGGACCATGCCCAGATTCCTGGCCCTGTCTGTAGGCTGGAGGGGAACACCCCCCAGCTTAGGGAGGGGGCCATTGTACCCAGATGAGGGCGCCCCGAAGAACAGAACCTCCATCTTCTCCGGATTCAGTTTGAGCCGATTATCTCTGGCCCATTCCAAGACAGCCTCCAGGCACAGATCGAGAGAGCGAATTGCCTCCTCTGCAGACGACAAAAAGGAGATATAGAGCTGCGTGTCATCAGCGTACTGATGACACGAACTCCATATCTCCTGATGACCTCCGCCAGCGGCCTCATGTAAACATTGAACAGCGTTTTTCAGATTAAATTCAAGGAATGTTATGACAGTTATTTTAAACATTGTGTCTGTGAAAACTTCCAAAATCAACCCCCTGACTACATAACACATATCTAAATGATACCGATGACTGACAACATAAATAATAGGACAATATATATTTACTCAATATTAATTCTGTCAGTCAGTCTGTCTATTTTTATACTGCCCAACTAGCCAACAGTTGCTCTGTGTGGTGTACAATGAAAATAAAATTACAATTATAAAACAAATTCTAACATGCAAAATAATAAAAAGACAGGTGAGAAAAAACTATTAATTGCCATACACGTATGTCCCTTTTCCACTAATTCCATCCATTGGGGAAAACGTCCTCAAAGGCTTCAGTAAAAATCTCTGTTTTTAGCTTATTTTAAAAGACAAAGAGGGAGGGCACGTGCCGTAGTTTCTGTGGCAACCCATTCCATAAAGAAGGTGCCACTGCTGAGAAGGCCCAGCTTCTGATTCTTGTTTTCCAGGCATCTCAAGGTCTTAATATTTGTAGGTACATGGTCTGTGAGGAACCGGTCAGATGGGAAGTCAAACTTGGCAGAATACGTTCAGATTATTAATTGAGTGTCTGTGCTTCTTAAAAATAAAAATTGAAATTATTTTATTCACCATAAAAAGTCACAACCGGCATTGGCTCAATGAATCACAGGAAGTCACAGAGGCGTTCACTTACCAAATCCCCACTGATTCAATCAGCCCACCCAGGTTGTGATTTACTACTAAGCACCAGGATTTCTGTCACTTTAATACAACTACATTTTTGAAAAGAACTCATTTACATCACTCTTTTCCATTTCCAGTTTGATAGTCTTTAAAACACAAAATGAGAGCATAATTTCATTCAATCGACAAAGAGACTTTGAAATTCACTGTCAGTATTACTGCACACATTGCACAAGGAATTTAGCCTAAGAAACTGCAAATGCTGACACCTCCTCCTCCCCACTTCTTCCTTCTCCTTCAACGTACCGTATCTTCACCAAGGCCTGCACATCAAGTTCAAGCAAAGGAAGTAAAGCTCTTTGGCTCCCACCCACATCGTTCCCCCACCCGGTCCAAGGCACTTGTCAGTAAAAGGTTGGGCGATTTATTGACCACTTTTGGATGCATACTGTCAGTGCTGAAGGAAATATGAGGGAAGGTTGTCACTACTGTTCTGGAGCTCATTGATAATGACATACCTGCCTCTGTCACCCATTACCCATACTACAAACTACTTAGATCTAACTGAAAAATCAATAGCATACTTGCACTGGTTCCTGTGGCTGCCTTCTTTGATTGTCAGCTCCTGTCTAGGGTCAGCACTTACATGAAAGGGGCTGTGACTGCCTGATGCTTTCAGGACAACCTAACGATATGAAACTAGCCAACAGAACAGTAAATTCTGTCTTCCTGCCCTCCTCATCAATTAGGCTCTGACTAGGCTTGCCTGTAGAAACCTGACCTTTTAAGTTTAGGTGAATATGGACTAGCTGAACACACCACTGCCCTCCACGCTGAGTCAGGAAATTCAGTGACAGGTTAAACAAAACAGAAGGTTGTAACTGTCATAATTTGCATTGCACTTTCACGCCAACAAGGGTGTTATCAGTGGGGGCAAGCCCTAGAACACACAACCTAAGCACCCCTAACTTGCCCTCCTCATAAATTTTCAAGTGAAGTGAGAGAAAACATAAATTCACAAATGTCTTAATTACTTCAAATTCCTTTCTTCAAAGTTTGCATCTTTAAACTACACCAACTGCATAATAACACTATCAAAAGACCCAGGCAGATCAGACTGTTATTGATATCAAATGTCCAATTTTTACGACTTAGTTACTATTTTTAAAAGTTTTGAAGTTTGGGGGTATTTTCTAAATTAATATAGATAGGAAATGATTAAATGTTTTTAGAAGGTATGTGCTAAATTCAGTATTATCCCGAGCTAGAGTAAGAGCATTAAAATAAGAAAGAACTAGTAATGACAACAAACATTTCACTGGTTTCAGTGGGTTTACTTTCAGTAGAACTAATGTTTGGCTTAGCTGTATGTATGTAAACTTTCAAGTTTGCTTTTTATCTTGGCTCAAATTTATTAATAAAATTAAGAAATATTCATTTATTCATGACACCTCACAGAATCCCATATTCAGCCTAGCTTATGATCTGAGATAAGTGATCCCACAAATAACTTCTCAGGCTCTGGCTAGAGTTCTAGCTACAAGTAGATAAGTGAAATTATGTAAGTAGTGATCCTGAATTACCACTGTTAAACGAGATACCAGCCAGGTTCCTCACTGTGTGTCCATTACCTGAGCAGGAATGCACACTATACCTAATGAATTAGGAGCAATTTGACACTCTGACATTTATTTTATTTATTTCACATAACATTATTCTAGCATAACAAAATACAGCATTATTGCATAAGACTTCACAAAAACAATATAAAATATGTACCAATGTAAAACATTAAAATAATAAATTCTACCATGACTTATGTAAATGGAAATTGACACCTATATGAAATGCCAAACAGGATTCTGACCAGGACCTGCTGCTTGTCTGCATTAGCTCAAGTTTAGAAGTGTGCTCCCTGTAGAAAATGAAGGTTCAATTTTTTACCAAAAGACCACCACCTGTTTTTATTTGTACAGACTTGTATTGGTTTATTTCACTCACAATTTAAATAACCTCTCAGAAAGAAAGATTTAATTATCTATTTTTTCTAAATGAAAAGGTACACACTTAGCCATAACACATTTTTTACAATCTTCTAGCTCAAAATTGATTCCACTTCCAATATTGCTTTATTCATGGACACTTCCCATCTCTATATACTTTCAATGTGAAAAACAAAGATAAGGACTTGACTTTGTTGACATAAAGGGCTTATCTACATGTCTGTTTTGGAGTGGCCTGGGTCTAAGTAGGAACCCTAGAACCCTATTTGATCTGCAGTTCCCAATTTTTCAATATTGTGAAGAGGCTTAATAAGAAAGCCACTTTAGGATATTGGCAAATATCCTTGCTTCCTCCTGTCTCATCTCACTTTGATTTTTTAAAAAAGTAATGCAGTGGATGTGCATTGTCATAGCACACTTTTTAAAAAAGATATGTTTAATTCTGTAACATCGTGAAGTGGCTTTCTTATTAAACCACTTCACAATGCTGGCAAATTGAAAGAGGAAGGCTTTTGGTTCATTCTCAATGATCACACACACACTGACAACAAACCAAAAGAGAGTGGATTCCAGCAGCACCAGAAAGTAAAAGCCCTTGGCAGAGTCCAGAAATAGGGCTGCTCTGGGGTTGGGCTATTTCATCCCAACAAAGACACTATCTGATTGGCATGTTTAGGAGAAAACCAGTCCATCCTTGCAACAGAACAAACAGTGGGATAAATGCCAATGTAATCAGTCTCCAACTTACAAAAGAACAATAGCCAATGTTGCTATTCCAAAGGGATCACCACCATTCAAATAAATTATTGAAGTGTTTGCCATAATTAAGAATTCTGACCATTTTATTATGTCTAGGGGAGGGGAGCTCCATAAATAACCTCAATCAAAACTGGAAAACTGACCTGTTATTTTTTCATCTTCATATTTTGCTACACACAAACCCAGTTTAAGAACAGTAGAAGTTTCTCATGGTATATTCCAGATAGACTACTACACTGATACACAGAGAGACATTAACTTGAATAATCCATAAAAATATCTATGGCTCCCCGTTTAAACTAAGACCCCATGCCAATAAAGATTGGAACCCAACAAGATGTTTATTTTTAAAATCACATTAACATGTTGTCTCCTGATATAGAATTAGAAGGTATAATCCCTATACCTTCAGATGAGATCTTGAAGCACATTTTAAGTTAAAACTATCATGAAAAATAAAACAAAAATGTTCTAACAGTATGTTAAATTTGATTTACATTTTTAAAAATCCAACAAGAATTTGAAAAAACAATGCACTGGTTCATTTAGTAACCACTGATATTTATCTAGTGAGACCAGAAAATTTCATAAATGTGGCATAAAAGGCCTGTCCTGGCAGTTGCTTCTTTCAAACACAAAAGTCCCCTATTTCAATATACAAGGAGCTTGAAACTAAAACACACTAGCTATACAGTCATCAAGTACAATGCTTCCCTTCAATGTTACAGAGATACTATCGTGTAGTTCCCAAAAGCAAGTGGAGAAAGCATCATTACAATGTTTGTTGGAGACTCAAGAATAAAAATAATTGATAAACGTGTACTATTACAGTGTAATCTGGCACATGTTTATTTAACCATAAATCTCATTGTACCCAGTGCTGTTTAATCCTATAGAAAAGCCATTTACAGTCTAATCCTATGCATATCTGTTCAAACATCAATCTCTTTACATTAAATGGGGATTATATTCAAAGTTATTTATTTATTTATTTATTTATTTATTTATTTATTTATTTATTTATTTATTTATTGCTGTTCAATCTGTCTTTCACTCAAGGCAGCTAATAATGATAGCATCAAATAAAATAAATACAACTGAAACATAAATCAAATGAAACCATAATAGGATGTATAAAGGATTGCAATCTAAATTTTTGTATCCATGCCTTTACATGGTTTAATGATAACAACAACTCAACAACCTTAGCTGTCCTTTCCTCTAACTGAGCAATACTGAAAATGTACATTAAAATAGGGTTTGACAGTACCAGTGGCCAGGTATCTAACAAGATATTTTACAAGTGCTTAAAATAATGCTTCCACCCAAACACCACAATGAGACTTGTCATCTTTTTATGCTCTGAACATTGGACTATGAATGTTTAGAACCAATCTCAAACTACTGGAAAGTCAAAATACCTGGGAAGCTGAGTAAGCAAACGCTAAAAGAGAATTACCAGTGGCTACTAAATAATGACATGAATTACAATAAAGTTGT
Organism: Phrynocephalus versicolor; assembly: GCA_023846285.1. Taxonomy (NCBI): domain Eukaryota; kingdom Metazoa; phylum Chordata; class Lepidosauria; order Squamata; family Agamidae; genus Phrynocephalus; species Phrynocephalus versicolor. The sequence goes on from JAHTLZ010000330.1 coordinate 37,847,067, forward strand.
TATTGATCAGTTCATATTGTAGAAGTGCTATTTATGCACTTCTTTGTTTGCTTTTATGCCATGTTGTTTTATTTCTTATTATGTTTTTATTATTGGATTGTTTATGTATTGTGTGTCTTAATTGATATTTGTGCAACTTTGTAAACCGCCCAGAGTAGCTGTGCAGATAGATAGATAGATAGATAGATAGATAGATAGATAGATAGATAGA
>JAHTLZ010000330.1:37847287-37867451 GCA_023846285.1 Phrynocephalus versicolor
AGATAGATAGATAGATAGATAGATAGATAGATAGATAGATAGATAGAACTTCTCCCATAAATTTTATGCAAGGGTTACCCATGATCCAGTTCTCTCTTTCCTTTCAAGCTGAATGCAGAGAACATTTTATGGAGACTCTGCAAGTTCCTAAGGAAGCAAGGTGCTAGAAATAGCAAATGCAGTTTTCTTTATGGAGGACCTGAACTGATTATTTACCCCCTCTACCTCTTCTGTTCCGATAATCTACAAGGAAGTAACTATTTCATCCCCTCCCCTATTAACTCAGATATCAAGAAATGTGGGCTGTTAACCTATTCTCAGGTGACTATAGGTGGGAAGATTGTGGACTAGTGTGAAAAGAGCATCCCAAGGAAACTGACTGATTCTGTGAGTTAATTAGTTTAAACCCAGAGAGAGAGAGAGAGAGAGAGAGAGAGAGAAGCAGTAGTAGCTTTTTCATGGTTTATTGTGCTTCTTCACAAGACCCAAAATATTCTCTGATAAACCATGTTCTGTGCTGAAGTCTGTGAAACCATTCCTTTTCTGAATTATGATGCCTCTCCCTATGGACTACAATATATCAGAAGAACAAGACACATTTTTATGCAACAGTACTTTTTACCTGGGTTGTACAGCACCAACGGTGATTTATTCCAATTTATAAAAAGGAAAACAGTTTTTTGTACAGCATATACAATATATGTATATTAACTTTAAGTCTATGGCACTACCGGTAAACCTCAGCCAAAGACAGTCACTTTTAAAGTCCTAGCAACTTCACTGGAAGAAATTTAACTCCATTCATCTATCTTTGAAATATACAGTGATCTGTTTTTGCCACTTACATATCCTGTGCCTTCATTCCACCGAATATTTAACATGCATGCATCAGATGGGACATTTTAATACTCCAGATTCATTTTGTTGCAGAATCCCCTAAAAACTAGACTTACAATGTAAGTTTGTTGTCACTGCCGCTTAAGCAACTTCCCTAAGTTTCATCCATTGCTATGTACTAAATTATATATTAAGTATATTTTAACAAGCTAAACACTAACTGGGACCAAAAACAAAATGAAACATGGGATTTTGCTTTGTTTCTTGTGCCAGCTGATGTAATATCTTATGTTTTTCCTCCCTGCAAAGGAAAGCAACACAGAGAAGCAAACATGGCATGTTCTTTCATTGGGATGGAAGGGGGGCGGCAGTGGAATTCTCATGAGGTTCGGGATATATGTGATGTGTACATGAAATCCTAAGCATTAATACACTGAAATTCTCACTGGGGTCACTTTCTCAGTGAAAGTTTTATTTTAAAAAAAATCTTGGTGTTCACAGTTAAATTGAATATATTTGATCAGAATGAATGTGATGCATTCTGAAGAACAGCAGAGCAAAATAAGTCTACTTCTTTTTTCCCCCCACAGACCTAACATGATGATTAACTATGCATCTGGTAGTATGTCACGTCCTTTGTGTATGCCTATCAGATAGCAAAGAGAAAGGGCATGGACAGTGTCCAGCTCCAGCAAGCAAATCATTTGGAAACAGTCATAGCCACAGATCAAAAGATGTTTCACTCTATCCAGAGTAGATTTAAACACACCAGTCTTCAAGTGCAGACAAAACCAGTTAGAAAGCAAGAAAGACTCCTTAGAATCCAAAGATAATAAAAGAAGATTTGGAGTTTGGAGTAGGGAGGGGTGTGGGCGGTAAGATATGTAGAAAAGAAACAGATAAGCATAACTACTGCATACACAGTGCAAGACAGCTGTTTTACATCCTGAGAGAAAAAAGTTGCCACCAATCCTTTGCTTACAGAACATGACTTCAACGGGAATTCCTACAAGGCTTCTGTATTTTATTTGTGGAAACAGCTACTTCTCAGTCGTCCCTCAGTAATCAAGGGCCCAATCTGTACCAAACCATTTTTTCTTAAAAAGGAATAATTATCACATGCAGTTCAAGGAAGGATTTCTGATCTCTAATTCATACCCTTCACTTGAACAAAATAAGGTACTATACAATATTTTTCAGAAAATTGGCTCTAAAATGGGGGAGGGGTGAAGAAATTTCAAGCTGTATGTGAAACTATGTGATGCTGCATCGCATGAAATTTTTATTCACTTTCTGTGACAAGAAAAAAATGTTGAATCCATAAGTCTTGTGCTAGAAGTGGTGTGTGTCCTCAAGTAATGTCACTTTCTCAAGAGAAGATACCCTAGAAAGAAGTTTCAAAGCTTTATCATTAGGAAAATATGCTCATTATTTACCCTAATCACCTCAGCTTTTTTCTCTCTGAGAATTTTAAAAGATGCTATCAAAGCTTTTACATAAAATAGAACTAAATATTAAGACTGACACACAGTTTACAGCTCAAGTGTCACATAAAAATTCTATATTGATTAAGAAACAGATGACATTTCATTTCAACCAGCGATATGAAGTTTTTGATGGCTGATTTAAGTAACTGTCTTACACTAACTACTCTTTCTATAGCTGTGAGTATCTCACAGGATCTGTCTGTGTATTAAAAATGCAGTAAACAATGGCTATACATTTATTCATTCATGTGGAAACAAATTTTGAAATCATGTTGGAAAAAGCCAACAGGAGATCAGGATAAACTTGTACTGAACAAACGATACTGAGTTTAAAACTAACAACAAGATGTTCAGTGCACATTTGTACAGCTCACTGGTCCCTGAAGTCATCAGAAGCCTTGAGGAGATCCATGAGCCCCATGCCAATGCATACAATATAATGACAGCAGGCAGCATTACAAGATAGCAACACTCAAATGCCAAATTTAGTTCAAATGGACTAGATAGTTAAAAATCAGGAATTAACTGAGCTACAGGGCACTAACTGTAGCTGTCATCCTATACACATTTGCCTGGTTGTCAATATAAGTTAATGGGAATGATATCTTAGTATAAATACACAGAATTGCACTATAATTCAATAAACTACGTAACATGGCATAGTTACAATATGTAACACTATCTACAATCTACTCAGAAGCAAGAAAACCAAGGCTCTCCTACCAAAATCAAAATACCAAAGAAAGAAAGAAAGAAAGAAAGAAAGAAAGAAAGAAAGAAAGAAAGGAAGGAAGGAAGGAAGGAAGGAAGAAAGAAAAAGAAAGAAAGAAAGAAAGAAAGAAAGAAAGAAAATCTCTCCCCATTTAGAAAAACTAAAATTCACTTCTCCAAATTGTGAGCTACTATAATAATTTGGATCACTTAATCTAATCATCACCATCATTTTAGAACTGCAAAGCTGGAAGGGACCCTGTGGATGAAGTCCAGCCTCTGTCAAGAGAAGACAGTGGGGAATCGAACTCCTAACCTCTGGCTCGGCTGATAAATTAAGCATTGGTTGACCCAGTCATGCTATGGATACAGTCCCAAACATTTTTACTTAGAAGTACATTCAAGTTAAATACATAGGACTCCAGTTCACCCGCAGTGGCTGACATCCTGTTGCACAACTCTACACATGTAATATGAAGCTTTGTCAACTTAAAATACACAGTATGGCAGGGTAGAAGTGCTACTCACAAAAGACCTCCACATGCATCCTGCTGCACAACAGTCATACTGGAATGGAGCAACTAATTGCACAATTTAGCTGTGCAATGCTGGTTGCCTGGGCATAGTATACAGCATGCTTAGGCTGGCATAACCACTAGTATGAACAAGATGATTGCCAGTGTTTCTTAGAGGTGACCATGAGCATTAATACCAATAGATAAAGCACCCACATCAAACTTTCAAGGGAATAAGACTGATTGATGTGATTAGAAGTTATGTTTCACAACACAGAGCTGTTCTGAAATTATCTGTTAAAAAGCTGGTCACAGAGAGCTCTTACTATATTAGCCAGGAACTATTAAACAGTAATGAGTTATATTAAAATACTTGTGGTGCAGCCCAAAGAAACACAACATGCTTCCATTTTCCTTGTTTGCATCTAGAAAACATGATGCAGCAAGGAAGGACCAGGTTTGTACTCTTCCATGGAGGGGTAAGTGAGTTTGGGGAGTTAACCCACAAACATAAACTTGGAAATCACTGGACAGTCATATATGTTAGTCAACAATGATGTCATCTAACTTTCCAGAAATCCAAAGATACCAGTATAGCTGTTTAAAAATTTACAAGCTCTGTGGTAAATAAATGAAAAACAAAAATGTCTTCCCAGACATAAAAGTAGCACACATCACAGGGAATTTTGCAAAGCTAAACCGTCAACACAGAGCAGCAAAATAAAAATCCACCCGCACATTCATAAAGAAAAGGTCCTGGAAATGTAAACAGGATTATAGCTGTCAATTCCCCCAGATGCATTTACTTTACCCATTAACTTAGTGTTGCTGTTAAGGAACACAACATGCACTCCCAAATCATTTCTTTTCAAATTCATACATTCCCTGCAGCAGTTCAAGCTCCATCAGCAGAGCAGGAATGTATGAAAATGACAGGCAAAGGGCATTAGTTCTTTTCCCAGAGTGTTCTATAAATGGAAGCACAGAATTCTTCCACAGCGAATGCAGAACCTAGTCGATTGAAACATCTTTTGAAAAAAAAAAATGAGAGGGACTGAAAAAAAAAATTAAATTAAGCTGACTAGAAGCTGCATCCTCCTGTTTATTGTGTTTTGCTTCTTTTGATATAAATTAAAGTAAACCAGCTTTTGTTAACTACGGACTTTCAGCAGCATACAGGTAACTAGTAACCACCCAATTCTTTTTTTAAAATGACACAGCTCAGTCACAAAAGAAGCACATTTCATAATCTAGGGCTGCAAAAGGGGTTCTAAAGCCGAAGCCTGAAAATTCAAAACCAGACAGGAAAACCACCCAGAATAGCCTTTGGGTTAAATGGCTGCGGTATATAAATCTCATAAATAAATAAATAAATAAATAAATAAATAAATAAATAAATAAATAAATAAAATGTGTCAGCCAAGTCTATGGCCCAAAGTCAATTGATTAATAATCAATAATAATAATAATAATAATAATAATAATAATAATAATAATAATAATAATAATAATAATAATAATAATAATAATAATAATGGAAGTTTTAGAAACATTGGTTTAACTACTTTAAATACAGGTACAGGTACTAGCTGCACAGAGAAGAGCAACTCTCAAAATTAAAAGTCATTAGAAAGTTGAATCTGCACTAGATTGTGGCTACAAAAAGACCACCATCATTTCCCATTTTAAACTATTATTTTCTCTACCCATGCACAAGATCTCTCTCACAGCTCTTGATCTCTCTTCAAGTAAGCTCTTGAATGGTCCCCCTTCATGCCAATGACATGCCAGCGATCATACCTACCCATTCTTAACCTGCCTTAACAGCAGTGCCAAAATCCAAGGGAAAGGATCCTTGGGAGAAGCCAGCGGAGCCAGCGGAGGAGGGAGCCAAGAAATGAGCAAGAAGGCACTCCCCGCCCGTGGCAGAGGCGCCCGCCTTCAGAGGAGCTCTCGCTAACAACAACCACCCCTCTCTTGCTCCAGGCAGCGGCATGCTGATGTTGGCACTGCCTAAACCAAACAAACACGATGTTTAACAGTCAAATAAAATGTCCCGCAGCCTCCCTAATGAATTTGTCAAGGCCCATCAGATCACCCCCCTCCCCTCCCCTGCCTCATTAACTCAAGTATGATGAGACGGATTATAACGGGAGAATACAGATCAATCCGGCTGAAGCCTTCAAGTGGCTTTTAGCCTTGACAGCTTCCCCTCCCAGACACACACGGGCGCATATTCTCTCTCTCTCTCTCTCTCTCTCTCTCTCTCTCTCTCTCTCAGAATACAGTATCTCTGTTCCTGGAAGCGCTGCCACTTCGCCTTAATACCCCATCAAGGAGCTGCTGATGGACCCCCTTGACGCCTAGATAGCAAAGCCAAGGTGACAAGGGCTCTTTTCTTCGACGGCAACCGCCTTGGATCCTGAACTGTTCGGCCCCCATCCAGAGAGAGAGCGAGAGAGAGAGAGAAAGGAAAAGGCCCTTTCCCAATCACTCCTCTCTCTCCCTCCCTCCCGCCTCCGTCTTTTTTATATCGGCAAAAGTGGATTCCGCCACTGCCTTAAGGAAAAATGTTCTTTACGGCAGACTGAGCCGCCGTCGCCGCACCGGAGGCGAGGGCGCCCCTCCCTCCTTTTTTCTTTCTTTTCCTTTTTTTAATTTTAGTAGGCATTATTTGCTAGAAAGTGTTTAAGTTTATTGCTCAAATGATGTTTCTAATTAGCGCTCCGGGCCATAAATCCGAAGCGGCGTTGGTTTCCAACTGATTTATTATTTACTGAAGCTTCGACCTCGGTGGAGTCGTCGGGTAGGGTGGGTGGGATTGTCGGAGGGGAGAGAAAAGGGGAAGAGAGCGAAATCGGTAATGAATTGGTTTGAAAATCCACCTGGGAGGAGTGTCTGATCCAGCCACAAACCTGCGGGAGGCGGTGGCGGGCGGGGGGGGGGGGGGGGGCCCACGACGACAGATAGAAAGAGAGAGAGAAGGAGAGAATGCGACAAGTCTCTGGCCGCGCCTGCTTCCCTGGGAAGAAGTCCTGGGGATTTTAGGAAGGCTGGCCCTCCGGACTAAGGGAGTTTCAGGGGAAGCGGAGGCAGCCTGGCAGCGGGAAAGGGGCTGGGGAGGGGGGGGGAAGCGCACTTCGTAGCCGACTCCGCGGGTCCGCGTCCAAGGCAGGCGCCGCCGGCTGGAGGGGGCGGATGACGGGCAGGGGTCTCTCCCACGTCGAGGTGAAGGGGCGGCTGCTGCAGCCAAGCAAGGAGAGTGGAGAGGAACGGGGCGCGGCGGTTGGGGAGTGGGGGGGGGGGAGAGGCTGCCTTTCCCGCAACAGGACTCAGGTCGCCGACCCCACCATGGGGGCGCGGAGAAGAGGACTCAGTGGCCCCCGCAGGAGCCCCGCTGGCCCCCCTTCCGCATCTCGCGTTCAAAGAAAAGGGACAAGGCGGCGGCGGCTCCTCGAAACCCGCGCCTGGCCGTCGGTAAGGCTGGAAAGGTGGTCGGCTAGGACCGGACCGCGGGAACCGCCTCATCTCCTGGGGACACTCTGTCCCAGAACTTTCCTGGGCCATTGAAGCCCTTGTCGGTTGTTTCAGCCTCGGTCCCAGTCAGGGAGGACTCGGTGGACCCTTTTCCCAGGGCTAAAATCCAAAAATCACGCAGCCCTTGACCACTGGTTCCCTCAAAATCAAGCCGCATAGAATTAATGCGCGCTTGTGATCACACAGCACACCTCGAAGGGAAGAAATCGAGGCTACTAATATTCCAGCGCTGCGCCGGGAAATCACTTACAATGTGCGTAGCAGGTAATTGGGGCGCACCGTTACTGAGCCATTTACTCCCAAGTCACGCTCTGCTCCACGGGGCTCAACTCCCTGGAAAGTGCGCGGAAGAAAACGGAGGCAACTGTTTTTCCTAGATGGGATTCTCCGTTATTAGGTCCACACCGCCAACTATGTTCATTTCCCTCGGAATTAAGCAGCCCCGGCCTTTCTCCCTGCCTGCCGCAAAGGGAAAACCTGACTCGACCATCGGTGTCAACAGGAGAAGGTCGGCGAAAGAGAAGGAAGAGGCGGCGGCGGCGGTGGTAGCACCTGTTCGAAGCAACTGGTGAACAACCCGCCGGCCTGACAACACTCCTCCAGCCGTTAAAAAGGGGGGACAGAGGAAATTCACAAAACCCTGCTGGATCCCCTGCAATGATGGGAAAGAGGGAGGGAGAAGAAGGGGCAAATCTCTCACCGCCTTGTTTCAGGCTTAGGGCCATTCTGAATACCGAGGGGGAGGTGATCAAACGTCGCTTTGCACGTTGTGATGAAACTTTAATTCGATAGTAGTACTAGCAGTAGTAGTAGTAGTAGCAGCAGCAGCAGCAGTAAGGATATGCATTTTAAAATCAAGAAATACAGGCTACCGCGATCCTCCACACTGAAAAATAAAAAATAAAAACCACACCCTCACAAGCAAAAAGAAGGAAGGCTATGGGGTGGCGGGACAACCGGAAAATAAGCTGGGTATATTCCGTTTGTATCACTCAGGAGCTATGGGGTAATTCCGTAAAACAGTTTACCGGAAAATGGATTTTTGGATAAGAGTGTCTGAAATTTTGGAAACAAGGTTAGTTGTTTACCTCGAAGGACATACCAAAGTCCAAAAGAGAATACGCCCCATTTTTCTTTATTTACTAATTAAATGTAAAAGATTTATCTGGTAATGGCCTTTATAATTTATTACATAAAGATAGTATACACACGCACACGCACAGGGGTGAGACTACACTGGATTTCATAGGATCGCTGCGAAGTGGAAACAGAAATTTCTGTTGAGGGGTGGAACAGAAGACAGAAATTCTGATGTATGATTTTCCAGGTAAAGCACAATATATTCTGAAATATTTATTTCTTAGCAATCGTTTCTGTTATTTTCTGCATACGTATCTGCATAAGTAACACTACAATTTTGATTCCTAATATGTGAGTGGCTTTTCCTAACGTCTCAAAACAGTTGCCTTTTGAAAAGGAACACCACGTTAAAACGCGGTATGAAAGGTGCCTGCAAGAGCACCTGGGAAGACTGGTGTTATCTTATAACAATAGGACAGTCATTTATATGTAGTAAAACAAGGTGTTTTATGTCCCAGTAACAGCTTTTCTTTCTTGGGTCTGAGAAACAGCAAAGTAAGATTTCGGTTGGCACAGAATTCCTACTTGTCCATTTGGGAATTATTTAAAAAAAAAAAAAAAGCTTCCCCCACCCATCTTCTGGTAAGGCAACGCTGCAAATACCCCGTGTAGGGAAACCACACTCCCTCCTCCGCCCAGTGCTTCAGACAGGGTGCTTACCCCTTGATCTTGCTCATCCCAGCGGGAGGCACCGGGATCTTAAATGGCCACTGACAGCAATATTCTCAATGGCAGTATTTAACTATTTCTACCAATTCCGGCGATTATCCTTTCCTAAGGACCCTGACTCTCCCTCCCTGGTCTTCCACTGAGTGGAGAAGGGAGCTCCCCCCCCCAACATGCCCCCGTGTCTGTTTCCACGTCTGTGCGCGCCATCCGTACATGTGCTTGAAGCCTGTCTCTTGAGCCTCGTCCCTTCCCCCATTCAGAGCACCTAGGCAGGCAGTAGTGGCGGGCTCCTAGACGGAACGTGCACGCCGTCCGCCCCTGCGATTGGCTAGCTCTCTGACAGCTCGGGCCGCGATTGTAGGATCCCGGAGCTCCGCCTCCCTTCCGCAAGGCCCTGGGACCATTCATAAACTAAACAGGAGTCCCCGCGAACGCAGAGACCCCCAGACAGACGTTCCTGCCGGGAGAGGATGCGAGGCGCAGGGAAGTAACAAGAGAGGCGGCATCCAATTCCAAAGGTGGGAGGGGGAAGGAAGCAGAAAACAGGAGGCGGAGGGAGGGGGAGAGAGGAGAGGAAAACCTGGAAAGCGGAAAGCTACACTCACTCACTCACTCACTCACCCTCTTTCGCGCTCTCAAACACACACACACACACAGAGAGCAATCTTCCCGCTCCGCAGAGAAAATATACACAAGACAAAGAAAAATATACCTATTAAACAAATCAGAACAAAGGTGAAGATGAACCATCACAGATCAGCTGCCTCGGGTTGTGTTCATTATTAACAATAAGAATAAGAACAAACCAGGAGGACAAAAGGAAAAGGTTTCCACGCCGCTGCGTTCTTCAGGCAAGGCCTCCAGCAAGGCATCGACAGCACCCGGGTGGGGGAGGAACTGCCGGACACACCCCCCCCCCTTTCCTGGTGCTACGGCTTAGAGAGAAGAAGGCGGCAGCAGACCAGCGGCTCTTCTGTCTCTGGGCATCGCCCGCTCCGTCCACACCTCTACCCGGCGTTTCTTACTTGGACTCTCCTTTTTGCACCCTGGAAGCCAAGTTCCTCGAGGGAGAAGGAGGGCAGGAGTTCCCCGATGAAGGACTGAAGCGCTCTCTCTCTCTCTAAGCGGGACAGGGCTGGTGGCGGCGCGCAGCTCCGATGTAAACCAACCTTCAGAAGCGCTCCCAACTTTCCCGGCGGAGGAAGTGGGCTGCTGCCTCTGCCGCTGCTGCCTGCGCCCCTTGGCCCGGGCCGGTGGCAGGGGAGCGCGCCTCCCGCGGTGCCCTCGCCCGCCCTCGCCCTCGCCCTCCTCGTCCTCCCCGAAGGTGGTGGTGATCGGGCGGAGCGGGCTTGGCCTCGGCCCGCGCGCGCGGCGTCGGCGGCGTTGGATCCGTCCACGTACTGCGAGAGCCCGGTGTACAGCCCGGACGTGTGCCCCAACATGATCGCGGCGCAAGCCAAGCTGGTGTACCAGCTGAACAAGTACTACACAGAGCGGTGCCAGGCGCGCAAGGCGGCCATCGCCAAGACCATCCGCGAGGTGTGCAAGGTGGTCTCCGACGTGCTCAAGGAGGTGGAGGTGCAGGAGCCGCGCTTCATCAGCTCGCTGAGCGAGATCGACGCGCGCTACGAGGGCCTGGAGGTCATCTCGCCGACGGAGTTCGAGGTGGTGCTCTACCTCAACCAGATGGGCGTCTTCAACTTCGTCGACGACGGCTCGCTGCCGGGCTGCGCCGTCCTGAAGCTGAGCGACGGCCGCAAGCGCAGCATGTCCCTCTGGGTGGAGTTCATCACCGCCTCGGGCTACCTGTCGGCGCGCAAGATCCGCTCGCGCTTCCAGACGCTGGTGGCGCAGGCGGTGGACAAGTGCAGCTACCGCGACGTGGTCAAGATGATCGCCGACACCAGCGAGGTCAAGCTGCGCATCCGGGAGCGCTACGTGGTGCAGATCACGCCGGCTTTCAAGTGCACGGGGATCTGGCCGCGGAGCGCGGCGCAGTGGCCGCTGCCGCACATCCCGTGGCCGGGGCCCAACCGGGTGGCCGAGGTCAAGGCCGAGGGCTTCAACCTGCTCTCCAAGGAGTGCTACTCGCTGACGGGCAAGCAGAGCTCGGCCGAGAGCGACGCCTGGGTGCTCCAGTTCGGCGAGGCCGAGAACCGCCTGCTGCTGGGCGGCTGCCGCAACAAGTGCCTGTCGGTGCTCAAGACGCTGCGCGACCGGCACCTCGAGCTGCCCGGGCAGCCGCTCAACAACTACCACATGAAGACGCTGCTGCTCTACGAGTGCGAGAAGCACCCGCGGGAGACCGACTGGGACGAGGCGTGCCTGGGCGACCGACTCAACGGCATCCTCCTGCAGCTCATCTCGTGCCTCCAGTGCCGCCGCTGCCCGCACTACTTCCTGCCCAACCTCGACCTCTTCCAGGGCAAGCCCCACTCGGCCCTCGAGAGCGCCGCCAAGCAGACCTGGCGCCTGGCCCGAGAGATCCTCACCAACCCCAAGAGCCTCGACAAACTATAGGGAGGGAGAAGGAAAAGAGGGAATGGGATTGGGATGGGGGGGCATGGAGGGGGCGAAACACCCAGGCGAGAGAGACGCGGAAAGGGACCAAAAGAAAAGAAAAAAAGAGGAGAAGAAAAACCAGCCCGGGAAAGGGAAAAGACGCCCAAAGACCGCCAAGAGCCACCAACTCTTATTTCAACACCCCCAAGAGAGGCGAAAGAACGGGGAGAGAGGAAAGGTCCCCCAACACTAAAGACTCAAAGCGGCCCTTTCTCTCCCTCCGGGGGAAAAAAAACTTTAAAAAAAAACATTAAGAGACAGTAAAACAGCGACGGGACTTTGCGACCACGAAGCGAAACCCGAGGTACATTTCATTTCATTTCTCTTCCTTCCCCCCCCCACCCCCGCGTCTTAAGTGTATGCCATTCATCCCTCTCTTCTTGTTCGTTCGTCCGCCTGAATGTTGTCACCAAGTGAAAAACAAAATTATTTAACTATTATGTAGACTTTTTTTCTTTTTTTAAAAAAAGGCAAGGAAAGAAAGCAGCCAGAGGTACAAAAAAGTTTCCCGATGTTCAATGTATTCGCCAGTGCCAATGACAGATTATATCTGCCCAGCCTCCCCGCCTTCCCTTAAATCGACTTGTTGAAAACAATGGTGATAATAATAAAAAACGGTTTTAACTTTATATCGCCTTCGTGTGTATTTTTTTCGGAAAATCAGATCATTAAGAGAGACAATTATTACTTAGACCAGGAAAGTCCTTTTGGAAATGGAACAAAATAGCCCGAGTTTTAAGGAACTCCTATTTTGAGCGTTTCTGTATGCTTAGCGGAGTGAGAATTTTTTGTCCTTTAAAACAACTGGGAAGCCTTAAATATGACTTTTCCCCGAAATTAGCAATTCCAGTGGATAGTTTTTATTTACCACAGTTTGGGTAGGACAACCAAGCCCAATTAAACTTTGAATTCTCAAGCTACATGTATTTACTCGAAGTAATAAGGACCCCGAAACTTCCCATTTGTTTTCATGCAAACATTCGCTACCTTTGACTTTTTAATAGAGCTGGTCTCCGGAGGGATAGGCAATGAACTAACCAGGAGAAATAAAACGCCCCAGAAGAATTTGGTTTTGGTTTTGCTCTTGTTAAGATTATGTGGGAAGGCTATCATGGGTCAGCCACCTATTTTCACAATAAAATAACTGTTTTGGGCAATCTGTTTTTTAAAAAATTACTTCAACGGATTTCTACCCTTCTAAAAGAAGCAGATGCGTATTATTGTTCCGGGTTGTATGAAAACAAACAAGCAAACAAAAAGCCCTTACGATTTTTAAGGCGTCTGAAAACAGAGGATCACGATTAAGAAAAGGAAACATTATGAGGCCATTTCCTATATTCCTACCTTTGTCAGTAATGTCCACCCTCTTCCCCACCTATGTGCACTTGGTAGTCAGTAGCACTGATTTTACTGGAGCTTACTCTCAGGTAAGCAGAGGCTGCAGTCTTAGATCCTACAGAGTGGTAGTGGCCCTTTGAAACCCTGGTTTCATTTTGAATGGGATGGCTCCCCTCTGTATTTTTAAAACTTTGAAGAGGTTTATCCATTAGAAATATAAGCACACCAAATTAGTCTAAAATGGAACTGTGTTTCAGATCCTATCAACATACATACTTTTAAAACCTCTCTATAAATGTATTTCTTAGCACAATTGCTCCTTCTTTAACTGGTATGGCTGAATATTGGGATGAGTTTGCTTTTGGAAATAATCTGGCCTGGAAAGGGCCCAGAAGGAGGCCCAATCTTGCCTTCCCCTCCCAACTCGGATTTAAGGAGGGCAGCTGAGCTCACAGGGCTACCGCTTCCCTGTTGAAAACAGTCTAGCAGTAGGAATATAAACTTTGATGTTATCAGCTATGCTGTGCTATGCCCGGTATAGGTTTTAACTTCAAAACCTTGTCACAATATTTTCTTTTCCAGGAGTTTAGAAAAACACAGAGAGAAGTTGAATTTATCAAAATGAGTCCTATTAATTAAACAGAGATTTGAACCACTGCAGGATGGATACTGAAAGGGGCCATGTTGCTACTGAAGCTCTAGCTGTCCATATCTTACTGGAAGGAGGAAGCTGAGGAAGAAGTTCATGGGAAAACAATGCAAGTGCTTGCAAGATAATTAGGTTGTTTTAACACATTACTTAAAAAGCAAAATAATAATAGTTTAGTTGGTTTTCATGAAAGGAAACCAATTGTTTGTTCTTAAGTCTCTCTCAAAACGCTTTCCAAATTCTGTATTAAATTAATATAGCTGCGTACTTTTAATGCATTGTTTTGCTACTTCAGTGAGGAGTAGTTTAAAGTCCTTGTTCATGTTTTTTTAAATGAAAAAGAGATACTTGAGGGGGAGATCTTTTGTGATGTGCCAGAACTGGACAGCCACGTTTCTTTTGACGTTAATAAGTAGTGAAGTCTCTAATGCTGCAGTGAACCAAGCCACAAACAGTTCAGATCACACCCATCAACTCTCATCAACAGCCGTAATTTACTTTTAACATTATTTGGTCCCAGAATAATATCATATGCAAAAATTGATTATGCAACAACTGAAAATTCCTTACTTGCTCCATCTTATTTGAAAAGCCAAGGTACTTCAAATAATGTCAGTTTTAACTAGCTTCTATTACTGAAGGGAAAAACTGTCCTTTTGTGAAATACAAAGTGTAATGGACAAATTATAACTTCTTAAAATATATTAATTTTTGAAGAAACATTTGTTCAAGGAGGAAAACAAAACTGAACAGAGGCACAGGCAATAATTTACACACTATTTCTGTCTTTCACTTTTGTTCTCTTTCCCCTTAAAAAGCACTGTATTTTACCCATGAATTATTACAATAAAGTTCACAAATAAACAACTTTCATATTAAAATACCTTAAGAGCACACACTAAGTAATCAAATTTTACTATTATGCAGAATATAATTTTTTAGATTTTCCTCATAGTAATGATTCTATATAGTGAGATTGCTGTATTTCAATATTGCCCTCATTTAAATAAATGAATTTATCTGGAGAAGTCATCTTTGGATTTTCCATCTCTCTCTCTCTCACACACTATATATATAGATAGATAGATAGATATAGATATAGATATATATTACACACACACATACTTGCATACATACATATATGCACACATATATACCGGTATATACACACACATGCACATGCATACATACACACACATGTGTATGTGTACATGTCTGTGTGTTTTGATTGAATTCTGATACAAAGTAATGAAAAGGCATGAACTTGAGAGTATTACTAATACTCTGTTAAGGCACAGCACAGGAGAAGAAACAAATTAAAACAGGCATTAACAAAAGGCACAGCTAAATTTATAAGAAGACATCCTCTTTGCTCTGAAGTAACTTCATTAAAAAAAACTTTTCGAGGGTTCTGTTCTATAACGCAATTTACCTGTAAAATTAGAATGAGTTTTTGTGTCTCTCTCCCCCCACCACACACACACACACACACACACACACGGGTGTTACCTGTATGAAAGCTCTACAAATTGCAAACCTACATATATAGGGATACTTTTATCCACTAGATTTAAAAGTGACTGGATGAAAAATTAAGAACTTTTTGTAATTTGTCACTAGGGTTGTTAGATCATAGGAGAGGTCAAGGATCTCTTACCTTGGGGTCAATTTTCTTAAAACTCGACTCTTCTTCATCTACTTCAAAATACAGTTCAGAGGTGGTAACAGAAAGTGTGCCCTTCACTACTACGCAGGGGGCCACAAGCTGCGCTGGTGTAGACAGACTTACGGGACCTACCAAAAGGAAAAGAAATAGATAACCCAACACCTTGGACACTTTGAGCAGCTAGCACAAAATGGTTCACAAACATAAACATATGCTGCTACTTTTATTCACTTCCATTAATTTGAAGAATTCCATACTACAAGAACTGGCTGTACAAATGATTTTGATGTTGTTCTTTTTGCTCTCCCCTGAAATACACATGTAATGCATTTGCTGTGTTGCCAAGTATTCGAACAACTACAGCTGAAAGCAATGCTAGTGATTATGTATGCTCATCTAAGTGGTTCTTCTTTGTGTAGAAGTTCTGAAACGCTGCAGAACCAAATAGTTTATGCTTAAAACAATAAAGCAAATTCAAGAAAGGGAGGCTGGGTGGGAAATATTAGTTTCGCTTGTGGATGCTGAGAACCAGTATGACCCAGGATGTCCTGATTATTCATCCATTTGGAGAGTTGTCTAAGAATTCCACACACAGGTTTTTATTTTCATGTGTGGCAAACCCTCTCCCACAAACTATTGTTCAAAAAATTAATCATTGCCCACTGTTAAAAGATTGAGAAGTGTAGTATTTGAAATGTGAGTGCCATCCACATGTTCAGTATTTTTCCAAGGAATCCACAGTGTTAGTGCAGCACAGGGACTGTGGGATTACATAGCTGGATCACTGGTTTCCAAATGAACGAATTTTTACTGGAATAATCACATCTCCACAGGGCTTATCACAGAAGCAGATCAGTGTACTACTCAAAACAATAGACTGGGCCCATATCTAACAATATGCAGTCCCAGAGAAGAGAAGTGGGTTATATTTGTCATCTTACTGATTAAAAAACAGGAAACACCGAGACCAACAAAGGGTGCATTTATCAGCTGCTGGCCTTTGTTCAGAAATACTGTAAAACTGCATATGTGACACACGACACGTTCGTATTAATAAAGTGTATATAGATGAGGTCCACACACACTTAGGTAATCAATGGGTGAAGAACTGCAAAAAAAAAAATTCTGATGAATTGTCATTTCTGTCAATTGTTAGGAGGTGTGATGGTCTTTAATCTTGCATCAATCTCAATATGTGCCAGTAGGACAATAGAGGAGCTCCTCTGCTGAGATCAGAACAGATTTGCCCTCTATTCCCAGTGTACAGGCACATTGTGTTTGCAGATGGGCATCTGATAGCTGCACTACTGCCATGATTTCCCAAAGCTCATTCCCACAAATGGATGAAATAAGCAGCTATGTGTTCTTTTGCTGTCTCCCTTTGCCCTCTGTACATTAGCATGTAATGCAGGGAAGAAATAACATTTTTTCAATCACTTTCAGACATTCAATTACAAGGCAAGCAGACAGCTGCAGGAGCCAGGGCAGCTCAGGGCCTGCTGAAAACCCCTGACAATTTCAACTTCATTTCTAACCCATACTACTTTATTAGCAAGGATTACTTCTTAATCCTATTGCCGTTGTCAAGATTATATAATTAAACTCCCCTTTCACCTCTATTACAGTATGAATGTATTAGTGGAATCAACACATGTAGAATGAGTTTTTTTTGGGGGGGGGGAGCAGGAAGGACATGGACTGGGGCTCTTTTAACAAGGGCCTCACTAAATAATGTCGCTGTTTTACTGACCGGGATATTGCTTTGATATTAGACTATATTTTCATGTTTGGTTTTTATTATAAGGTGCCAAACAGATGGTGCGATGCATAATGAACTTCAATAAAATAAGTTTCTTAGCATAAATCATGAGGAAGACTTTTTCTTCTGCTGTTCCTAGCAAAATAGATTTTAAATAAATGATAGTCTTCACTTGAAGGCATGATTGTGCGATATAATCCAGGCCAAAGGTTTTATTAAATTGAAACATAATGGCTGTCATACTTTTCGTTCTAGCACACAGGAAAAGTGTGGGTTATATAAAATGTAAAAAGGGGGGTATATGTCCATTTTACCACAAACTGGGCAAATAAAAACAATCAATTTTCAGTAAATAAAAATAAAAATATGTATGTCACAAAAAGAGAGAGGGAGAAGTTACTGGACCACATGCTCTAAAAGTATTGCCCTGATTACACAATCACTTCTGGTTGGCTAAATTTATAAATCCTAACATCTGACTTGGCCAGAGTGACAGACAGTCCTAGCCTGCGGGACCACTAGGGCCAGTCTAAAGTAAAAGAGGGAGAAGCTTCCTCATTCTCCTGGAGATGTCACATGCTTGCTATCTCCAGATAAGAGGGTTCCTGAATTTATCACAGATTGAGATAACTCCAAGTTTAATACAAGAAGAGCATCCCGGGGGAAAAGAGCATCTCTTATGACTCCCCCTTTACAGCTCAGAAGGGGCTGTGAAGACGGAGTTTTGCCGCTAAGGAGACTCCCATCAGGAGGAGGTAATAGACAGCTGATGTTACCAGTTAAGTTCTCCAGTTCCTTCTCCTCAACGGATGACAAGGTATCATCGTCGCCTTCCAGGAGAATCTCGCTGTCCGAGTTCTGATTTCCTAGAGCCTGACTCTTGATAGACTGCTTTCCTTTAACAAGTACATCTTCATCGGGAGCTGAAATGAAAGAGAAACGCGCATGTCAATCAACCTTCAGAGGCAACAGTTACCGGGGAAGGAACGGGAGGGAGGGAGAATACAACCTTACCCAGGGAGATACTGAAGACTGGGGGGGGGGGAGGAACTCAGCTAGGAATACTGTACATCCGCTGGCCATTCAGCCAGCCGGCTTGAAGCCTCGCAGATTGGGAGCCAGGAGCCGGTAGAAACACATGTAATCCGATTAAATCTAGCCAAGACTCCCAGCTCTGCGTTTTTAGCTCTGCAGAACACGATCTAATGCACAATTAGATCTAAGATTTTAAGATTTTTTTTTTTAATGTGCGTCCTTCTCATCGCCCGATCCAAGTCGTTTGTTTTTTTGCAACTAAATGATCACACCGCTCCTTTTTCAAAAGTAAGCCAATGTATATACCTTGAGCACCTACGCGGAAATCGGCAGAATCGCCGCGCCTCTATAAGTGCATACCTGGAGGGGAGCCCTATCAAATTCAGCAGGGATTGTTTCCAGGGAAACAACAGATTAGGGAAGAATTTATCAGACGGCATCAGGTCGTTCTTAAAGGGAAAAGGGACAGAGCCCAAAATTATCCAAGCAAGTCTATTCCGGTTTAAACCGAGCGGGCCGTCTCAAGTAAAAGAAAATTACTGGGTCTGATCCAGACTTAAATCTCACCACCGATCTACATTGGGCATTACTAAATCGGGCCATAGAGCGTGGCCTCTGAGGGTGACTTAAAACGGGCTCCAAACCAGCCTCCGCATTTTGGGAACGGGGCGGAATCCCGTCTTTTGGTGCAGCCTATTGCTTAATAAGGACCCTGGATTTAGCCCGCCCTGGGGCCAGGAGTCAGAGGGAAATTCCCCATTGATTTACACACAAAGCACGCTCGGGCACGAGAGGGGCCAAGGAAGTTAACCATCCCCGCCGCTGGCACAGACGGTAGGATGCTGCCTGCTCCAGGCGATTCCCTCGGCGGCTTGTTGGCGGCTTGTTCTCGGGCGGGCTGTCCCAGAGGAGATCGCCTCTTCGGCGGGAGGGGGCTCCCGGCCCGACTCGCCGCCTCCGCCCCCCCCTCCCCACCTGCCTCCAGGCCAGGCAGACCCCGAGCTGTCCAAGGCAGCTTCGCCGGTCCTGCTTGGGCCCCCTTTCGCTCGCCCGCCGCGGGCTCTTTCGCCGCAGGCCCGCCCGTCCCGGAGCCGCCAAGCCTTCCGCCAAAGGGCTGGCGCGATCGAGACCTCTCGCCCAAGGGAACCAGCGCGGCAAGAAACGGCGGTGGAATTTTGGACACGGGCACACCCGGAGGTTGGATCCAGTCTTACTGGGCAGAGAGTGTGAATTGGGAGTCACTTGTGAGTAAACGCGCAGTAGAATGACACTGCCGAGAAGCCACGCTAGTCAGATTTATCTGAAAGCAAACACCATAACACCGTGGAATTTTCTTGCAAAAATGTTCCCAAGGGGGGGGGGGATCGCTTTCCAAAGCAGCAAACACGGCTCAGTGACGTCCGGGACACTGTTGGAATCGCATCGTCTCTAATAAACCACCTTTGGAAAACGTGGGGGCGGGGGCGGCGGCTGGAATGATGCTTAGATGCCTCGGAGAGCCGGGTACGTGAGGTTTGCCAGTTCATTGCCCAACTGTGTGCCTCTCTGGGAAGAATGGCACACCGCTTCCATTCTTAGAAAACCCTGGAAAATGATGGAATGGGCCTGGAATCATACGATTGTTACTGCAGCACAATGCGTTGGAGAGGCGAAAAGTTCTGGGACCAGGTCACGTCTCAGTATTCTGAATTATGAGGATCCTCTCGGGAAGCCAAGAAATTCGCTTTCTGGCCCAAAACTGAGACCGCCACGAGCGCTCACAAAACCTTAATCTGCCCTGACAAAAACAGCAGCCGCCTTCTCCTTTTCTCTCCCCTTCAACCCTCCGATCCGACCCCCTTTTTAAAGGCGGTCAACCGGCATCTGCCTCACCTCTGGAACAAGCAAGGCAAGCATCAATTTAACAAAAAAGAAAAAAAACAGCAGTTACTTGCGAGTGGATATTCCAGATGTGGGGCCGAAGAGGCTTTCAGAGGGCCCAAACTATGCTAACGGGGACATGAAGCACACAAGGAAAGGCAGGTCGCTTTCCCCACTTTCAGGCGACCCTCCCTCCCAGCCAGGAGCTGAGGAAGCTCCCTGGACGCTCCGTCTTCCGAGGGAGAGCCCGAGATCCAGCACGGGCATCAGGATGTGTAAGAGAAAGAGAAAAGGTGTTGCCTGGTTCTCTTACAGGAACCTTTTCCAGAAATCGGGGAGTGGCCGCTGCTGTCACACACACACACACACACACACACACACACACACACACACACACAC
>JAHTLZ010000330.1:37867461-37887685 GCA_023846285.1 Phrynocephalus versicolor
CACACACACACACACACACACACACACACACACACACACACACACACACACACACACACACACACGGACGGACGGACGGACGGACGGACGGACTGAGACAGAAGCCCCTTGGAACGCAGAGGCTCCATGGAATCAGTGTTGCCCTCTTTAAATTCAGACTGCCAGTCTATAAAGCAGAAGGGCACGGAATCCGCCCCTGAGGGGCCACAGGAGAGGCCTCGGTAAGATCTCTCTGAGCGTCGCTCCCACATAGGCTCTGCTTTAAGGTGCTTAGCAAGCCATTCAGCAAGAGACCGCCACAAACGCTCCGAGGCTCGACCTGCCCGCCTGTTTACTCGGAAAGTAAGAAGAACAACTGAATTCAATGAGGCCTCCCGCGCATTGAAGTCTCAAGACCTCTGAGCGAGCCGGCTAGCTTGCCTTCTCTCTGTGGAGACCGGATACTCTCGCCTCCACCCACCACCCACCCCTCCTTTTCTACTAACAGGGTAGAACAAATTCCAACATATCTTAGAATAAATTCCAAGATATTTGACTATGCACTTTGCAATGGGGGCACTAAGATTTCCATCAGACAGGCAACATTATCCACCCCCCCCTTTCCTTACAGAGACAGGACCAATACCCTCACACTAGCACAGGAAGTCACTGAGCTTTACACAGAAGCTTGCAGGATGTGGAGGGGAAGGTTATCAGCATTAACAGATCTGTGATTTCTTTAAGCCCCACGGAGAATTCAAGGGAGATGGTGTGTTATCAATCCCTAATCCTACAAAGCCTTAACCTGGAAGGGACACTACTGCATCTAGTGAGTGGATGTGTGGGATGCAGGCCCAAGTAAACTTTACAGGGATTCTATGAAAACATGGACAGGGCTGGGAGGTCCTTGGGGCAAGTTGATCCTCCTTCTTCCCAAGGTCACAATTAAGCAGAATGCTCCCCATCCCAAAGCAGAATTCAAAAGCACATATGCACATATTATTACTCAAGGATATACAATGATAACATAGCTGCATATTTCTTGAAAAATACGATCGTCTGAAAGATTCTGCTTTAAAATGCATGTGCCTGAGTATTTTATTTCTGTTTGGATGAAAGTGCATACCGATTTTTCTAAACATTGTCATTCTTGTATGTTTTAAGGCATTTTCTTTGCACATGAAGCTAACAACAGGAAGCAGATAGGAGGCAGCAATTCCGTGCTTATCTCACTATTACTCTCCATGTTACAGCTGCAGAGTGCAAGAAATGTATTCAGATTTCTAATACTGAGAAGAATTGAAGGCCTATGCAGAGAGAGAGAGAGAGAGAGA
Source organism: Phrynocephalus versicolor (assembly GCA_023846285.1). Taxonomy (NCBI): domain Eukaryota; kingdom Metazoa; phylum Chordata; class Lepidosauria; order Squamata; family Agamidae; genus Phrynocephalus; species Phrynocephalus versicolor. The sequence goes on from JAHTLZ010000330.1 coordinate 37,868,775, forward strand.
GAGAGAGAGAGAGAGAGTTACAGAAAGAAGCAATATACTGGACCAGGTCTCGTTTTGGAAACATATGCCAAACACATCCTGGCCAACCGGCTTCAACACGTTGCTCATTACTTTTTGATTACTGCCATGCCCGGCCTGAGGTTCCAGGGGCTTATTTTTAAAAACCTTTAATCTGCAAACATTTACAGAGGAAGGCAATCCCTAGTGGCCATACATAAAGCTTAATTGTCTCTGTAAACATGTGAGCGTAAATTTCAAATAAAACTCTTAACAGTAACACAATAGACAAACATGAAGTTGGACTCTACATCACTTCTTTTTAAAATACTGAAGTCAAAATTTTAATCAAGTATAATGTTATCTCAGAAACTTTCCCCAAACCCAGAAGCTATTTCTGATGCAGAAAGTTTTGTTTATCAGAAACAGCACTGGGCAAAGAAGAGAGTTTCCCTGTACAACCCCCCACCCCACCCCCATTTTAAAATGTACCAGTGAATATAACCAAACAAAACCTTGGTTCTGGAATTATTCAATGAGAGTTGAAAAACCTCTTGTCATAGAAAATATGCAGCTGATATTTAGAAAGGTTTCCTGTAATTAACTCCCCCTTGAGGATTTTAAGTTAGCAGCAGTAAAATTACCTACAGTATTCTAATACACAACACATGCACTAACATTCAATTCTCAGTGGCCTAATAGCTTTCTGGAGAGGAATTTTATTTTTTAATTAGAATAAAACGACTACGAGGATAAAATAAAATGAAGCAGATAATGAACATGTTTATAAATTCTGACATGTGGCTGTAGCTTGGTACACAATGCACCTTTAAAATCAGCACTTGCTTGCAGATGTTGGACAGTTTCACTTATTCTCCACATTGGTGGACATTCTGTTTTAGTGGACAAACAGTTTAATTTAAATTACAGATACCTCTTTCATTTAGTTAAAATTCAGTCTTGAACCAAAAAACTGTATCACACTTAAGAGGAATATTTATTGGGGGCAGGGAAATCCTATATTTGCTCTTAATCCTAATTTTCTCTAGTTATTTATGGTAAATAACCAAACTGAGGTTACCATCATTTGGTCCATTTACAACAATACTACTGTGCATGTTATAAGTGAAAATGCCTTTGCAAGGATTCACACATTTCCTTGTGCCCTGGGGCTTGATTGAGTTAACATTACTTTCTTATGTTGTAATAGCAGGTAGGTCTTCCCATCCTGTTTATCTGGGTAAAGCAAGGGTGGTTAGATATTTGGCTGCAGGGGCAGGGGTTGGGAGTTGGATTCCCCAATGTGCCTTCTTGACTTGATCATCCACAGGGCGTCTTTCAGTTCTGCAGTTCTATGCTGCTGATCCTGCCACTAATGATGACGATAATAAAGACAAAGCAAGAACAAATAGGATCCAGTTTGCCTACTCTACTATTAGTCTGGCAAAAAAAGTAGCAAGAACACCACAATTTATCAAAGGGACAATTTCTATTGCATGTCTGGTGCTTTATTCCAAAGCAATGACTGGAAGGCATTACTACAACTAAGCCCTGCTTGTGGGCTTTCCATCAACATCTAGCTGGCCTTGGATCCTGCATGTTTCTTCTTGTGTAGTTATGATTATGACCATGCTGTAGTTGGCATGGAGGTGTATGCAGGTATGCAGGTGAGCCACCAGGTTTTCAGAGGAGGAACAGCATCCTCTGCATCACATAACAGAATCCAAAGGGCTACAGAGGATGCTTCCTCTTCTATGCCCATCATAGAAACTGTAGCAGGCCACTGCAACAGAACAGGTTAGCAGAAGAACTGTAGGCTAGGGATCTTTTGGGGTTATTTGCCAGATCAATTTTTTTCTTTAAACAGCAGGGGTCAACACACATACAGTATATAAAACGCCTAGAGGTCTGAAATACAGCTTGTCCTGTGTATTCAGAGCTGCTGTTAAAAGAAAAATCAGTTGAAAAACGCAGCCCTAAATAGCTTTAAAAAGCAGGTTATGGTTCCACATAGTGGTTTAAGATTTGTATTCCATAACATACCAGATCATTAGCAAGAAGCCTTCCACAATAAGCAGGGCATGATGGATGTAATTATTAATATATATATGTAAGCCACAAGTGCAAAAATATTTGGCCAGGTAATGTACTACAGGCTAGTACTATTTGGCCAGGTAATGTACTACCTAGTAACACCTACATGCTGGTTATCTGAGTTTTTACACAGATGCATGCTCATTTATCATGAGGAAATGCAGAAATTTTCTCTTTCAGAAGCTAACATAATCCTCTATCAAAAAGTGCATGAAAACTTGAATAAACAATAATATTAATTTTCCTTATATATGGAACATTAAAATACAGTTCTAAAAGATCAGAATTACATCCATGCAGCAAGACTTCTCATTTCTCTCTGTAACACCTGTAAAGCCCCAATATTCATTCCTGGCTGCTGGAGAACCTTTAAAAATATTTGAAGTTTTATATTTCAGTTTTAATGCAAAGAATGCTATATTTATCTGAACATAAACATAAAACCATTTCTACGAGGAATTTAGAATATACAGTTATAATGTATTTTGAGCAAAATCCTACTGGGGTAAATTTGTGCAACAGAACCTGGCTCAGACAGGAGAAACACTTAATTTGATGAAATTAAAAGTATCCTATCACCTTTCTGTTAAGTTCTGACCCTCCCTAGGGTTCTTATTTGCCCTTAGCAAATCCTTGTGAGCCTGAGGAAGAGAGAGGGTGTGTGTGTGGACTCTCTAACAATAAAAAGGATACCAGAAGTCCTAATGCTAGCGGCTGTGATCTGGCATTGACTTTTTACAGTTAAAAGCTCCACCACATCTCAAGGCTGCCCCAGAGCAAAATGGAGCTCAGGGGAGCCTGGGAACTGAAAAGGAGGGTCATACAGAGCTTTTAATTTCTTCTTATAGCACCTGATCCAGGCTATGCTGCTCCAGATAGATAACTGAATTTTGCGTTGAGACGTACAAAATAATGCAATGGATGAGTAAAGTGGATAGAGGGATGCTCTTCTCCCTCTCACAAAATACGAGAACTGGGGGACATCCACTCAAATTGAGGGCTGGGAGAGTGATAACAGACAAAAGAAAATATTTTTTTTTATCCAGTGTGTTGTTAGTCTGTGGTACTGCCTGCCACAAGATGTGATGGCATCTAGCCTGGATGCCTTCAAAAGTAGATTGGACATATTCCTGGAGGAGAAGTCCATCACATGTTACAAACCATGATGGAGATGTGTAATCTCCAGGCTTAAAACTGGGTACTTCAAGGGCCAGATGCAGGGGAGTGGTATCAAGAGACAGATATCTAGTCTCATGCACTCCCAGACACATTTGGTGGGGCCACTGTGAGATACAGGAAGCTGGACTAGATGGGCCTTTGGCCTGATCCAGCATAGCTCTTCTTATATTCTTATGTATGCCCATTACATACTCATAGCAACCTACTGATACAATAATGTTGTCTGTCAACAACAACAAAAACCTTGTTTTTGAGGTTCAAAGTTTTACTGGCAACACTATGAGACAGTCATATATATTTCTAGATAGATATATGGGGCGTTGGGGGTGGGCAGCCTGAGACAATTCTACTGAAGTACTCTCAAGAGATATTACTATTGAACTTGCAGATTTTGGTGTGCAAGTCAGCCCAAGAGAGTACAGTGGTGACTGGTTGATTTATAGGTCAAAGTAGGTTCTGAATGACAGCTCTTTCATTTCTCAACAAAATTTTAGAAATTAATTATGGCAGTTAAGACAGAAAAGTAGTGACAGATGAGCACATGACTGACACTTGGTGTTTGGACAGGAAATAGTTGACCTGATGAAATGGACTTTTACATACTGAGATGCTGAACAAAACTCACTCTGGTATTAAACTGTCGAGGCTTACATGTGCACAGGATTGAGAGAAATTGCAATTATAAGGGAGGTTTTTTTTTCTTACTTTATGTATTCAAGGAAACAAAGTATTACAATGAATGGTAAAAATATTTATAATTATTTAAGAAATAAACCAATGATGAAATAAGTCACATTTCACATGTGCAGACACATGACGTCATTTTTCATTTTTTTAGCCCATCAATTTGAGTCATAGACATTGATCAGCCTGTATGTAAACTATTGGGAGCTGTTCTTGCCATTTTGTTTATGCCCAACGAACAGCATACACTCATGATTTCAAATAAGAGCGCATCACAGTGGCACAGTACTATTGCTAGAGGCAATTACATTTGAAGTTGAGCATCTTGAGACCAAGGTCAGTTCTGAAACTACTGATACTGATTTGGAGGCTAGCATATACACTGTGTTAATAAATGATTAATGGCATTAATTCAAGAACTATAGATAGAAATATGTGTAACGATAACTGTGTCAATATACAGGGGCCAATTCAGGGCTGCCAGGGCAATTGCCTTAAGGATGCTTTCACCAGAAGAAAGATGGATCTTGTTCTCTTTGCTACAAAGCCCTTTTTTGGTAGCAGGGAACATTGAAAATCCAACATCTCTGGATCAAACATTCCACACTGAGAATGTCCATCACTGGATATAATTTTATATCCAGAGAAGGTACCTTTCTGAAAAGGTTCTTAGACACCATATAAGATGAGAAGAAAAATATTAATATTCATAAAGCAGCTAACATTAAAATGACGAGATTATTTTTTTAAACCCACAAAGAATTAATGTTAATGCTACCAGCATTTTTAAAAATCTAATTATGGTTGCAATAGGAAGAAAAGAACTGAGATAGGGAGATGCAATGTGTTAAAAGTGCAAGGTGGATGTCTTGGGGTAGGATTCCTGGCAAAACCTACTCAACTTTAGAACATTTTGAAAAGGATGTACACAGGTGCAGTACTCACTCATACATAAGAGACAACACAACTAAGTACTAGATGCTATGGTTTTTAAACAAGTAAAAATGTTAGCAGTGTTGTCAGGGAGATATGCACCGCTTCCATTGGTTCCTTTTCTTACTTTCTTACATTTTATATGGAATCACAAGATAATCTCCCTCCCACGTACTGACCAGATTTAGACATGCTTAACTTTGATGGATGCATTGTGTGTTGCCAGATCCAAGAGGATGAGCAAAATGCAACTCTCAAACCTCATGTGGCCACGAAGACCACCATGGAACAATCTAATTCGAAAATGTTTTTTAAATTGTGGGGGAAATAGGCATTTTCTGCTCCCAGAGGACATCTGGAGGGCTGATTTGAGCGTTAGGGACCTTGTCTTCCCTGTCCCCCGTCCTCCATAATACAAGAAAAGTAAAATCAGAAGAGCCCTATTTTGACATTTCCTGTTTATTTTAAAGGCATTCTGGGACTTCGGGTGGTCCAAAGCAGAGGCTGAAACTTGGCTCCCAAGTCCAGTCAAGTTGCCCATCCGGGAGTCTAGTTCAGTGGAAGGTGTGTGAGCTTCAGGTCAGCAGAAGGAAGTCTTCAATTACTGTATCAAAAATCTCTCCCTATTGGTATTGTCATCTGGTGGCAACATAGTTACAGTTATTATTGTTTTCAGCAATGTCCTTCATTGTTATATTAGGATAGCAGTAGAACAAAATGTGGAGGAGCCAGCCATTTCATGCACAACTAATTCTCTAAGACTCAAGGAGAATGCAACAAGACAAACAGTAAAGTCTGGAAAATGTCACAAGTATTTCTCACATTCCATGGCAGTAAAAATACAGAAATAAGAAACAAGAAACAATTTGTTTTCATGATGGTACCCAAATCTTCTGCCTATCTCAAGGATCTAAGTTCTGCCCTTGGAATACAACTAGTTTGAAATCTGGTCCTGCTGGTTACACTGACCATTAATCATTGTCTTGATATACCCATGAAAGTAATATGTTCCTTAATGAGACTTTTAGGTGGTGGCAAGGAGAGGCAGTTACTGGACTATTTTTGCATTATGCACAATAAGACACACATTTCCACAATGAAAAGCGAAGGACTCAGGCAAGTCTCAGTAAACAACCAGGGTGGGTGAGTGTCACAGCAGTCACATTACCAGACCAAATTTTAAAAATAGCCATTCTACATGTTCCTTCCACCCCCACCCCCACCAAACCCGACCCTTTGAAAATTCTCATGCAGACCCTTTTCTCAAGCAATTTAATGTGTGCTTGGGAAGGGCAATTAAATTGTCAGAATTTTAAAAAATGTTTTAAACTAGAAGATAGCCCAAAGAATAGTCATGGGGCTGATATTGATTGTCTGAACAGAGAACATTAGTCTTCAGGTATTTACTCTGCCACCTCTCCTCCAGAGGCTCTCCTTCAAATCAAATCAATTCCTCGAAGAGAAGGCTACTGAAATACATAAATGAGGCTGTGAGAGAGGTTTTTGTTTGTTTGTTTGTTTTTGTTTTGCTCTCTAGGCCTTACTACACTACACTGAAATTGTTGTTGGGTCCCCAATGCTTCTCCCAACTGTAAGCTTTAAGAAAATACACTGTTTTTAACTAGGAGCTACTGGGGCCTTTTCACAATTAGGTTCACTGAAAAATCCACAGCACAATTGGGAAGCAGGACTGCAATTATATCCTATTTTGTTTCAATTACTCATTTCTCCATAGAGAATACCATTATAACCCAAAATGGTTGTAGTGGCAAGCCTAAGAACAACTGAGATAAAATGATAATTTAAAAGAAAGAAACAAACAACAACCCTCTCCAACATTCTCCTATTACTTTTTGTAACCCCATCCTTGATTTCCAAGTAAGACTGGGTTTTAACATTGAAGTGAAGTAAGCGGAATGTATAAGTTAAAAACACCTACACACATGCATGCACAGGCACAGGCACACACACAAACTCTGTTATCAAAAGAAAATATTCCAATCAGGAAATTCCATCAAACCGAGTCCTAACTCAATGTACCTGAGAGACCTGAAATTAAAACAATGTAGTTTACTACTGAACAAAATTGGTCTGAACTGGCTTGAATTCAATTGGTTTGACATAAATGGATTGTTGAATGGAGTGTCTATAATTGAAATAGAATGCAATTAATTATTTAAAAGTAACCACAAGATAGAAGAACAATTCCACCGAAAATTCAAGTGCCATCCTCAAGTGGAGGATTCAAAGTCTGGCTACCTATCTCATCCAAATCATATCTGTATGAGATTTAATGTTCATTTATTAGAGAAAATCCATTTATATATTAATTCTATAAGACCCATGCTCTCTTCATGGCCCTGACCAAGAATGCCCTCTTGAATGTGTTTTCCATGCAATGTTCAAAGATCAAATACAAACGTGTGCCAGCTTCATGAACTCTCCTTCTTGTAGATGAGTGTCAAAACATTAGACAGAACAGATTTTGAATTTGAAATAGTAATTTCATGCCAAAATTTCCTATACAACCTCTTTTTTCAAAAGCTACAAGGAAGGAAAACTCATGGACACAACAGTCATGGAAATAGTTGCAAATGCTATTTACATACAGATTTTTCATGTGTTCTACACCCTTAGATTAACTGGAGAAAGAAATTGCTGAATTACTTTACAAAAAAAATTCAGCTATGAGACCTCTCACTTTCGGGCCGATCTACAGTGCAAATATATGGCAAGCATACGTGAATATGAACCCAGTGGGACAGTGATTAAACTGCAGTATTGGAGTCAAGCCTCTTGCTCATGACCTGAGTTCAGTTCTGATGGGTTCAGGTAGCTGGCTCAAGATTGACTCAGCCTTCCATCCTTCTCAAGCTGGTAAAGTGAGTACCCACTTCACTGGGGACAAAATGCTGTTTGTATTATTATGCTGTGAATTGCCCTGATACTGTAATGTAACTCTATGCCAGTGATGGCGAACCTTTTAGAGACCGAGTGCCCAAACTGCATTTTAAAACCCACTTATTTTTCGCAAAGCGCCAACATGGCAATTTATCCCGAGGAAAGTGGCAGCCCAGGTTACAAAAGCTTCAGGTGCTACCCTTCGGGAAAGCGAGGATTGAAGAACAGGCTTTTGAATTTCCCATGGTGACAGCATTCTCGCTGTGGCTGCGGGAAATTCAAAAACCTGCTCTTCGATCCTCACTTTCCCGCAGCACGCCACCAACCTCTCTGCCCTGGGGGGGGGGTGCTACACTGTCGGGAAAGCCAGGGGGCAGCGGTGGAGGCTTGTGGGCTCGTTCGTAGCCCCCGTTTACTCTCCAGCCATGCCACTCTTGCATCCCAAAAGCAACATGGCTGGACAGTAAACGGGGGCTACAAACAAGCTCACAAGCTGCTCCTCCCCTTCACCCGTCTCTCTACATGGAGCACAGTGGCGTGCTCCAAGCAGAGGGGGTGATGTTGCTGGAGGCTCCGCGTGCCACTTTTGGCACTCATGCCATAGATTCGCCAACACTGCCCTATGCACTTGTATGTAAGACAAAACAACAGAGTAGCAACAACAACATAAACAACAACATTACTCCTTTCCCAGCAGAGATGCATTATATAAAACATAGGTGTACACTTTATCCAGGGCCATTGTTGCAAACTCATGTGTCCATTCAATTAATAAATACATCAATTAAGTAAAAACTGTTTTAAAAGTTTAGCAATGATTCTTTTAACTGTAGGACAGTACTACTACTTAGATTTGCAGGCATTCATCTACAGAACCAGCAACTACTTCTTGTGACTAAGGGTAATTTAAACTCACTTCCCAGAAGAAACTGGATGATCAACAATGGCTGAAACTGAATCCTAAAGACAGTTTTCAAATGTAGAATGAGGATATACTCTTCAAACAAAACAAAACAAATTAAAAAAAAACTGCTAAATTTTACGACGTACATAGGTTAATTTAAGTAGCTAACTGGATTGAGATCTCAGCAGCAAAACTGTAGTATATGTTATTCTAGAGTTGTAAAAACTTACAAGTTGTTATTCAAACTCAAGGGAAAGGGGAGGATCAAATCCTAGGAGAGTTTAACACACATTTAACATTTAACACAAAATGTTCTTTATTTTCTTCAGTTCCAAGAACTATGTTAATATTGGTGGTGGCTATTTAGATGAAAAGGCAGTATTATTGGGCTCTTGTTTTTATAGTATTATTTCTCAACACTTTATGTATAACTTATTCTACTGAATATAAATTTACATGTATTTCATTAACTAAACTGCACATGCCAGTGAAAAATTACCACTGTACAGTTTTGTGCTGTTTATGTGACGTGTATCATTCTACAAAATTTAATATATATGTTTGGAAAAATATATCTCTACTAAAATCTGTAGCACAAAAGTACTTTTTTTTTTGCAAACAAATATCGCAATCAGCAATTTAATTCATCTTTAAAACTGTCTGGATGACAATATCTGAATGTTTCCAAATATCTAACTATTAAGATAATTCAGCAAAATCACTACAATAGTTTTCCAGACTGCTCTGCTATTTAACAACAAAGCAGATACCAGTAACTGAAAATTAAAATAGATAAAATATTAGCTGTTCTTAGAAAGACAGGCTAACCAATTTTACTCCATAGAACATCTATGAAATCTACATTAGCCATTTCTGATGAAAAAACTGAAGAGATAAGTACTTCACTGTACAGACCTAAGAATACAACCAACGGTGTCAAGCTTTGTGAAAGCTAAATATGTTACCAGACAATTTGCAGTCTTGAAATCCTTTGTGTAAATACAAAACAAAAATATAAAAGGAACCCTAATTAATTCTAATTAAATCTATGTTCCATTTCCCCCTCTCGCCATTAGCAAAAGATGAGAGCATGAAGAAGTATTATTGCATTAAGATCACTTTATTGACTCTTCTTTGTCTGGCCATTTATTTTGAAGGACTTCTGTCACATAAGGCATTATAGCAGCTGACATATTAGAGAAGCTGTTCTTCAGAAACAGCTGTTTAAGAATGGGTGCAAGAGGTTAAGGTGTTTGGCCTGGGACAAAGTTTCAATTTATGTTGTAATTCTACAGACCCACAACACATTTATTTCTGTTCTTCAAGCAGATATTAACTGTTTACCTTTTGAGATTAACAGAGATAGTGAATTAAAACGGACCCAAACCAGTTAGCTGCTTGCACTCTATCCCAGAAGATATTAACTTTTAAAGTTATGTAATATTTTATTATAAAGCAAAACTCCTCTCAGTTTAAACTAATATTTGGTATTGTTTGGTTGGTTTATAAGCCCACAGGAAAGCCTAAATGCAATGAGGAAACTGATTTTTTAAAATATCATGGATACATAATGACATTGTTTAATTAATTATGCTTTTACAAGTTCCAAAGGGTGAAGTACAATTTTGTATTGTAAATGCATTCCACATTTTCTCTGATTAGATGTAATTCAAATAAAAATATATAAAATTTACATTTATGTTCTTACAAGCTATTCCTCACATCAAGGGAATACCTTGCACCGTCACTTCCTAGACTTAAAACAACAACCCTGAGCTATTAAAGTATTAAAGAGATCCCTGAAAATATAGTTAGAACTATATCACTTTTAACTTGAAGCTAATTACAATAATTAGTGGAAATTTCCCCTAGGAAAATGAACCTTGCCCATACTGCTATAATTCACATACGGTCATCTGTCACAAAGCCATATCCAGGGAATAAAGGAATTATAAAGCCTTTGTCTCACATTGCTCTAAGATTCAAAACCTCCATGTAAAGGCTCTGCCCAGAGTGATGCTATTAAGATACAATTAGGTCTTGAAATGCACGGGTTCTGAAATGCAATGAAAAGATCTCTGAATGTGAGACTTCACATTCTCTCAGATAAATGAAGCAATATGCTTCATTGCCGTGTACTGTACCTGCTGCTACTGGCAAGAAGCTGATTTTACACTGACCATGGTCTGTGGCTGCTTTTAACGTGGCATCAGGATGTGTCGATCCGAGGGGGTTACGCACAAATCGTCGCCGGCGCCGCAAGTCATCTTCCCAGTAGTCAAGGCGCCAGAACTCACGAGGACGACTACAATGAAACAGAGGAACCACATGTGTTAGCAATTATCAAACAGCATGGTAGCACTGAATTTCTCGCATAAAGCTTTCCTTGTTTCCCCTTTCTTTTTCTCTTTAAATAGCACCCTAAACCACTTTCTACAATCTTTAACTTAGGTATGTCCTTGAAAACAACAATATCACCTTCCAGTCTGAGGAACTCCTCCCCCCCTTTTTTTTCTCTCTCTCTCTCTCTTGGAAGGTGAAATGAGCACTAAATACATCATTTTGAAATGAATTGCTGACAGTGTGATCAGTTTCCCCACACTCGAGTGGCATGTGCTCCGATTTCAGCCTCATTTCAGCCTCAGCAGGGCACCTTTCTCAGTGGCTGCATTTATAAACTAGAATAGGGAAAAGGCTATTATAAATATAGTATAGCATTACCTATATTAATCAAAGTCTGTCCCTCTTCATTTTTCTTCCTAATTTGTTCCTTTTTGCACAAGGTCAGTAAATCATCCCACAAATTCTTGGTCAAGAAAGTGTTAACTTTAATGAATACTTCTGTTACATGATTATGTATGTGGTAATAAAATATTACTCTGTTTAGATGTGCTGGAATTTAATTAAAATAATCTCTTAAAATATTCATTACATTTCACCCCTGAGGCTTAGAACAACATAAGAAAATACATTTCATTTCCATTTCCTGTTTTTAAATAAACCATTCTAGGAGAGTGAAATAGCAATCTATTTTCAAGCAAATCAGATTGGATTTCTGTTTTATGTAGCTGCATTTTTGCATGTAATTAAGGACTGTGTGTTATGGTATGCTATGTGTAAGGCACACTTTTTAACATTTAGATCTAGAAAAAGGTTGATCACATTTTTTTTATTTTCCACATTGTTCTATTGAAATATGCATAGATCTTTTTAATATGGTCATATATAAATGCCAGCCCCTATCTCGTTAGATGATCATGAGTAAGAGTGCTGTAAAGCTGCATATTAACCATTAAAAAGTGAAAAAGCAGTGTATTTGGGCACACATTCATACCTTGATATGTAAATAAATTTTATTATATGGAAATGAATAAACCCTATAAGAATTTTGCTATAACTAGACATCTACAACTGGGATAGCTTCATGTCCTACTTATAAAAGAATGGTGACTCAAAGAATAGTAGGTCAAAATGATGAAACTATAATTTCATTCTGTTCTCATGAGCTAATAATTATTGTACATCTGTCAGCTCTGACAAATTAGCAGTTCTGATTAATTTACAGACGGAAAATGCTGATAAGCACACAATCTTGGTGCTTCCTTCCTTAAAAGATTTACTTTTGGAACAATATTCCTTATTAAAGAGCAAATGGAAAATGACATGCTTAGTGTACCACTCTTATCTGATCTTCTTTTCCAGCCCATTTTAGATAATAATACGTTGTATGAAAATTGTTCATTAATAAATCTGATTGAGACATTAATTCTCGGAGAAACGTCATCCTTTTCTACTTGCAACTGCCAATATTTTGTAGATTTTATAGTATTTCTAATGTAAGTGACCATATTTTTATTATCCGTGCACCATGTGTTCTAAAAACAAATATAGGCTTGACAGACTTTATTCTGAAAATAATTCTTTGGGATATTTGTGGGACAGTTATATGCATTAAGAGGCAGCTACATTTGTTAAAAACATGATTAATAACTTAAAATTCTCCATTAGAGATTACCAAAAAGGCAGAACACAGATGTCTGTGTGCATGCATTTGATGGTCATGCAGCAAGGATAGCCACTTCATCATTCTGCCTTCATTTATCTGTTAAAATCACTATCAAATTATCAACTAGAACTAAATCGTGAATCACAAACTGCTCTGCATCTTTAGAGGAGTGATACAATGAGAAACTATTCATCAGTGTAGCATTCGGCACAAGTAATTAGTTCCCTGGATTGTCTTGCAAAGCTTATTGTACCTGGTACCACAAACATATGACATTGAAAAAGCTAAGAGCAGCTTCTAAATTTTGTTAACTGCTTTTCCCATCCATCCTGTTAGTATTCTGCACTAGAGTATTATGTAAAGATTGTGCATTATTAATGTCATCCATTTGTCTTTCGGCCCTTTTGATGAAATTAAGTGATGCCATACTCCAGGCTCAAATTACAACAACATGCAAGACAGTGGTGTTCACATTAAGAGGAAATGGTGGAGTAAGTTGTGAAAGAATGTGGAGGGGAAAATAACTTTCTAATGGTGTTCCTTTCCTTTCCATGTTCACTGTCATATGCCTAGCATTTGCTTTGATTAGCCAGTATAATGACACAAAAGTACAGGCTGTCTTTAAGAACATTTGTATCATCAGGATGAAAATCTGTTTCTTGACCCAGAGTCTCAGTAGCACTGTATATGAAAAAGAATATATAGATTTTCACTTTCAAAATGCATCAAATCTAGAAATATGCATACTGTGAGTTAACCAGCAGACTAGCTACTATTCTGAAAAGCATTTTTGTTTTTGCTTTTAAAGGACAAAACTACATGAGACAACCTCCACATCCTTTTATTGCATTTGCATCTGTATGGGTATACATACTCTCAATTTTCTAGGTTCAAGAGCCACAGAAGAATTTTACTCCTATTGTTCAACTGAATTTTGTGTATAAGAATCAAAGCTTCTGAAGTACAATATGTTATTACTATGCCAGTGATGGCAAACCTTTTAGAGACTGAGTGCCCAAACCGCAATTCAAAACCCACTAATTTTTTGCAAAGAGCAATTTAACCTTGAATACAGGTTGCTGTGAAGGGATGATGTCAGGTTCCCACAGAAAGGGCTCTGAGTGCCATCGTTGACACTCCTGCCATAGATTCACCAACAGTGTACAATGGCACTGCCCTCTACTAAGCATGACTATACAGTAATTATTTTTACAACACTATTACATCTACCAAAGTACTGTATTTCCAAAAGGGGACCAGATATTGAGATACTGTATAGCAAAATACTGAGAGAGCTAGTGTTTGTTGTGAAAAATAAGTACAATGCAGCAATGGCAAATGCCTGGCAGCATCTGTTGACTCCAGGTGACCTGTCCTTTGCCTGTGCTTTCTGTCTTTGCTTACTGCTAGTGAAGGGAAAGCATCCTGTAAGCCAAAGTAAAATGCCTTGCAGCCTTACAGGCACAGGTAAGAATACAGAGGTCCTACCGCTTAAAATATCCCTTAGCATCCCCTCCCAAAGACTGGCCACAGATCTCAGTAGGCTGTCTAAACACATTTCCTCAGGGACGATGCAGATCATTTTAAATAACATATTTACCAAAGCAAAAGCAAAGCAAAGCAAGTAGTCACTGGGCAGTTTACAGTTTAGTTATGCAGGCTACACATTGCCCACCCCCAGCAAGCTGGGTACTCATTTTACCGACCTCAGAAGGATGAAAGGCTGAGTCAACCTTGAGCCTGCTACCTGGGATTGAACCCCACGTCGTGAGCACAGTTTTACCTACAGTACTGGCATTTAACCACTGCACCACAAGGCTCGTAATTTTCATTTTACTGTGCCGTTATACTCAAGTCACTCCCAAGTCAAGACTTTTGATGCCTTGCTTGTTAAGATGAAAAGGCAAAGAGCATCAGGTTACACAAATGTGAACAAGAGCCACCTGCTTCCAAGAACATAGCAAAAAAATGTCTAGAAGGAAGACAGTGACTAGACATTTGCCAGATATAAAGCAAAGCAAAGCAAAGCAAAGTGTTCTGCTTATGTACTGCCCCATACCACTTCAAGTAGTCTCTGGGTGGTTTACAGTTTTAATTACAGCAATGCAGGCTACACATTCCATCCCCACCCCACCCCAGCTACCTGAATACTCATTTTACCGACCTCAGAAGGATGGATGGCTGAGTCAACCATGAGCCTGCTTCCTGGGATTGAACCCCAGTTTGTGACCACAGTTTTACCTGCAGTACAGGCATTTAACCACTGTGCCATGGGGCTCCTTGGTGACCTGTCCTTTGCCTGTGCCTTCCAGGCAAAGGGCAGGGTATTATCCAAGCCAGAATATGAGCTATGACAAAGAGAGACAGAGACAAATTGGATCAATAGTTGTGCGTTTAGTCTAATATTGTGTTTATTTATTTAGGAATACATGCCTTACCCTCCAGTGTCACCATTCAAAGACTGTTTACTAATAAACAAACAAACCACCACCACAATTTTCAACCTGAAACTATTGGTTGATTACTGAAAGGTTTGAAGAGAACATTGCTTATGAAATGATGTACATTTTCCTCCATTCATGACAGCTCCTTGTCCCCAAGATACCCAGAGGATTGTGATGATTTTTGGGAGTGAATCAGATGGGGCATCGATGGCTGACAGAACAGAGAGAATATGGGAAGATTGGGTGTTGGTTGTGAAGTGCAAAAGAAAAGCCTGTATGTCTGTACAAGATCTGAATCAAAGCCAAGAGAAACAGCAGAAGAATAAAAGCACAACAGAAGCAAAGTCAATATCAGTTCAAGGAATATTTATAATAAATCCTCAGAAAATAAGAAATTGCTAACTAGTAGTGAAAAGCCAGAGCAATGGGAGTCCATTGTTTCTGATATGAGATAAAAACACTGTGATAACACACTTCAGTTAATGAGGCCTTTTGAGCCACCAATTGTATTGGAAAGCAAGGATTCTCAGGGAAGTGATCCAAAAATAACTTTGGATATATCCTCGTGGGAGTAGGCAGTCATGAAGTCTGGCTTACTGCCAAATGTAGCCGCTGATAATACACATTAACTTGCATAGATTCACATTCCTGATTTTGGAATACTGAAATTGCTTTCTGTCTTATATTCATACATGTGATATGGCTATACAGTATAAGGCAATAAACATGTTAACTAACAACTGAAAAATTATAATTAGTAACTCATACAATACTGCAATGATCATTTCTTGTGGAATTATTTTTCAATAAAGTACCAGAAAATAACTGTTGCAGCATTTGGGGGTGGGGGTGGGGTTGAATATATGAGAATAGCCAACAAAATGCAACCTTCACAGTCATGAAATGCTTGTGTTAGGCCACCTAAGGCCATTTAAAAGCAATTCTAAATGCTATAGCTTTCACAAAGAGTGGCCTAAAGAATTATTTCATATTACTAGCTTAAAAGGAGTCATTTTCAGAAGTAAAACTAAAGAAAGAAAGAAAGAAAGAAAGAAAGAAAGAAAGACCAACTATCTACATGAAAGATAATTTTTTGCAAAATAGAAAACCAGACACAAAGTATAGTGCAGTAGCCTTAATAAACCACATGCTGTAATGAAAACAGGAGACCAGTCTGGAGCTCATTTCACAAGATGCCTGTTCAAAAGAAAAACATCTCTTGTTTCCTGGGCTGGAGGTTAAATACATCATGCAGGTAAAATGTTTGCTTATGCCTGGTCATGAGTGTAAGTTTTGTGCCACTGAGGAAAGTGCTTGACTGACAGTTTTAGCAACTTAGACTATTAATTATCCTCATAACATATTCAGTTATGGTGAACACCCAATAGGTTCTCTTAAAGTATTACACTCATTTTTGTTTGAAAGCAAGGATCGTGACTAGGGAAAGTTAGATCTTAGAGCAGCGCAGAACATATGTTACAAATTCTTTTACCAACAGCCTATAAAATGGATAGGTGGTCCATTTCAAGAATAGCAGGAGGGTGAAGCTGAACTTTTGTTTTCCCTGCCAATGTTCTCCCAGGTTTTAAGTCTCATTTGCTGTAGAATATTCTATGGTATCCATCCTATCCAAATGAATGGAAAGAAGTTTGGGAAAGCACCATGGCAAGGATGATTGGTAAGAATCATCCTTACTTATAAATGCAAGAACTTACATTTGTAAGCACATTTCTCAACGAACTGAGAAATATAAGGACCTTTTACAAAGGTGTTACATTTACAGCACAGGCTATGTGCTAACAAAAGGACATTCACTGATAGAAACTATCAACAGAAAACCCAGTTTATTTTGCCATTATGTATGCAGAGAAAAAAGTTATGGTTTTATAGGAAATGTTCTCCTGCAAAACATTTATTATACAATAAAGCTGAGTTATGCTTGTAATCTCTACCAATGAGGGTATTGACTTCCAAGCATCAGAACAGCTAGCTATGCTGAACAGAAGAAAGAAGACATTGAGGGTGAGTGAAATTAGCATATTATCAAAACAAAGAAAGGGGAGAGTGCTTGGAAAATAGTAGGCAGGGTTTGGGATTCTGCTTCTAACAGGTGCAGGTGTTTCTTCGGGTTTTGATACATTATCATGAACAGATAGAGTTAAATTTTTAGGGAAATGGGGAAAATAGGTTAAACACATGTACATAAAGACATATGTCTGTGCGTTCATGGTTTCAGAATGGATGGAACACAAAGGATTTCTGGTTGGTTTCAAATAACTGGAAACTCACAGAAGAAGCAGACTCCCCTTTGTTGTACAGGCTTTTGGTCATGAAATCAAAGCACTGTAATCACTCTGGCTGCCTACTACTAAGCTATTCAGAAGCAGCCAAATGGCACGAATCTAGAGGCCAAGGTGATTATGCAGAAAATAAGCTAAGCCATTATTAGGAACGTCAAAGCCAAAAAACGAAACAACAAAACAAAACATGGCTGCAAAGACACAATTTGTAATGGAAAGCCTAGAGAGAACACAGAGTACTCCAACAAAAATAACAAACAGGTAGAGAAGATAGAGGCAAGACAGAGAAATGAGTGTTGATCTGGTTGCATTTGATCTGAGACTCTCAATAACTTGAGCACAACGCACCAGGTTCCCAGTTTATCCAGGCTCTGAACTAGCAGTTCTTAAGTAGTGATCCACTGTTGCTCACACTAGGCAGACTTAGCTCCTTAGGAATTGACCAGGTTCACAAGAATGTCTTAAGATTCTGTATAAGTCTGGGTGAAAAGACCTGCACCAGTCCCACCAAAAAACATTGAGCTAACAAGTATGAAGAGGTGGATCATGAACAGAAGCTGGTTTATGAAAGAAGTCTGACTCATTGACTTACCAGCATATGAAGTTGACTTTGTGTTTATAAGGCAGAAAGGAGGATCAAGGACAAAAGGAGAGAGGCACTCTGGTCCCTGAACCACAAATAGAGAGGAATGTCTGGAAGAAGAACCAAGGTGTTTCTAAGAGCTCAGCACCAGTCCTCCATGAGGATTATGAAAGACCACTGCATGCCCAAACTCAAGCAAAGCTGAAGACTTCAAACAAAGGGCCAAGAACTGGGTGGGCTCAGAATAGGGCAGAACAAAGGGATTAGCAGAATGACTCCATGCAATAAAAGGGACTCTCAAAGAGAGGGAATTAAAGTGAGATGATCAAAGAGTCAAGTTCAAGGAGATACCGTAGGTACAGTAGAAACATTTGAAACAAAAGGGGACCATAGTGGGTACACAGGATAGCCTCAACCTGCTGATTAGGCCAGATATCTTAACTAGGCTCTAGCCAGGCTAACCTAAAAGTACTTCCATAAGTTGTCTAGTTGAGGTAAGGAAGGAAGGAAGGAGTAGTACTTACTGAGGTAGTAAGGAAGAACTTGATATTTACCTAGCAGCACTCCCAAGTTTTCTCAAGGCACGTTTGGAGAAGCTAAAATCAGTGAAGTACACATTTTCCAACAGTCTGATACTACCACTCTCTTGCCCCTAGGTACTGTGGCTATCCTGCCTATTCAAAATCTCTCCAAATAAAAATACATATTAAACAAGGTGCTAGGCTTAAAACAAATACAAAAATTAAATTATATAAACTATAGGTGCACAAAAGCTGATCTTCACATTAATAGGTCTCTCCCCTCCTATCTATAGCTATGCAATTTGCACTAAGGGGGTGGTATGTATGTATGTATGTATGTATGTATGTATGTATGTATGTATGTA
>JAHTLZ010000330.1:37896497-37923997 GCA_023846285.1 Phrynocephalus versicolor
ATAAATAAATAAATAAATAAATAAATAAATAAATAAATAAATAAATACACGAAAGCCTAGTGAGCATAAAAAGAAGAATGCCAATTTCAGTCCTTGGCCTACTTTCTGTGACAGATATTTCACTTACAGTCATTTCCCCCTCTCCGTACTGCTCCAACAGATATGTTAAGTCACACACAAGCTAGAAAATGGGCCACCCTGCACCGGGATTCGGTCAATCTCGCATGCAGTTCCTTGTTTCAGCAAGAATGAAACAGCTGTTCTTTCCCTGCTTCATCATGTAGTTGAGGATGAGTTCTATGGTAGGTCTCTTCACCATAAATAAACATCTTAGGAGATGTTGGGTAATTAGAGCTTAAGCAGAGTCTTACAATATATTCTTTTATATAGAACATATCATGAGTGGTAAGAATAATACATCATTAACCCATTAGCATAACAACAACAACAACCATCCTTGACTGCTTTTATCTAAAAAGAACTTTTATACTTGCACATGTTTATTGTACACACACAGTCCACCTTAATGCTAACATGCCACTATAAATAAAAATGACAAAATTACTGGCATGGAACCTGATCTCCAGCTACAATATTTTCAAGCCATCACTGTGCAATTTAAACATCATGCACCATTAAAACTTACTCCTTTTTGAAGTATCAACTAAGAGACTATGGCTTTGCATAAGAGGGATGGTTTTCATCTAGAGTGGCACTCAATTTATAGAGAATAATGTAGCTAGACTTTTAAAATGAAATACATGTGTGAAGCTGTAAGCAACAAATGGCTAAAGGTTATTACACCAGTGTTTTTTTTATAATATAGTCCAGCCTCCATAATTAATCCACGCAAGTTTGCAGGCCTTTCGGACCCTTCCAAAAAGATATTCTGATTAAAGTGCTTCACGAGCATAGCGTACTGATTAATTTTAACAAGGAAATCTTTATTCACATTATGTTGTGGCGTTTATGGTCGTTCTTGTACAATTAATATAATTACATCATATAGAATCACCAAAACTGTAATTTGTCCTCAGCATTTTGTACTCACTAATACGGACAGTTTCATGTGGCCAGCTGAACATAGACAACAGGATTAGCCAGTTGCTTGCAGTGTGAAGTGAATATGGTCCAAAGAAGCATTGTCACGGTATCTAGTAAAGAGTTTTACAGCTGAAAGAATCAGCTGGTGAACAGAAAGACTAATGACTTTCTAAAGATAGACAAGAAATGTATCCTCAAGACCTATTCATACATTGTAGATGAATAATGGAGTAAGAAGGGGATTATAAAGCTACCAAGTCCAACCCTGTACTCATTGCAGGAATTTATTAAAATATATCTGACAGATGGCTGTCTAGTTTTCTCTTGAATGACTACAAGTGTTGGAGCTCATCACTTCCCTAATCGGTTCCATTGTTGCACTGTTTGAACAGTTAGGACTTTTCCACCCTAATAATCAACTGAAATCTGGCTTCCTGTAACTTGAGCTCATTATTACATGTCCTGTACACTGGAATGATTAAAAACAGATCCTCCCCTCCTCTGTATGACAACCTTTCAAATATTGGAAGAATGCTACCATCTCTCCCCCACCCCACCCAGCATTCTTTTTTCAAGGCTAAAATGTGTCCGGCTTTTTCAGCCCTTCCTCATAGAGCTTGGTTCCCAGTCCTTTGGTTGTCCTTACGGTCTTTCTTTGAAACTACTGTAATACAGTTTCTCTGCATTGTTCTTAAAGTGAGATGTCCAGAACTGCTTACAGTACTCAAGATGAGGACTAATTAGTGCCAAATAGAGAAGAACAAGTACTTTACTTCTGTTAATGCACTCTAAAATAACATTTGCCCTCCTTCCCCCTCTCTCTTTTGTTGTTGTTGCCACCACATCAAAGTGTTGACTCAAACTTAGCATGTGTTCCAGAAAAATTCTGAGATTGTTTTCACATATAGCATTGCTAAGCAAAATATTCTTCAGTTTTTATCTGTGCACTCGGTTTCTTTTTCCTAAGTGTAGAACTTTGCACTTATCTCTGTAAAATTTCATTCTGTTGTTTTCAGCCCAGAGCTCAGGTCTATGAAGATCTCTGAAATTTGTTTCTGTCTTCCAAGGGATTTGCTATTTCACCCAATTTTGTGTCATCTGCAAGTTTGATGAGCATTCCCGGCACCTCCTCATCTAAGTCCTTAATGAAAATGTTATAATCTGTTACCCTACGAGGCACAAGAATGATGGACACAAATATACTACACAGGAAACACTACCCTTCTGAGAAGTGTGCAAAATGGGTTCTTCTAGGAGCAAGATGCTAGGATCTGTCAGCATCTCCCTGTGCCTCCCCTTCACAAATTAATTCATTTAAGAATAACTATAACGGGAATACTTTTTCCCATCATAGTACCCAACATTATGTAAGTGGCTTAGAAGAGGCAGTCCTTTGGCATCTTGAAAGGTGGGGGGTTTTATGTTGGGGGGGACAATAATCAGCTACTGACACTGTTGTATATTTTCACTTTTTCCTTTGAAACTGAAACAGATGCTTTCTATTTCTACATAACATTACATTAATTACAAAACTTTTGAAAGCTCATTTAATTACTAGTCTTTTGGGCCTGCTATTTTCCTTAAAAGATTCGCAAGAATAAATTTTCCAATTTTGTTTATTTTATATCTTTCTTATGTTCTTGCTTTGTATTCTTTGAAGTAACTCTTCAAAGCTATAATATCTAGAGGAATGCAGCATTAAGGATTTTACGACACTATGCTATTTGAACATTTATTGTTTTGCTGAGAAATTGAAATCAGAAGGATTAAAACTTGCTCCATTTAGCTTTTCTTTTTCTCCTTTTTCTAATTTACTTTAACTTTGAATACTAACACATCATAAATTTGAAATATGCCACTTTTAATCTTAACACAGAGACAAAATAATGCATTTTACACTTAAATATGAGCAAGGGAAAAAATTAACCTTCTTTATCATTTCCCAACAGAGACAGTTAATACTCTGAGGCCACATTAATAGAATCTTTCTGCCATTGTAGAAAGTTTGATAGCACTCTTATTTCAATGCCTGGATTTTTCTCCTTTTTTGACAAAGACAAATGATTGCCATCAATCAAGATCCAATCGGGTATACAGAGAGTCAGGCAAATGCATCACTCTTTACCGGTTTTCCTGCTATTTGTGCAGGCTTTTCACCATATTATTTTATAGAATGATCAAAAAACAGCCATAAGATAGATCATTCACACCCACTGTAAAATTAACTTCCATGAATAATGAGAGTTTTAAACCTCATATAATGTCTATGTTATACAGAAAGCATTGCAAGAGTTCATTTCTGGCTGGAGATTATGTAAATGATACTATATGACCTTTATCATTACAAACAGGACATGCAAACACATATTATTTCATACATCATTCTAAACAAGTCAGTTCCTAAAGGAGAAAGTCATTTGTAACATTCACAGTGAAGTGTTAAGGTTACAAGAAAATGATATGAAGTACAGTGATGCCTTACACTCCTCCTCCCCTTAATCTGTGACTTGTCCTGCCAGAAACAAACTAAGAGTAACTGAAGACAGATATTTTAACACAATGCCATGGAACATCTTAATTGATAATGCTGTGATGTTACAGTTATTTTAACATTTGAAGGCTGCATGCACTGTAGCTTGAACAGTTTGATGTTTCAAACAATACAACACTAAACATATTCAGACATGTGTATAGATAGTGTTTAGATACTAAATATGGTGCTGGAGGAGAGCTTTGTGGATAACCTAGACTGCTAGAAAGATGGGCAACTTGTTCCTAGGTCAAGTCAAACCTAAACCTCCTTTGAAGCCAAAAACGACAACACTGTGCCCGTCCTACATTGGGCACATCATGAGAAGGCAAGATTCTTTGAAAAAGGCAGCAATGCTAGAAATGGTGCAAGGCATCAGAAAAGAGGAAGATCAAATAGGAGATGAATGGACCACAGCTTTACATTTACAAGAGCTCAGCAGGATACTGAGGACAGAACATTACTCTTTCATAGGGTTGAAGGTAACTTGGCAGCGTGTTGTTAATCAGGTCTTGCTTTCAGGATACACTGGGCAAAAGGCCTGTGGACATGTATACTGAACTGGCCTACAGATATATGCCCTATATAATGGATTATTGACCTGTGGAATGGCCTGCCTATGGACTAGCATCAAGGAAATTTTTGGTTTGTTTCATACACAGCACAACTATTTTCTTGTTGCCAAAAAAAGGGCTGAGTATTCATTCCAGACTGGATTTTCCATGATGAAATGAAGGTAAAAAGACAGACACATGATTGGTTGCTATGGCAACAAGGCTCTGGTCGAGCTGTAAAACAATGGAACATTATGAATTTACTACAAGTTTGGAGACACTCAATGGCTCTAGGCCCAGAGTATACTCTGATATAACACTACAGTCACATCATGTGCCACAGAACAAAGGGATGCTTTACATTCTGAGAATAAAGCTGGTGCAATACACTTTTTTTCTCCCAGCTTGCCCTCTACCAACACAGTGCTCTCTCTTTTTATTTTGTGGAAAAGATCTGCCTTTTCCACATGTAACAGTAATACCTATAGTATCAACATTAGAATTGGGTGCTTTGTACAAATTCATATGAAGCATGACTACGGCACCACAGGTGCATCAGAGGGCCATCCCCCACCCCTCTGGGCTACTGGCCCACTTACCATTCCCTGGACATCACCAGAGTCCTTCTCTAGGGCTAGCACACCAATCCTGGCCAGCCTTTCCCTGCCTTCCTGGGCAGCTAACCCACTTGTCTGCTGCATGGGGAGACTCTTTGTCCTGCCTTGTCACTAGAGTGGGCAGCATCCTGAGGAGGCAGATTAGGGCCAGTCAGGCACCGGCTGGGATTGATAGGCCAGCCCTGGTGAAGGACCACAGTTGCACACAGAGCCTGGGAAGTGCACCAGCAGCCTGGGAACAGGCCCCTGGTGTTGTGGTTGTGCTTCATAGGAACTTGTACAAAGAATGAAGTGCCCAAGTCTAATCAGTTTTCTCACTATATACTATTCATGCTCTCATTATTCCCCTCAATCCAAGTGGAGTCTTTAAATTGTAACAGTGAGTTTAAAAAGATACAGTGGTACCTTGCATAAAGGAATTAATTCGTTCCAAATGAAATTCTGTTAAGCAAATTTTCCTTTATATAAATTTCCCATAGGAATGCATGGGTAATTTGTATAAAGGAAAATCTATCGCAAACATTTTTATGTTGTACGGATCCACCCCATAGGGGATTCTGTTAAGCAAATTTCCCCGATTTTTATGTTGTACAGATTTTATGTTATACAAACCATTTGTTATACAAGGCTCCACTTGTATTAGCAATTGAGCAATTCAGCAGATGGAAATGTTAAGACTGTATTATCTATTATGTTATCAATTACAATTGGGTCCAATATATCCCATGCCACACTCCTACTAGCATGACTTTGAACTGGAAGCCAGAATGGGTTTGTTGCAGGAAAAAGGCCAGAAATCTACTAGTGGATGGCTTTGAGGCTGTAGTCAGCAGTACTGCTGGGGGGGGAGACAGTGTTTGCATTTTATCATCTATACTGGCCCAAAAGAAGTCAAGCCAAGTGATGACATCATTATGACCATATTTCACCCTCCAAGTGGTGAAAATGTACAAATGAAAGGAAACCAATGGGAATACAATACATCTCTATGTATAAAATTCAGAGCTGTGCTTTCCATTATTTTCTACAGTTACATAAAAAGGCTGCTAACATATCCATATCTCTAATACACACTCTGCACCTTGCTCCTAATGGTATTATAGACCAAAGTGCATATAGCCATCATCCCCTACCACCTCCCCTCATTCCTGGCTTTTTTTTTTGTGCACTGATGATGTTCAAAGACAACATTCATAAGAACATCTTCATATTTCAATATTTCACTGGCAACAACTGGGAATAGGTAGAGATATATGCCCAGGCTTCAAAGCCCCATCTTAAAGGAATCAAGCCTTCTCTTCTTCCTTCTCTGCTCACCATGAGATTTGTCTCCCTGCCAGAAAGCCTAATAAAGTATAGTAAATCCCTCAAATTTCAACAGCACTCCTAAAGTAGAAAATAGCACTGTCAAAGGAAATCCATTCTAAGGGGCAGCATGGTTAGGACAAAAACTTGTATAATTTAATGTATTATGGCCCTATAAGATGCACCGGGCCATAAGATGCACCCAGTTTTTAGACAAGAAAAACAATGAAAAAATATTTACCCTAAGGTTTTATGGCAGGGGAAGGAGAGGCTTGCAAACAAGGTAATTGGAGCTGTGGGATCCAAGCTGCAAAAGGGGAGGCTTGCACACAAGATAATTGGGGCTGTCAGATCCAAGCTGCAAAAGGGGAGGCTTGAAAATGAGGCAATTGGAGCTGAAGACTGAATACAGTCTTCAGAAGGGGAGGGCAGAGGCTCCGTGGAAACTTCTTTGCAAACAAGGTGATTTTTGACTGGGGAATCTTGGCTGCAGAAGGGGAGGGGTGGGGAGAGGCTTCCTGGAGGAAGCCTCTTTACAAACCAGGTGATTGGAACTGCGGAATCCCGGCTGCAGTACGAGAGTGGAGAGCCTTGTGCAGGTATCTTATCTCTAAATGAAAATCTGTGATATATATGTAGTGCAGACTATTATATTTGCTCTGTAAGACACACAGACATTTCCCATTACTTCTGAGGGTGGGAAAAGTGTGTCTTACAGGGCAAAAATACAGTAATTAAAACTAAGTAAAACCATTCTGAAATTATATAACAGCAATTGACCAATATCAACACACAGAAAGAGCTGTTGAAGTTGTTGATCTCAATAAATCCCTAAATAACAAGATAGCAGATCTATTGTGTGGTCATCCATTTTCAATCAAGGGGTTATAAAGTTCAGTTTGAAGAACGTGATTCTGGATTCATATTTATGTCATATAGGACCACAGGGCTACACTAAACATGGGGAGACATGAGACTCAGGCTACTATCCACATTGTCACTGTACCTGTACAAGAAACCTCTGTGGGCATAAGTGGGATGGACACAATCTTCTTCCTTCCCATCATTTGCTACATACAATAGGACCCCCGTATGCATGGGGGATCCGTTCCGAAACAGAAAGCCACAGATAAGAGCTCTTATCCAGGGTGGCAGTGGTGATGAGGAGGGGAAGTGGAAGGAGGTGGCAGTGGTGGCCAGGGAGGGGGTAAAAGAGAAACCATCTCCCCACCCAGCCCGCAACCCTCCTCCACCCCTGCCCTTACCTCCAGGCCAGAAGCCTCCTCTGGAGAGACGAGGGAACCTCTTCAGCAGTGGTAGCGGTGGAAGCTGAAAAGGCACCCATGCCACGCCGCTCACCCAGAACATCGGGAGCGGCGGCAGAAGAGGTGCCCATGCCACTCACCTAGAACATCGGGGGCAATGGCAGAAGAGGCCCCCATGCCCTTTGCCCGGAACATTGGGGGCGGCAGCAGAAGAGGCACCCATGCCACACCACCCACCCGGAACATTAGTAGTGGCAATGGAAGAGGCATCCACATGGACATGCAGATGCCTGCAGGAAGTGTGGGTGCTTCTTCCACCACTGCCCCAATGTTCTGGGTGAGTGGTATAGCATGGGCACCTCTTCTTCCACCGACCCCAGTGTTCTGGGTGAGCAGTGCAGATGCCTCTTTTGCCAGGCACCTCTATAGTGGCCTGGTCACTTTAAGGACCCGCATGGCCAACTGGCCTTTCAACTTCCTGCTTGGGTCCCAGGTGGTGGACCGGAAGTTTGAGCTGGAAGTTCAAAACTTTCGATCCACCGGGGAAGTTTAGGAAGTCCAAAGGCTGGCTGGCCAGGCAGGTCCTCCACCCCAATGGAGGATGCCTGGCTGGCCCACAGCAAGGAGGAGGGCGGACAGTATCGGCAAAAGTAAGTTTTATTTTTATTTTCCCCCTCCTTGCTGCCCCCCTGTCCCCACTTATCACCAACCGTGGATAACTGAATCCATGGTTAGTGAATCAGCGGATAAGGGGGCCATACTGTATCCGAAAAACTTGTTCTAAAGGGCTAGGTCTGTGAAGACTCTCAGTCATCCAGGTGACTTTATCTGGAAGTTGAGTCATAGCAACTGGATGTCTTTTTTGAGAGAGAGATTGAAACGTTTTGCTGCTCATCCAAACTGAACTTTCTATAGCAGGATGAGCTATAACTCTAAGGGCTGAAAAATCCAGTATGTCACATAGGGTTTCATCACAAGAGGGCATCTCACTATTCTCACCAAGCATTGTTGATGGTGTAGATGTGTGGATGAGGCCTACAACAGATAATCCAAAATGTGCAAGATTGTTTCACACAACTAATACGTCAATACAACACAAAATATAATATCATAGTCAAGTGTTGGTGCTTACCATCAGTGCTTTAGGCTAGGGCAGCAGACTTGGACAGCCAAAAGACTGCCCATAGCTCAATAAAGTCATTTCTACCTTCCTCAGAGCCCTCCCACTGGTTGAAAAAAAAAAAAACAACTCTGAGCAAAACAGATAACATCCCTCTGAAAGCCTCCAGGGGTGCAATTCTCACCTAAAGCAAGATGTGTGCTCACCTTATTTTAGCCCTCAGAGCACTTCTCCTGAAACTAGAATTGTTGCCTACAGAGATCTGGAGATGAGAGAAAGGGCAGGTGTAACCTCCAGACCATCCATGATTGCCTACCATGCTTGGGACTGAATCACCTTAAAGGAGTAGCAAACTCTTACCAAATTGTCCTATGATCCCTGACAGCTTTCCCTCAGTGCTTTCTCTATCAGAGGTGAAATTGCTATGACTTACTACTTCATTGACTGATTGATTGACTGATTGATTTATTGGGCTCCCTTTATGGAATTCCCTTCCCAAGAAAGAGATTCTATCTAGCTGTTCTCTTTGAGGTGTCAAGTTATAAACCCTTTTATTTACCCAAGTATTTAAAGTAAAACCTTTAACTGTTCATCACTATCTTATTTGTAGGCTCTTTCGCATGTTTTAAATATATTTATTTTATTCTTCTGCTCAGATCATTGTAATAATCATGTGCCATCAAGTAACATATAATGCCCTTTTCGGGGTTTTCTATGCAGAGGGAAGTACCGTAGTTTACCACAGGGCTGGCGTGCCCATTAAGGCGAACTAGGCAGTTGCCTAGGGTGCCAAAATGGAGAGGGGGCACTGGCCAGCCTGCTGCCCCCCCGCCGCTGGCCACCGCCGTCCGTCCCCCGCCCCCCGGTGCCGCTCCCCACCCCCTGTGCCCAGTGACATCCCCCGCCATCCGCCATTCCCCTGCCCCCGGCCCCTGCCCCCGGCCCCTGCCCCCCCACTGCCGCCCACTAGTTATAGGTCTGCCTCGGATAAAAAAAAATTCTCTATGGGCTGCCTCGGATAACGAATTTCCCTATGTGCTGCCTCAGATAATGAATTTTCCCTATGGGCTGCCTAGGATAACAAATTTCCAGCATACATCAGTAAAAAAGTGCTATCCTGGGCTGCATCATATCTGTACCTTTAAAGTACCCTTTATAAAGAGTTTTGAGCAAAAAAACAGGTGTCTGTGTCATTTTCCTAGGCTCCAGAACGAATTAATTGGTTTCCCATTGATTTCTATGGCAAACCGCGTTTCGGATAACAAATTTTTTCACATAACGAATTGCCTCGGATACCAAATTAAATTCGTTATCCGAGGCACTACTGTATTCTAATTTCTGTACACTGAGGACAAGCAAGTCCTAGGTTACAAACTGAACTCTGCAATGCAAGAACAAGACACATTTCTTCCTTAGGAGGTGCTGCTATGGTCACAAGAAATAAAAAGGTTTCACTTTTGTTTTTGCATATTGTCTGTCCTCGTCACTAGGCCTCAAACCCCTGGAAGAAAATACAGAGCAATAAAAATGATTCTGATTAAATTTCATGCCCATTCATTGAAACTTAGTACCTCGTCCTTCTATATATTTCCCCCTCTTCAATTTATTTACGAGAATGAGATTTTTATTTTATTTTTATTTAATAACGTTAAGAGGAAATATGAATTGTTAGTTCGGGATTTTTAAACATTGTTTTGTAGAGGTTTTTTGTTCCACATAAAGTTCAGGGGATTGTTACTCCATTTGTTACATACAATTACAAATAAATATTATTTAAATGTAAATTCTGATTGTAATAATTGTTTGGATACGCTATATTTTAATATGCTACTTGTGATAATTTTATGCCATGTCAAATTGTCCATATTCATATTTTATGTTCCTAAAGTAAGATTGACTTTTCAAGCTGTAAAAGGGGGGGAGTGCTAATGTTGCATTTTTGCAATTTCTGTTTTCTCCCGTTCAAAAAACAGAGGGGGGTGGGTTTTTTCCAAGCTTCAAAATTTCCGGAAATTTTACGTCTCTACCTGGCACCTTATCAATTAGGTGCAGTTGGCTGGGGAAAATTACTCAGTCCTTTTAGAAATATCAGTGAGAGGCTGATATGGGCTAAAAATGGAAAGATCAGGAGAATCCTAAAATAGAGGAGCTAATTAAGAAAATACTAAATATTGCAGAGATGGATAGTCTCACAGACTCGTTACGTGAGATGCCGAGAGAGTATGTTAAAGAGAGCTGGAGAATGTTCTATGTTTGGGCTCAGAAATTATTTTAAATAGAGATCATATCACTCATTAGCATTAGTATGGTGACAGAACCATAAGATAGAAGTATATTTTATGTAGAACTTTGTTTTTCTCCTCAACCTTTATTTATGTTTGTGATTTTATTTTTATATTTTTCTTAATTATTGTTTAATGTTGTTTGGAAATGTGAACAATGTGAAATAAGATGACTTAAAAATAATAAAGCTAGAACCCGGAAAAACAAATCTGTGGGTTTTCAACCACAGAATTAGTTTCACTTTACTCTGAGTAATTGATAGACATAGTCACAGGAATACAAATGAATCACTGAAATACTGTTCTAATTCAGTATAGTACAAGGTGTGTATCCTATATCAAAAAGATATGGATGCTGAATCTTTGGTGGCATATACAGTTATATAAACTAAGTGACAAAATAGAGTCCATAATTATGTGACCAGGATCTAGAGAGGTAGTCATGGCAAGTGCCATTTTATTATAGTTTCAGAAGTCAACATTCATGTCATACCTCAAACATTTTCTGACTCACCTCTGCATCAAAATCATTTTGCTATTGCCTTTCTTTTCTAGGGAGTGAAAGAATTAAAAAAAACAGATTGACAACGTTTTCCCCTTTAAATTCCTACGTAGCTCTCATCACAGGTATCTGACACATCCTTTGGCAGATGTGAACAAAGCAAAAATACTGTTAAGAGAATTCCCAGATCCCTCTTTTCAGCAGCAAATAAATTAAATGCTTTTACTTCTCCCCAAACTTAACCCAGTGATCCATCTGTCTACTCTGTGCATATACAAATATGCATACATACACGTGTACTTAAAAGCTGTGTTCCATATGACAACCCAGGGATTTTACTATATTCTTTCAGTTTGTTTTATCATGTCCATGTTATTCTGGACATAATATTGTTCCTTTTTAATGTTTAATAATACATTTTAAGATATTGGCATGGGCATTCTATTTAGCATACAACATTTTCATTTGTTACTATCAGTTTTTCCATTTTGTGTCTATGACTGCACAATAAAAGAAGTAGTTTACAATTGTGACACAGAAGCCAATTTTTAGGAATATATCTCCTTTGACATGTAAGACTGATGTGAGTTCTTAAAGACATAGAGAAGAGAACGGAGACATTAAATACAAGGAACCGATCACCTAAAAAACTAGACTTTTTTCTTTAAACAGCTGATAAAATCTGAACAAATGTCAAATATCTACCAATATGTTGCTATCAAACGACTGTCACTAAAAGGAGAAAATAACCTTCTAGATTCATTTCTAAAGATTCAGAAGGAGGTACAGGCGTATCCATTAAGTGTTACTGATACTGTGCTCTCACTTGTAAAGGCAGTGTAAATCCTTAAAAAAGTGATTGCATGTGTGCCTATGTTCTCAGTGTAACTATAAGTCTCAGCATAAGTACACCCCGAGGTTTTTTCTGTAAAGTGAAAGCAAGAGCCAAGGTCAACAGGGGAGGGGAGGATTTTCATCTTCAGGGACATTAAATAAGGTAAATAGGAAAAGAAGCCAGGAATGGTGAAGGGAACACAGAGAGAACATGGCCATTTTTACACACCCACCTGCAGGCATCATTTAAAAAATGGAACTGCTTCATCAAAGAAAACCAGCAGGTTTAAGCATAATCAACATTATTTTGCACTGCAACCAGAGTTCCCCTTTTCCTTTTAAAGGAATAGTGCAATTGTACACAACACCACTTTTAACACCTCCCTTCAGTGCTTGGTTTCCTAGCAACTTCCTTCCTAGCAAATAATAATAATAATAATAATAATAATAATAATAATAATAATAATAATAATAATAATAATAATAATAATAATAATAATAATAATAATAATAATAATAATAAAGAAAACTTCCTCACACACAAAATACACAAAGTCAAAAAGAGTGACAGATTCAGAATTCCCTTTCTGAGCTAAAGGAACCAACCACTACAAAAGGATGCAAAGGAAGGCATTAGGAGAGTGTTTACCAAGTTTTCAGAACGGTGATGGGCTTAAAAATAACAGAAGACAGTTCAAGGGAGACCCAACGGGATTAAGAATCACAGCCAAAAATTGAAAGGGGGATTAGTGGAGAAACATGCCAGAATGACAGCATTTGCAATGAGCTGCAACAGAAGCAAGAGAAAGAAGTGCATGCCCCTGAGCATCACTGTTTAGCTGCTTGAAAAGAAAACCAGCCTCATTCAGGTGGGATTTCCTCTCTTCAGATAAAAATGACAGTACCAGCACAATCTGATTTCTGCATAAAAAGGCACTTAAAGATAAAGAAGCGAAGGAGAAACATCTGCTCAACATGCAGCAGTACTGTAACAAGGTTAAGGCAGAAAGATGTAAAAGGGACACGAGGGCAGCTAACAGCTAACAGTACAGAAGATATATCATATGACTCACTCACTCTTTTCCTCATTAGTGACAAAAACAAAAGAGGAAAAGGGAATAATCAGCAAGCTTGCTTTTAAAAGAAAAAATAGATGCTACTTCATGGGATGACAGAACATAACATTCAGAGTACCATCCAGGTGTAATTCTAATTTACTTACCTTCTCGTTTAGTTGCTTACGCTAGAAATTATAGCACCTCAACGTAGGCCACTGTAAGATGTTAAGTGCATGCTTATGGACTGCAATAGAGATAAGGCCAGTGGTTACAGTGCTCCCCCACGCTTTCGCAGTTCATTTACTGCGGCCCCGCTATATCGCGGGACCACAGTATGGTGGTACCCCAAAAGGTGCTTGAGGGAGGGGGGGGGACGTTTTAAAAGCTCCAGGCTCCAGCTGATTGGTGCTGCGTGGGGATAAAGTTTTTTCTCCCCTAACCCATCACCAATCAGCTGGAGACCGGGGCTTGCCTCCATAGAGGCTTCGCATGCCGCTCTCCTGCACTCTGGGAAGTCGGGAGAAGCCGTGCACAATGTTTAAAATGTCTTTAAGCAATGGAGCCAAGCACTTGGGGGTTCTGCTGGATACATAGGCATAAGAAAATAAGCATGAATTGGCATTTCATAATGTATTCTAGCATAAGTTGGTTCATGTGTTGATTGGGAGGGAGGTCAGACAAAAACAATATGTCCCAGAAGGTTAATGAATCCAGATGGATTTGTAACCGCTCTTGGGGAGTTTCCTACCTCTCTGTTGAGTAATTCTATTGAATCTTTGGTTGATCTCTGGCATGAATAAATGAGCTAAGCCATTGACCCGATTGCTCCTCAATGTCTCCTTCCTGAAAATAGACCCAAATCGGCTGCTTGGCTTACTGGGGAGTTGGCAAAATTGAAAAGGATCGCCCTTAGAGGTGAAAGGCATTGGCAGAAAACCCAGATTGAAACAGACAAAGAAACAGTCAAGGACCTTTGGAAGGCTTATACCAAGGCAGTGGTAGCAGCAATGAAATCATTTCTCCCTGCCTCCATTGATTTGGCACAAAATCGCCCAGTGGGGTTTTCCGAATAGTCAAAAGTCTGCTACATGCTGACCTATGGGTGGATGACATAGACAACTCTGTAACTTGCTGCGAAGAATTTGCACAACCACTTTGTAGGCAAAACTGAACAGATCTACGCTACCTTGGATACCGCTACTGATCCAGAGTTGGTAAATAACGCCCCCCCCAGACTATCCTGTATTAATGGATGGCTTTCATCTCCTACAGCTGGATGATGTGGTCAGAACCCATGGGGAGGTGAGGGCCACCACATGTCTGTTAGATCCTTGCCCCTCATGGATCATAAAAACTGCCAGAGAAGTTATGGCAGTCTGATTAGGAAGAGTAGTGAATGCCTCCTTACAACAGGGCAGGATTCTAGCATATTTAAAGGAGGCAATAGTAAAACCACTGTTAAAAAGCCCTATTTAGATTCGATGATACTGAACAATTACCAACCATTCCTGGGGAATGTACTACAGCAGGTTGTGGCCTTGCAGCTCCAGAGGTTTCTGTATGAGATTATCTACCTGGATCCATTTCAATCTGGCTTCAGGCCTGGCTCTGGGACAGAGACAGCACTGGTTGCATTGGTAGATGACTTACGCAGGGAAATGGATAGGGGATCTCTGTCCTTTTTGGTTTTACCAGACCTCTCAGCTGATTTTGGCACTATAGACCACACCATTCTCATGACTTGTCTCTCTGAAATGGGAATTGGTGGCATTGCATTAAAGTGGCTCCAGCCTTTCCTGTAGGATGGAACGCAGAAAGTAGGGTCAGGTGATTCATGTTCAGCACCATGGCTGCTGACCTGTGGAGTTCCACAAGGTTCTGTTCTGTCCCCTATATTATATAACATCTATATGAAACCATTCAGGGAGATTAACAAGAGTTTTGGGTTTAAGTGCCACCAGTATGCTGATAACCCCGATTCTACCTCTCGTCACCTCTGGATTCTAAGAGAGCTACTATTTTGACTTCACATGAGTGTTTAGCAGCAGTAATGAACTGGATGAGGATGAACAAATTGAAATTAAATCCAAACAAGACAGAGGTGCTGCTGGTCAGTCAAAAGGGAGAACAGGGGATAGGGATGCAACCTATACTTGATGGGATCACCCTCCAATTGAAAAAAGAGGTGCATAGCTTGGGGGTGCTTCTGGACTCATCATTGAGTCTGGATGCCCAGATAACAGCGATAGCCAGGAGTGCATTTGCACAATTAAAGGTAGTACACCAGTTACACCTGTTCCTTCAGAAACCTGCTCTGGCCATGGTGACACATGCCCTAGTGATGTCCCGGCTGGACTACTGTAATGTACTCTATGTGGGACTTCGGATGAAAAGCCTCAGGAAAATTAAACGGGTCCAAAATGCAGCACCCAGATTGCTGACTGGGGCAGGGTACATCCCTATTAAAGCAGCTCCACTGGCTGCCAATCAGCTATCCAGCACAATTCAAAGTGCTTACCTTAACCTACAAAGCACTATTCAACCTGGGTCCTAGCTACCTCAAAGACTGAATTTCATAGCATGAACCAGCTCAGGTGTTAAGGTCATCAGGAGAGGCCCCTCTCTCCATCCCGCCACCCTCAGAGGTATGTCTCGCGGGAACACATGAACGGGCCTTTTTGGCTGCTGCACCCAGACTCTGGAACTCCCTCCCACTAGAGGCCAGGACTCCCCCATCTCTGCTATCTTTCCATAAACAGGCAAAGCCCTTTCTCTTCAGGCAAGCTTTCCCTGAATGATGGACTACCATACATGGCTACACAGACTTGTGTTTATAACCACTTATAACTTTGTGCCTGTATCTCTCCATGTGGGATTACATTGACATTATGTTATCAATTGTTAGTTCCCATCCCTCATAACTTTTAGATGGTCTGCCATAAATGATTACATGGAATGTATACTCTTTTCTTAACTACTTGCATTCTCTTTTAGCATTAATATTCTCTTCTAATGCTGTAAGATACCCCTCAATTCTCTGTTCTTAAAGTTGAATATGTCTTAATTGTACTGGAGTGTATATTGTCCCTCCATTCTGTAAGCCGCCTTTGGTCCTTTTCCAAGGAGAAGGGCGGGATAAAAACACTCCTAAATAAATAAATAAAATTGTGGTATATCTAACCACAATACAATCATTCAATACGAATTGTTTTCACAACTGATTTGTGTTCTACTTTAATTTTTTTTTCAGTCATCTTGAGAAATTTCTGTAGTTGTAAAAAAGAAAAACAATTTGAGAAAAAAATATAAAACTATGTTTCACTTGGAAAGCAAGCCATACTATTTAGATACATTTTCGCTTTATGCTTGCTTTGGAAGTTAGACTGCTGCTACAAGCGAATTTATTTTTTAAATGTGCAGAGCATATTCTGTGCCACCAATAGTCACCTGAACTGAATCTAGTTTATAGGTGTACACATTTAGACTTCTGTATGTCGTTTGACAGTTACCCTCATATATTTTTACTGCCTTAAGTGCTCCTCATGGTAGGTTTTTCTTCTCCAATTTCTTTGCCCCAACTGCATATGATGAACTTAAAGGTAGATATTTTCAACAGTGATCAATCTCCACTTTATCTCCATCTGCAGGATCACGTTACCACCATTTCCCCAAGACACATTTCATAAAACTAATCAAGAGGTGGTTTCTAGCTCTCCCAATACAACATAGTTCAGTTGCTACTGTTGTTGTTGCTGCTGCTGGCCTTTGCCCCACTCGATTACATTTCTTTCAAAGTGAAGTAGATAGTAAACTATTGCTTCACATTCGTTCTCTGTATACGCCATATTCTGTTCCACTGTCAAATTTAAGTAAGATAGTCCAGAATGTTCTGAGAACTAAGTTAAACTCTACACTGTAACTGTAACTGAAGTAGTGTATTTAAAAATCAGCCCTTCTGTGCTACTAATATTAGAACATCTTATATCACTAACAACCTTTCTGGCTTTAATTAAGAAGTACTGAATTTTGGTTTTGATTCACTACAAATATGCTTCCCTTTAATGAAAGAAAGAAAATCTAACAAGTAGTATAATATGAACTATTCAATTTCCTTTGCATAAAGAGGTATTGCATCGCTCTAGAAGAGACTACTAAATGTTTGCTACAAAATTTTCTCAAATTTCCAACAAAGTCCTAATGGAGACAGTTTACTTGTGCTTATTAGAAGTCAAAAGAAAACTACTGTACATCTAACACCAATAAATCAGACTAATAAAAGCTATAATACTTCCAAAAATCGTTAGGACTGGAAGAAAGACTAAAAGGGAAAAACAGCATGTCTATTATTACTGTGACTAAATAGGAAGTCAATCCTCAGGAGAAAAAGTTATGAATTAAGTGAAGTCTGGATGCTAAGAAAATTTGTGGGAAGAGAAATGCAAATGGTTTCCTAATTATCTGCAACCTATTAACATGCAATCCTGATTACTTGCAATTAAAGTCCCCTTAAATGTTATGACAAAAATTCATTGAAACGTAGAAAATTATCTGCTAATTATTGCACTGTAATGAGCAAGCTTAATGTGTATTTTCACAACAACCTCAATAAATAACAAAAAATATTACACATAATGTTGCCTGGAATTGAACTTAAGAATGCTACATGCTGGGCTATATAACGTTAAAGAACCTCACAGGAAGTGAAGTTGCCATCACATCCTTAAACAAGGTTATTTTCACAATCTGAAAATTTAAGTCCTGCAAGAAAGCCAGGGTTAAGTAATTCTAAAAATGTCTACATGTATCAGATAAAAGGGCATGCATGTAGACACACACACATCAATCTAGAAGCACACATTTAGACATAACATATATAAAATGAACAAAATTATTGTTAAAAGTTAAGCTAAGGATGGTCAAGGGTGATGAAATAGGTAGCCCCACAAGATGAGAAAAGATAGGAGAAAAGCTGCAAGGCAGCCTGAAAGAGCTGAAAGTCATCTTGGTAACTTTCCTCCACCAGAAGATTTCAAAATATTAACATCTTTTCCATGAAGCTTATGAGGAAGTGTTTTCAAAAATTACAAATTGTGGGGAAGGAGAAATGAGTCTCCAAAAATTGTAGAGGGAGGAACATTTGAAAACCCAGCTGAAAGTTATCTTTAAAAATCACAAATTGCTGGTCTTTTTTCAAATGTGTATTCAATGGGTATATGCCACTGGGACAGCAGAGTGACTTTAACACTAAATATGTAGATATCCTTGCTTTATTAGCTTGCTTATATGTGACATATGGCTGACATGACATGGCTACAAACATGCAACAATTTGATGATAGTAAAACATGATTCTGCCATTTTATCTGTTTGATCTGTTATTTAGCTGTTTAGCTATTTTATCTGTTTTTGTTTATGAACTCAGGACTCAACTTCCTAAGTCTGTAGGCAGCCTCAACTTAAAAAATTAAATTAAACCACACATCCATGTTATGCTAGAAGCCAGGACTGCAGCAGACAGATAAAGTAGACATCAGACAATGGGAATTAATTTGGGGGATAAGATGGCGGATAGAAAGAAAATCCGTACTGGCTAAGTGGTTAAGCATACTGGAAAGCAAGTTGGCAGGGGCAACCATATCTGAACCTTGCTGAGGTAAAGCTCCTTTTCCATTGTTCTCTCTGACTCTGAATTCAGATTAAATTGATTGGTATGTCACACTACACTAGGTTTAACATTACAAAAAGATGCTGTAAAGCCCCATGATCTATATTCCACCTTCAGTTTAAGATTCACCAAAGTTTAGCATTACGTTAAACCATATACAATATCTAGACGTTAAGGTTGAGATCTGTTTGTTTGTTTTGTATATTTTTACCCTGCCTTTCCAACAGAAGCTGCTGAACTCTTCCTCATGGCCACACCAGCAATGAGGCAAAGAAACACCATATGTCACATATAAGCAAGTCCCTCATGTGTAAGAAATATGGCTTAAATAAAGTCAAGTAGCCATGATGATAATAAATGCTGGCTAAATCCCACATGTCTTTAAAAGAACTATGCAGCATACAGAAAATGGAAGAATATACTAGTTTAAATTCCAAACAAGCAAACATTGTTGAGTTGGGAACAAAAATGTTTTCTCCAAAATTGTGTCATATTTTCTCCCACACAGAATCCAAATTTCAGGAAAGGGATATAGAGTAATTCCTTAACAGATGGTACTTAAAGTACAAAAAAACCCAGCTATCTTAGAGGTTGCTATACAAAAGTTCGTTCCATGAACCTTTGGGAAAACCAGAGCATCACCATTAAGCATAATGCTGGGGAAAACCCTGTATGTGTCAGTAACACTGAAAATTTTCCTGGTTTACATAGGAATCTCAATGTACTCAGATCAGAATTGCAGTGTTGATCGTAATCATGGTAACAGATTAAAAACAGATGATAAAATAAACATGTTGAGAATAGTTTTTCAATGAATGTTTAATCTGAGATACAGCCTTCACATGCTTGTGTCATATTGTTCTTGGAACAAATACAGAAAAAAGTATCTTAGGTTATTATTACAGAAAAGTGTAACAGTTTTCTGAGAGTTGTTGTTCTGGTTATTTCTGAAGCCCTTAGTTCTAGGGTCTAATGTTTTATGTGCCATTATTTTGCTTTTACTACACAGGGAAGAGCTGGCTTCCAAAGATAAAGGAGACTTTTGGTAAATGGTGAAGGTAAAGAAATAAATGACCCACTTGGTTAGTGTGTAATTACACTGGCTGAGATTGTAACAATCTATCACATGAGGGAGGATGACACCACTCTAAAGGGTTAGTCAAAGGAGATAGCCTTTGACTAACTACTGGAAACAGACAATCGATACTCCTCAGATATTGTTCTCTCAAAAAACAATTGAGTTCTAAAAAAAGTTTGAAAATAGCACTTCTTCCTCCCATTCTGATACTGATCAGAGACTCATCTTGACCTTACCCTGGAAAACCAATTCTTTCTTCAAAAGGTATATGGATCACATAAATCTCCTAGTATCCTAGAACGCTCTTAAGAAGAAGCATTGGCCTGAGAGACTTTGGTTTCATGGATTTTTGCTCTATTTTTAATGTATTTGGTGTAATATTTCAATCAAATAGAGAGAAAAGCTATTAGAATATCGAATAGTTTACTTGTTGTGATGCTTTAACCCTTGAAATTCTTGCCTATTTGCTGCCAAGTTGAAGACTAGGAAACAAATGAGCAAAAGCCTTAAAATGTGGTATAATGCACATCTTCAGTTGTAGGCTTTCATAACCTAAATTATAGGGGGGGATCCAATTCACAAGTCATTTTTAAAGGATACTAGGTACTTTACAAGAGGGACTCTTTTGGTACATGATTTATGCATAAAATACAGTATTTGAAATGTTATACACAAAATAACTTCTATGCTGCCTTTGCATTTAATCATTCCATTCCATGCTTGTTGCTTGCAAATGTATTCATCTCTTCTGTGTAGAATTGAAGTCTATTTTGCTGCTTACTATTAGCTATGAATAACAAATGCTGCTCAATAGAACTATCTGTGATTTTTGAAAATGAGAGAGGATAGTTTTATGTTAAGAAGAATTAGATGCTGTATTGTCATACATATACTGAGGCATGATATTTTTAAAAACTGGGCAAAGTAGATGGGATTGTGCACTTTAATAACTAGAAGTGCACAACTAGATAAAGAAAAACATATATTTGGGTAATATATTATTGACTTTGGTCCATGTGCAGACGTAGAGTACCTTTCTGCCTACCCTACATTCTAAAAAAGGCAATGTCTTCACCAACATCAATGCCCCATTCCTAAGCAAGCTAATGAGGGGCGTGCTGGCTGATCAGCTCCAGACACTCTTGAAGGAAATTGATCCTCTATTCCAGTATGAGTTCAAGTCACATCATGGCATAGAGGCAGCAGTGGTCACCCTGAAAGATGACCTTCTCAGGGAGGCAGAAACAAACAACTCTTTCTGTGTATTTTCAAAGGCTTTCACAGGCAGGATCTGATAGCTGTTGTAAGTTTTTCAGGCTGTTCGGCTGTCTTCTGGAAGTTTTTCTTCCTGACGTTTCGCTAGACTCTGTGGCCAGCATCTTCAGAGGGCAAGGAACTTCCAGAACATGGCCAAACAGCTTGAAAAACTCACAACTCTAGTTCTCCTTCCACTCTTCTGCAGAGGATAATGACCCATCCCTTGAGTGCTGCCTGGATGATATGCTTGGGTATATGAGGGACAACAGACTAAGGCTTAATCTGGAAAAGCAGAGGCCTTGTAGGTGGGTGCCCTCAATATCTGCTGTTGAGTGATTCCCTATCATTTGGGAGAACAACTTACTCTGCTAAGGATGAGGCACACAGTCTGGGTGTACTACAGGACATAGAGCTTTTGAAATGAAAAGACCAGAAATCAGACTTCTTGATGGTTGTATGACACCTTTGGAATCAACTCTCACCCAGTATTCACCTGGTCCCTTCACTGGCTACATTTAAGAAACCTGGTTACTTAGGCCTTCTAGACTTTTTCATTAACAAAACATGGCGTGCTTACCAACTCCTGAACTATTGATTCTGCAGTCTTGACAGCTTTTATTAAATTTGACTGCCTCTGTGTTGTTTCCAATTTATGTTTAGTACATGTTCATTCTCTTACATTATTTGATGTGTATTTTATTTTATGTAGCTTGTTATTGTTCTTGTTTTAGTTTTTGTTGTAAAGTGCCCAGAGTGGCCTTGGTAGCCAAATGGGTCATGGTGTTGTGTAAACACACACACACACACACACAGAGAGAGAGAGAGAGAGAGAGAGAGAGAGAGAGAGAGAGAAAGAGAGAGAGAGAGAGACAGACAGACAGACAGACAGACAACCGTGTTGTCTGCAGAATCATCCTGTTTATCCAACTGCTCCCCTGAATGTTCCAAAATGGGAATAATTACAAAAGTAGAGTGTTTTGTACAATCAGTCAGCAGGTTAGAAGCTTGGATCAAACATATTGACCAAATTTCTACAAGCATTCATGTAAACCCTGTAATTAGACACAGCTAATTGTGACTAAGTGTGGGGATGCCTTGGCATGTTTCAGATGTGTGCATGTCCACATGCTCAATATCAGTACTTTGTCATTTAGCTGCAATTACCTATGGCAAATCATACAACCCTTATGTTAGGACCAGTAGGTTTCTCGACCTTTTCAGATGTATGTTGGATGGAAGTGGCAGACATTTCTTTCCAACTTAATAAGGATCACAGTGATCATAAATGTTTGTGCTCACAGCTGGGTTTAGTGTTTCAAAATGAGTTGGAAGCTTTAGCTGACACAAAATGTGGAGCTTGATAGACTTTTAGAGGCTAGACAGCAGGATTACATCAAGACTGTACCAGTGCCACTAGTTAGTAAGGTATTTCCAGGCACACTTGATAGTGCTGATTTTGACCTTCAATGCCATAAAGAGAGTTTGGATTCGTATCTGGCATGGTGACCTATTCTCAATCACTTTTAATAGATCTGGTCCCTGTAGCTTGAAAAAGTTCTATTGGAACCCATTTGCTTCCAGTGGTTTAAAAACAGCTTTGACTTCATTTTATAAAATGGCAGATTTCTTCATCACAGGTTTCTTTTTCAAAGAAATCTGTCCTCCTTACATTCTTCTTTAACCCCAACCAACACTGCAAGTCAACATGATGCTTCATAGATAAAAATTAAATGGTGCATGTTCGAAAACAAATTTGCTTGTCTTTAAGGGGCTATAAGACTCCCTTCATGGCAGACACACACACCAAATACTATACAGGAAGTACAATTTCACCTTCAAGAAAAACAGTTCTACAGTAGCATGATTTCAGAGAAATGAGTTCAACTTGTTCATATCAAGTACTTGTCTACTAAGTGTTGCCTAGACAACTATGTTACACAAGAAAAGCAAAAAAGATCACACACACCCCGAAATGATACCTGAATTTTAATGGTTGCTAGACATCAATTGCTTACTGGACCTTTGCAAACATTATAGTTCAAAAATTAACATAGATTTGTTTCCATTAGAAGAGGTAGCTTGCTGTACTAGCATACATATATATTAAACTTTGAAATAGAACAGCAGCAAACTTATGCAATACTGAGACCTTTGCAGCATCAATATAGGGAATGGCCCAGCGCAGTCAATTTTAAGTTGAAACATGCTGCTGACTAAGAAGGAGCTTTGTTCTTTAGAACAGAGAGTACAAAGCAACTGAATAATGCTTTTAAAAAAACAGATGAAGTGAAATGCCATGATATACTTAATAGATTTCAGAATGCTGACCCAGACAACATGATGAGATAAGCACCAGGGAGTCATTTAAGCAGTCAGTCAATGGTTGCAAGTCAATTCCAAGTCTATAACAGTACAACATCACATGAGTTCAATGCAAACAATTGTTATTGTCTTACAAAGCAGTATGAATCAAATCGACCCAATTTGCAGAGTGCCCCTATGAAAGCACCCTGGACATTATTCTGTTCCCCAACAACATCACCTTTTCCTTCAGCAATGTAATTAATTCCTGTATAAGCCATTGACAATACACACCAAAACCAAAGAGCAACTAACCTATAGCTAGTGATATTTCCATTTTCTATTTAGTTCAGATGACTGTTTGTTCTAACATCCTAAAAGGAGTTTCAGCTATTGATAGCATATATAATTAACAGGATGTCAAAATCAGCTTTCTGTAATACTTATCCATTTGGATTAGAGCTACAATTTAGATGCCTCTAGATAATGACGTGGTTGGTTAAACCAGCCCACCGCCCCTATCTCTCACCATCCTCCAGCTCTGAAAATTATCTTGATGTTTCGCTCTCAAAGTATTGGAAGAGTAGTGAGAGCACACTCAAACATAAACATTTTAAAATATGCATGAAAAGACTAAACCCAGACTGAGAATTGTGAGGGCCACTAATAGACTGACCATATGCAAATTTTCTCAGAATTCCCACAACAATCAGTAAGGCTGGCTGTATGAAGAAGGAAGAA
Source organism: Phrynocephalus versicolor (assembly GCA_023846285.1). NCBI lineage: Eukaryota > Metazoa > Chordata > Lepidosauria > Squamata > Agamidae > Phrynocephalus > Phrynocephalus versicolor. Next base: position 37,920,650 of record JAHTLZ010000330.1, read on the forward strand.
TGAACAGCTAGCTAGGCCTGCTGGTTCCTTTACCAGCACCCACCATCTTTCCGAAGCCTCAGTCTCCCCACACTATTTCCCTACTTAAGTTGCAGAAGAAGGTTCTCTGGCTTTACCAGCAATCAGCCAGGACATGAAGCTGGGAGATTTGACATGCAAACAATGTAGTCTTCCACTGAGCTATGGCCTATGTGAGGAGTAACTCCTGACTACAGCTCTGGACTCAAGAGAGGTGAAAAGTGGAGGAGCCTCCTTCTGACACTGACAACTGATAATTCACAATTCAAATTATCTTGATAAGTACATCAGTCAGCTACTTCTGTGAAACTGAAAAAATACAAGAGGAGAATGAGGGGAAGTGACATCTAAGTCCGCTTGAAAGCACCATACATTCAGATGGCAGACAAGTACAAGTTCTCTCTGCTCAATTTGTCTCTTTGCCTACTCACTTGCTAGTACCACAGTCTGTCCATGCTTCACTCAATACTTGTCTTTTCTCATACAGTAATACCTTGGTTTACAAGCATAATTCGTTTCAGAAACATGGTTGTAAACCAAAACACTTGCGTATCAAAGCAAATTTCCCCAATAATGGAAACTCACATGATTCGTTCTGGGGCCCCATAGAACACATACTGTACACACAAAATGCCAAAACTCACAAAAGAAGTTGGCTAGAAGTCCACATCCACACCATGGTTTACATACTAGGCTACGGAAACTGCTCTGCTTGGGACTAACAACTGGATTTACTCTGTGTTTTTAACGTAATAATAAGAAAGTGAAATTTGTAGCCCTATAGCTGCCCCATTACTAGAAATAAATTGAAATATAAGAAAGGATGTCGCAAACAAATTAAAGAGAAATAGGAATAGAAAGAAAAATAAATCCCTAACCTGCACTCCCCTTTGAAAATGTTCCTGACTGATGCAAGGGAGTTCTACCCTCCTCTTTCCTCTCTCTGGTTTGGAGGCTGCCTGAGACAGAATGTTCCAGATAATCACCCACAATGCAGCACGGGGAGAGAGAGAAAGAGCCAGCACTGGCTCACTTGTGATCATGTGATCTGCTCCATTGCTTGTAAATCAAGACACTGCTTGTTGATCAAGGGAAAATTCAGAATAAATGTTTGCTTGTCTTGCAAAACGCTCTTAAACCAAGTTAATCTTAAACCAAGGTAATACTCTACACTGAATGGCACAATAACTACAGAAACAGGACAGCCACTATCAGGCCACTTTACATGGATGCCAAAATGATAAGTACTGCGTTTTTCACAGTAAAAAATAAGAGAGAAAAGCCAACAAAAAGATTGTGACACCTTCAGAGCTGTTCAGGAGAGCTCACATTAAAATATAGCAATTATTCTGTAAAGTGCCAGAACATTACTATATTCTTTGTTTTTTCATGTTGTGTGTTTGTTTGCTTGTCTCATGCCTTTCTCCCTGAAAACCTACTACTAAAACATTGCAGAAAGAATGTCAATAGCCTTCTCCTTGAAGGCTTACCTTTCCTAAGCAAGATTGCAAGGCCTTAAAGGGATGCCGTGGATCTGGAAATACAAAGGTCTTTGATCATGCCACAGCCACATCAAGAGCAAGTTGCTCAGTTGGAGCTTTCCATGGTGCTGCAACTGTCTTGCATACCTCTTTGCATCCCAGTTAAGGTGAACAAGACCTACATAAACCTTATTGTACAGATACACTATTTATCAGTAGCCTATATATGCAACATTGCCTTCAATATCCAACATAAGGCCAATTTTTTAATATTTTAATGCCCATGTTCATAGCTGTCTTTCTCTTTCCTTCCCTTTTCCCCCTCCCCGCAAAAACAGAATGCTCTTCTCATTTTCTTAAACAAGTCAACAAGAAAAGGAAAAAGTGATGATGCTGTTGAATTAATCCTTTAACCCAACTAAACACCCACCAAGCCATTAACAAGATATCATGTCTTCAATGACTTGTGTTCTGTATATAAAATCAACATAAATAGCAACCTAAATTTTTGAAGAAGAAACAATGGCGTATAGTACCAAAAGACAAATAGCTGATGGCATTAGATGTGTTCTCATTTTGGCAAATAAGTATGTGGGAGGTTTTTTGTTTGCTTTGCTTGGTTTTGGGCTATCATGGTACTTTTTTCACTCCCGACTGGCAGACACAAAACTTCCTTTTTGATAGTCTCTCTATAGAGGATGCCTCTCAAAAACCCCATCAGTTCCATAATGCTTTGCTGTTCCCACGGAAATTAAAATAGTTTCATCCATGCCCATGGTTTAATGGTCCGGAATTACATCACATCACTTCTCCCCCAGAGTTTTGATCCCCACCAGTTTGCATATCGAACAAATAAATCTGCAGAGGATGCTTTAGCTACAGTCCTTCATGCTGCATTGTCACATCTGGAACAGCGGGGAAGCAATCAAGACTGCTTTTTGTGGACTTTAGCTCAGCATTTAATACCATCCTCCCTCACAGACTGGTGGTTAAATTAGGGGATTTGGGATTTTCACATTCTATATGTAAGTGGATAAATAGTTTTTTGTCCGGATGTAGTGAGAGGGTTAGAGTAGCTCAATATACATCTACGGATCTGAGTCTTAGTGCTGGCTCTCCCCAGGGCTGTGTGCTGAGTCCACTGCTCTTTACTCTTTATATTTATTATTGTATTCCCACCTATCATAACATTATAGTTAAGTTTGCGGATGACACCACGGTAGTGGGGCTTATCTCAGAAGATGAGTCTGCTTATAGGGATGAGGTGGAGCAGCTGATTGAGTGGTGCAGAGAGAATAACTTGCTTCTGAACACATTAAAAACTAAGGAGCTCATAATAGATTATAGGAAGAAGAAAACATCTTCAACCACTGTTCATCAGTGGGGACTTTGTAGAAAGGGTGACCGACTTCCGTTTGTTGGGAGTCCATATTGAGGAGAATTTAACCTGGAGTGTAAACACCTCTGAGCTGCTGAAAAAGGCCCAACAGAGACTGTACTTTCTGAGTGCTCAGAAAGAATAACATCACTCAGAGACTATTGGTGTCTTTTTATCGTTGTGTAGTAGAAAGTGTACTGACGTACTGCATATGTGTGTGGTATGCCAGTTGCATGGTGGCTCAGAGGAAATCGCTCCACAGGGTTATCAATATGGCACAGAAGATCATCGGATGCCCACTCCTCACATTGGAGGAATTACACAGCTCCCGCTGTCTTAAGAAAGCTCAGAATATTGTAGGAGATATTTCTTATCCTGGACACTCTCTGTTTGTACCATTACCATCAGGCAGAAGGTATAGATCTCTTAGAACAAGGACAGAAAGATTCAGAAATAGTTTTTACCCAATAG
>JAHTLZ010000330.1:37928997-37978512 GCA_023846285.1 Phrynocephalus versicolor
CCTTCCTCCTCCTCCTCCTCTTCACCTGAGACTTTGGTGAAAAGGAGGAGCAGGAAGGCTAGATCCTTTTGAATTTTGCCACTACACGAGCACCCTCGCTGGTGCAGGGGCAAACTGCCTTCCAAGTCTCCTGGGCAGGGCGAAGATCTGTTCGCTTGTGGCAATCAGATCATTTTCAAAGTGATCTAGCCCAGCTGTCATGGGATGGCTTGCTTTGAAAGCACCCCATCTGCTGCAGCAACCTTTTTGTTGTGATGGGCGGGGGGAGGGGGTTCAAAGCAACCCAGCCCATGATAGCTGGGCTAGATTGCTTTGAAAATGGCCCACCAGCTGCAGCAACCCTCTCACTGCAGCAGGTGGGGAGGTTTCGAAGCAAGCTAGCCCAGCTGCAATGCACTAGATCTTTTTGAAAGCTCCCCACCTGCCACAGGGAGAGTATCCCTGTAGTGCAGGGGTGCCCAAACTTTTTGTAAGGAGGGACAGATTTGGTGGCTGAGAATGTGTCAGGGGATGGTTGCTCCCCGACTTTGCCATCCCATTGCAAGCCCCACCCACTGACCCATAAGCAAAGGAGGGGGAGGGACTTTGGGCAGGCCTGCTGTAGTGGGTGGGTGGGGTTTCAAAGCGACCCAGACATGACAGCTGGGCTAGATCAATTTGAAAACAGCCCGCCAGCCACAGCGACCCTCTCGCTACGGCGGGCAGAGAGGTTTCAAAGCGATCTAGCTCACCTGTCATGGGCTAGATTGCTTTGATAAAATACCCACCTGCTGTAGGAAGAAGGTCGCTGCAGCGGATGGGGGTTTCCAAAGAGTTCTAGCACATGACAGCTGGGTTAGATTGCTTTGAAAATGGCCCGCCAGCCACAGCCTTTCCCTGCCCGTCACAGTGAGAGACTCAGAGGAAGAGGAGGAGGAGAAGGAAGGGTGGATAGCACCTGCCTCCCAACCCGGCAGAGCCTTGGAAGGGATCAGTGCATGTTCAGGCACCTCGGGCAGGTTATGGGGAAAGGCACGATGGCTACTTCATCCGTCTTCCTGGTTGCTTCAATCTATTTTGCAGAGATCAAAGCAACAAAGAAGAAGGACGAGGTGGCAATGGGCAGTGAACACTGCTCTCCACTCAGCATTGACTGCTGACTTTGACAGGTCCGACCTGTCGAAGTCAGCTGTAGTGTGGAGCGGAGCAGCACTGGTAACCTCTGCAACCCTCCCCCCCCCCTTGGTTGAGGGGGTTGGGACAGCTTTCCCATAGGAATGCATTGAAAATCTATCCCTCCAGAACAGATTAATTGGTTTTCAATGCATTCTTATGGGAAACCGCTGTTCGACTTATGAGCAGATTGACTTACAAGCATGCAGTCGGAACAGATTGATTTAATAAGTCAAGGTACCACTGTACTAGTTAGTTCTGTCTCTGTACTTTTTCAAATAATAAAGTAATATGTTTGTTTTAAAAGAACCATTCCTTTTAAAGACCGCAGAGGAGTTACAGGACAGCTTATTCAGATCCTAAAAATCTTTTCCAAAGAGATGCACTTGAGAGCAGAAAAAAGGCTTCTTACAGAGAAGTGTTCTAAGCATCCAGTATAAAACAAGAATTATGAGTCCTTTATCTTAATGTAACCAAGTTTCAGACAGTCCATCTCTAAGTACTTTAGTCCTTAGAAATAATGCATTTTAATTGTTTTGCTTAACAATATGAAGAAGAAGAAGAACCTTTATTGGCATATACTGTGTAACAATAAAACAGACAAAGTTTAACAATATGAAAAAACAGTATTGCAAAAAGCAAATAACATGAAAACTATCTTTAAAAGGAGAATTATCAGTACAAGTATAAGGTTTAAGTCTTCAAAGAAACTACATACCAGCCTATACAAGCTTAAACATACTGATAGATTATCTACAATAATCCAATAATTTTCCCAAGACCACAAAAGAAGGGGTTTATAGCTGTTATTGAGTACAGAAATGCTGGCCAAATATAAATTTGAAGAATGACATCTACGTATCAATTACATGCCTTTAGCATTTTCCCTCATCTAATGATATAACATTAAGCCTTCTTTTAAAAATGCTACATTTTTTAAAAGAAACTAGATACCACCTGAAAATCACTATGAAGCATATTTCCTCCATCAGTGTTGTTAAAAAAGAAAAAGAAATCCATGAGAAAGCAAAACATGCTATAAGCGAAAACACAAATCCTCATAATCACTACACATTTTTAATAACTGGAACACGTTCTTGTGTTTTTTTTATCACATATTTTGCACTTGACCTTTAAACCTTCAGTTTAAAGTCTGGACTAAAAATGCCACCCAGGGAAATCTTCCAAAGCTCCTGAATAAGACTTAGAAAAATGAAAGCTTAAAACCTCAATAGCAAACAAAAGTCAACCAATGACAATGTCTGACAGCCACCTTCAATTCTGAAGTGATGCTTCTGTCATCCAACGACTCAAAGTATTGATTTCTTTCAGCATGAAAAAGCCTAAGCCAATGAAACAGATATTGCAGCATGCCTCCCCCTCCTCCCCCAATAATAGCCATCAAGGTTAACACAGGCAGAACACTTATCAAGGTATCTTTTCTATTTCTCATTGTTTTAATGGACTGGATACAATGTATTGGCTTTTCATCTCTGCAACCTGCAGCCTCCACCCCATCATCATTTATCCAGCCTTTAACAGAACTGAGAATCTGCATATAAATTAACTGTCTTTTACACTATTTGTTACAAAAACTGTTGTGCTATCATTGTATTGCATTGCGATTTCTAAGATATCCTGTGCTACTGACACAGGAAAAGTAGTTTTCTTTAAAACTGTTTTTTAAATGATATGTCAGAAGCACTAGAATTGTATGTCTACTTAACTAAAGACAGCAACAACACATACTGACAGATTTTGACATTTCTAGACATGAAACAGAATTTGCTTACCAAAATGTGTCTGTAATAAGAATGGAGAAAGCAGAATGGTCACTGTGTACTTGATCAAAGTCCTCCCATGCTTATGGCACCAGAGCCAAAATAGCATTTACCATATTCAGGAAGGAAAATTTTCAGATATTAAAAAAACTCTTAAGAGATCCCTTCTCTTTAAAAACAATATTGACTAATGGCAGAGGACCCTAATAACCATATGGAAGGCAGAACAGAATGGAATGGATGGAAAGAGGAGAAGGTTCATATGCATGCAAGTCAGTAGGACAGACCAACTCTGGATAGCTCAGTGGCTTAAGTCTCTGACTGGGCATTCCATTCCACTCTGTGCCTCCTTGAGAGGGGCTGGACTCAGTGATCCATAGGGTCCTTTCCAACCACAGTTCAAAGATGGTGGTGGTGGTGGTGGTGGCAGAAATGGTCATTGGGTTTTACACTCAGTAACTACTTATCTCCAAGGAGAGAAAGTTTTACATGTTAGGATTAATCCATAAATTCTTTTAGAACAAATTCCAAAAAGAACTAACTAGAAAAGGAAAAGATTGAGGTTGGATCCCCTCTCCTTATTTATCAGTAAGAAAAAACACTCACTGATGCTTCTTTCTGTTACATGTTTATTAATATAGGAACTTTATATATTAGAAGCAGGGATGTCAGGAATTATTGATTTTCCAGATATTCTGGGCAACAACTTCCATCATTCATTACTATGGATGATACTGTGCTGACTTATAGAAGTTACAGATTTAACAGTGTGGAAACATTACTATATTATCGTCAACACCTTTATCTCCAATACTGGTTCCTAACCTCCCTTTGTTTTTCACATAAGACTATTCAGGTAATATTCTCTTGAGATCACCAGAGGAATAACCTTTGTTTCTTTCATTATCTTCACTTATTTCTTCCCTTCCTCTTTTGCTACCACTAACTTTAGCTGCCTCTCTCTCTCTCTCTCTCTCTCTCTCTCTCTCTCTCTCTCTCTCTCTGTGCCAGGCCTCTGGTACTGAATTCAACACCACTCCACTTAAATAGAACTAATGTTCTATCAAAATAATGTTCTTTATTTCTAGGCTTGAAGTTTAATTAGCTCAACCTCTCCCTCTCAAACCGCTCTCTCAGACATTAGATAGTTTCTCTCCTAACCAATCAGAATCATTTTTACCAACATTCCATGCACCTCACTCACCCATTCCCATCACATATTTACCAAACCAATCATTACAAACACAATATGCCAACTATACAATTTAACAATACTGTGTGGTGCAGTGGTTAAATTGCTGTACTGCACTGCAGCTAAAACTGTTCTCATGACCTGGTGTTCATGAGCTGAGGAGGTGAGGAACTCTATAACATGGTATAACATGAAACGTGGGAAGTTCTGTGTGAACAGTATGATCTTGGACTATATAGTGTAGTCTATTATACAGTTAATGTTGTGTATACCTTTTTCTATAAACATTCTATGAAGAAAAGCCACTGCAATATTTCTTATTTAGCCACTACTATCTTCCCAAGATACCAGAATCAGTTTGATTATGTTCTCTGCAACAAATGATGCAGGAACTTTATATATAGTCAGCAAAAATGAGACCTGGTGCTGACTGCGGCTCTGATTATCAGCTTCTTATACAAACATTCAAACTTAAGCTGAAGAAAGTAGGGAAGGCCACTGGGCCAATCAGGTACAATCTAAGTCAAATCCCTTATGAATACACAGTGGAGGTGAAGTATAGATTTAAGGAACTAGATATGGTGGAAAGAATGTCTGAAGAACTATGGATGGAGGCCTGTAACACTTACACGAAGCAGCAACAAAAACCAACCCAAAGAAAAAGAAATGCAAGAAAGCAAAGTGGCTGTCCAACGAGGCCTTACAAATAGCGGTGGAGAGAAGTGAAGCAAAATGCAAGGGAGAAAGGGAAAGATGCAGGATTTTGAATGCAGACTTCCAAAGAATAGTGAGGAGAGACAGGAAGGCCTTCTTGAACAAACAGTACAGAGAAATAGAGGAAAACAACAGGAAGGGAAAAACCAGAGATTTGTTCAAGAAAATTGGAGATATTAAAGGGACATTTCATGCTGCTGCAAGAAAATTAAAAGACATCTGCTTCTTGGGAGGAAAGCGATGGCAAACCTAGGCAGCATCTTAAAAAGCATAGACATCACTTTGCCAACAAAGGTCCAGAAAGTCAAAGCTATGGTTTTCCCAGTAGTGATGTATGGAAGTGAGAGCCGTACTATAAAAAAGGCTGATTGCCATAGAATCGATGCTTTTGAGCTGTGGTGCAGGAGGATACTCTTGAGAGTCCCTTGGACTGCAAGGAGATCAAACCTATCTATCCTGAAAGATATCAACCCTGAATGTTCACTAGAAGGACAGATTTTGAAGCTGAGGCTCCAATACTCTGGCTACCTCATGAGCAGAGACAACTCGGAAAAGTCCCTGATATTGGGAAAGATACGAGGCAAAAGGAAAAGGGGACGGGCAGAGAATGAGATGGTTGGATGTTCTCATCAATGCAACCAACATGGATTTGATCAATCTTCAGGATGCACTGGAAGACAGGAGGGCCTGGCATGCTCTCGTCCATGGGGTAATGAAGAGTTGGACATGACTTAATAACTGAACGAGAAATCTTCCTAAGACAGAATCAAGTAAAATACATACATACATGTATACATGTATACATGTATACATGCATACATGCATACATACATACATGCATACATACATACATACATACATACATACATACATACATACATACATACATACATACATACATACATACATACATACATACATACATACCTTACAAGGCAAATACCCCATAAGACAAAAAACTCATAAGATGAATGAAATTTCTGGGAATAGGCATGCTTCACAAGATGAAAATTCCCTATGGGATGCCTTGTGAGACGAAAATCCATTCCACATTTTGAAATACGTTTTGGAGCCATTCTGGATATTGTTTGGCAGCAGCTTTTGGACTTTTAGAACTTGGAAAGGTAGCTGAGATTTCCTTGCTTTCTTTTGTGTCTTTGCCTTGCTTTTCATTGCACTTTTGGCAGAAACAAACTGGGGTTGCTGCTTTCTTTTGTCCATGTTCGCATTGCACAGGGGAGGTGTTCTGGGGGGGGGTGTTAACGGCCGTGCATGTCTTGTTTAAAGTGCACTTTATAAAGTCTGGGGAAAACAGCTTTTTGGCCTTTTTCCAACCTGCAGAACGGATTAATCAGTTTCCCATTCATTCCTATGGAACACTGTATTTTACAGGATGAATTTTTCATAAAACGAATTGACCTGTAGGATAAATTACATTCATCTTGCAAGACACCACTGTACACACACAATCCAACATATAAAAAATAAAATAAAATCAACTTTCAAAATAGCACTCTTGTTTGTATGTAAACCAGGAACATTAGAACAGCCTTGCTGGAACAGTCTAGCATTCTGTCTCACACAGTGGCTCACCATTTGCTTCAGGGTATTCCCAAACAGATGTCTTCACCTGCTTACAATTCCCTGCAAATGACATTGAGAGATATCCTGCCTATCTCTCCAACCCAGAGGCTGTCCTTAGGCATCCGTAATGATAGCCATTGATACCCTTGTTCTCCATGAACTTGTCCAATCCTTTCTTAAAGCTGTTGAGGCTAACAGCTGTCACCACTTCTTTTGGCAGGGAGTTTCACAGACCAGTGATCCTCTGGGTGAACAAGTACTTTCTCTTATTTGTTTGGGATCTAGCACCCAAAAGTTTCATGGAGTGCCCCCTAGTTCTGGTGTTGTGTGATAGGGAAAACAGCTTTTCCTTATAAACTTTGTCCACACTATGTATGATTTTATAAATTTCAATCAGGTCACCTCTTATTGCTGAAGAGTGAAGAGGTTGCAGCCTCAAATGGTGAGGAAGGTGTTCCAGTCACCTAATCATTATGGTTGCCCTCCTCTGCATTTTTTCCATTTCCATGATATCCTTCTGTAGGCATGATGACCAGAACTGTACACAATACTCCAGATGGAGCCTCATCATAGATTTATAAAGAGGAAGGAAGGAATCTTCAAAGAGAAATATATATTTCTAGAAAGACCCAACAACAGATATATGCATCATGCCTCTGCAGCAATAAAACTGGGGCAAAAATCTTATTGCCAGAAGTCATCACTTTCATCAATTATTACTTTTCCCCCCTCTTCAAATACATACATAGTATCTGGGAGAAGAAAATGATGTTAGCTGCAAAATCAGATAGTAAATGTGTTTACAATAATCGAGTTAAAGCTAACCATATTAGCTGCTTCACCCAACCATGCTTTCGTCAAATCAGTCAAGCTAGATTACTGAAAGGATCATACATTTTTACATTGAAAGAAATACAGGTTCCCTGTGCCACTGATAACTGATACTATGTCTGAAAAGAAGATAGCTGAAGATTTGTTTATACAAATGGTGTATGATCTATCCCAAGGCTAACGTACAACCTACAGCTAGACAGCAATATTTTCTATGAAGTTAACAATAGCAATGGCTTTCTTCTGCATGTGTACAGTGTGTTGCCATGGCAAAATGCTTGTATGAATAATCACCACACGTGACAATTACCTGCAGTTTGAACATTTCTAAATGACACTGAAGAAGCAGAATGGGCACAAGCTACTTGGCTATTCTAATTTAGAAATAAACTAAGCAGTTAAAAATGTAATGACACTCCAATGGCCATCCTGGTCTCTTAAGAATGGCACTGCCACAGAACAGAAAGATAATCTACCACAGCAGATCTGAGGCCAATATAAGTTATAGTGTAAACAAATATTATAGACTATTTCTTGCAGTTCCATTTCTTCTCATCTGATTCTTCTAAAGACCAGCCTCAGACACCTAAGTAAAAGTAAAAGTTGGGTTTAACTCTGATCTGTATCTGTATCAACTCTGACTGCAAAAATGTGCCATGTATGCTTTTCTTAAAATATATATAAATTGAAGATCCCCATTTACACATTTCAGTGGACTGAACTGTGTTTGTTTTACAAAATTTGAGAATGAGGACCAGTTCCAGAATTCAGAAAACGGGTATAACAGAATAATGATATAAATAGTTGAAGGGAATCAGAAAACCTACAAGCAATCATTTCACTTCATCGCTTTCTAGTAAAAAAGTAGTAGTTGGGGGAAATCATTTTAAAAACAACAAAATAGAAGTCTCTGACCTACAGCTGACAATAATCTTCACCTAATCCCTGAACTATAATACAATGTTTGAAAAGCAGTCTGAGGTTTACACCTAATGAAGGCCTGCAAAGAGGAACTCGCTTTATTCCTGAGGCATGTATCAAAGTAGATCTCACCAAGCAACAGAGGCGCATCATCTAAGGATCTTTTTCACATTAAGAATCCTATTAGAAAGAAAACACTAAAAGGTAATTGAATTTCCCTCAGTTATCTTCATCTCTGTCAGCTCCTGCTACAATAACTTACTCTCTAGAGCACAGATAACTCAATTCTGTCCAGCAAGCATATGTTATGAATCTCCAAAGCAAACTTGTCTAAATCATTCTGGTCTTCTATCAAGGTTGGCTGTGGATATGAACTCTGACAGAAAGCAAACAAATTTGTTTTTATCTTTTCAATAATTCACTTCTTCATGGCTTGATAGAAGAATCTAAAGACATTTATGTTTCTAGTAATTTTGGCATTATAAATACTGGCTCAGGACTGACTAGAATTAAAACCTGTTTAACCAGCTTTCTCTTTATTAACATATTTAAAACACAAAGACAATTCACTGTGCCCTGGAAAGGCCTCCTTTAGATCCTTTATCAAATAAATCATTTATTGGACTTACATTTACAGAATTTGTACGGCTATTATTATATCATGTTCAACGTCAATGTCCATATGAAGCCACTGTAAGTATGAAGATATTAAAAACTGCCCACAAAATAGAGTTTAAAAATTTCTTGGAATTATCCTTCTATGCACTGTGAAACTGAACTATTTTTAAAGTATATTATTAAGGGAAAAATAAACCAGAAATAGCAGTAGGATCTGTGAGAGGGCTGAACTGGTGGCTACCAACTGTATTGTCACCTGTATATAGGGAAACGGGCACTGTAATAGAGAGAGGGAGTTAGGGGCAGATACAGAATGTAGCAGCTTGTTCTCTTGATCATACCAAGTGTAGTTTATTGCTGCTGAACTGCAATCTATAAAACTGGCATAGAGTGAAAATTAAGACTTCAGAGGATTCCAAGTTATATGCATGAAGAAACATAACCAAAGACAAAAGGGTAAGAAATTTTAAAGCAGCTGGAAATGTTAGATTTAATTATTGGAGAGAAATCATGCAGAGAAGTTAGCTGTCTAATGGGATTTACAACAAAGAAAAAAAATCAGACAAGTTAAATTGACAAACTGACAATAATCAGAACAAGAATTTGCAATTTGTGACAGATCAATGTTTTCTGTGAAGTCATAACAGGAAAACAGGGAACAAAGCTTGCTAAATATCTGTAGCAAACTACTACATTTCAGACAGGAGCCATCTGTATAACTGAAACTGGCTGGCCAATCAAAAATTGCCAATATATTAATAAAGCTGACTGATCACAGTATCCAATCTATTTTGCTGTTATTTAGCTTGTCCTAAGCATCCCTTTGTTCTAAATATTTTTTCTTCTGGTTAAATCAAATCAATCTAATGATTAAAATGCATAAACGTGTTTTCAAGAGAATCCACTTATTCATAAGGAGTTCCAAAAAAAGAACTTTTGATGAGGTGGCAAGAACAGAGTCCAGATATATCTGCATTGTTTGGCTGCTAAATTTTTGAGCAACAATGCATAATGGCCAGAACCATATAGGTTAGTTTTGCCTATAAACGTACAATCAAGCAAACTGCAATGGTACATTGCTGCTAGTTAACATGTTGCCATTTGTATCATGCACCAGTTACATTGGTACCAGACAAAGGATACAACGAACAAGCAATTCATTAACTAGCAGCAATTAACTGCTACAGTTTGCAGCACTGCTTAACTACTGTACCCGAATACCTACTGGCCATTTTGTGTTCATTTAATTTGTTACTTTGGATAAGTAATTTGGATGTCGATTATTTCAGCTGCTTTACATTATTGCTATTTCTTTTTTTAATATAAAACTAACACATTACTAATGTGTTGATAATAATTAACACAACCTTTTCACACCTTCTTTACATTTTAATGTTTAACAGTAACACATTTAAACATGTTTAAAGATTTAACGATAGCACTAAACCAACATTTCTGTGCATTTTTGACATAACTGTTTCTAAAAAAATACCAAGGAAGCAAGATTTCCTTTCTCCCACCTTAGCCATAATTGCTGCTAAACATACCAGTACCTGTAAAAGCAATACAGTTCCATCATACGTTGTGCTTGTCTGTCCATATAATGTTAGTCTAATTCAATGAAAGGATCTGTATTCCATTGCCAAGAGATCTGGCAACATTGCAGGAAACTGTTATGTATTTAAAGTACACATTGTATCATGAAATGCAATGTATCTTCACATGCAGACATATCTGGTTTTTAAGATGGTTCTCAAATTGTCAGCAGATTTGCTTTGAAAACAATGAATGCATGCACCTGCTGATATAATTCTGCACTTCTGTTCTACTCCAGTTTGTAGCTGCATCTTCTTTGTTCATGACAGATTCAACTTAGCAAAACAGATCTCTCCCTACTTCTTCCTTTTAGATAATTCTCCTCCAGTGTAAGAAATATAATTTTATTCTTCCTAAAACTAAAGTGGGCCTAGGCATAAATCAAGATGTTGAGAATTCAAAGAAACGTGTCTTGTTCCAGCAGAGAAACTATGGCCGTTCTGTAATCTAGTTGCTATGTACGTTTAAGATCATGTAAATTAAAACACCTGAGAAATCACAATGAGATATTATATCAAGACAGTGCCAGATCAAGAAGTATTAGCTCACACCTGTCTTAGATTGTTTAAATACATAAGTAATGCACAGAGCCAGTGTTTGGAAATCCAATAAAAGTTCCGACTACACCAGTTTAGTTAATTTAAGAGGAAAATATTTAGATGGGGTGGATGTACTAAAATATTATTAGAAGAATAAATAAGTTATCCATCAAGCCAGTGGAAGCCATGGTGCATCTGCATAAAAACAAAAGTGATTTGTTGTGCCTTCCACCTCACTCCAATGATTATCAGGCAATGAAATAAAAAGATATATATTTCATCTCCACAGGACTGTCTACGAACCCTTGATTCTTTGATGTAACAAATGAAACCTGCCTGCTGTTTCACAGGTATCTGACAACATCTCTGTTTGCAGGACTGGGTGACCAGTCCTAGTGCAGGCAATTTATTAAACAATGCACAGCATGAATCCTGAGATCTGCACTGATAAGCTTTAGAACATTACCACTGTCCAAGGCCAACATGCTTTCAACTTCTCAAGTGTTTTAAAGCAGAAGGATATGAATATAGACTGCATGATTTTTAAAAAGCAAAACATAATACATAAAACAAAAAAGTATGCTAAACAGAATTCAATATTTCTTTTCTGGATATACAGTAATTCATTTTTGTGCTGTATCATATAGAGCGGGTGGCCACAATTAAAGTACAATTTCAAAACAGGAATCAGTGTAGGCAATGACTTTGGGTAAACTAAATTTGTATTACTATTGCATATTTTTTTTACTTCTGTTTGTTTTTTAATTTAATCATTCCTTATATGGTTCAATCCATGACATTTTTACACTTCAGCAGGAAACAACTTGAAACAACTTTCTACAATTCATTTTTACAATACGTACACATAACGGTATATAGACTATCATCAATGTTGGTTCCATAAGCCAGAACATTTGCAGTGGAAAATTGTATAGTACCATTCCCACGGCTCCATTTTTATACACCGCTAGCAACATAGCCTTCAAAATGATATTGCAGAACATGTGTAAGGACTTGTTTGTGAGAAATCAAGTTTCACAACATCCGCATAATCATTCACAACATCCGCAGCAACTGGATAACAGGATGCAATTGTTCATATTACAATGAATGTAATCATTTAAATGCAGACTCATAGATAGCTGGTTCTAGAATCAAATTTCTCTATCTACACTTGAGTAGACAGCATAGCTGTTCCATTCTCTTTGGGCGCTTTTACACGACCCCTAAGATCTGCTGGCCACTTAAATTCGGACCAGAGATCTTGGGGGTTCGTCGTTCTTCCTGTGTTCCCACCCCCTCCGCACTTCCTTGCTTCTGTCTGTGTGAGGGGAGGGAGAAAAAAAGGGAGAAAAAACGCAGGCTCACCTCCGTCTGCCGGTGGAAGCCACCCCAAGCCCCCTTGTCGTCATGATTCCTGTCTCTTAAAGGGGCGGCGGGGACAAAAAAACAAACACAAAGCGAGGAGAGCCAGGCACTCACTACTTTACATCCGCATCAGAAATTTTTCAGCTCCGCAGACCAGGTACTTGAAAACTGCGCTGGGACGCACTTAGGTGTGCGTGGTCGCACTTAATTTTTTGTAAACTCCGGAGCTGGTTGGGAAACAATTTTAAGCTCCGAATCTGGGAGCCATTTGCCGCGGATTTTAGGGGTCGTGTGAAAAGGCCCTTTATTAACATTCTAAGAAATCTGTTTCAGTGGCAAATGTATGTTCTTAAGGGACTTTCACCAACAGAAGTTTCACTGAAGTCGTGAAAACACGTGCTTGTTATAAACTAACTGAATGGTGCTCTCTGGATCAGATATAAAATCTGCATATGTCTGAAAAACTGCTGAAGAGCAAATTTCTAGAAAGGTCATCCCAATCTACAAAAATAGTGTATCAAGTAGTTAATATCTCTTTATGATTTAAAAAGTTTTGAAATAAAGAACATAAGCTAATCTAAGGACAGTCAGGCACAAGATGCCTGAAATCCTTTCATAAGAGAGGATTAAGGAATCATACTGGTAAGGTTATAGTTCAGCAGATCAATTTGTAATGCTGTGTCAGAAAGGATAATGCAATCATAGGATGCATGAAGAAGGAAATAATTTATGTGAGCATACCAACAATTGTGTGTTTGACATCAGTTAGATCACTATAAGAATGCAAGCAAGTAAACATTGCAATGATATATGATCTATATTTGACTAAATGAAGATACTGTGCAAAGCAGTAGTGAATTCGGAAATAAGAAAATATAAGGTAGAAAACTAGTGGAACTAAAATCTAATTTATTAAATCAATTTATTTAAGAAAAGGAAGCCGAAGGAAACTTGTTACTATGCAAGCTCCTTCACAAGTGCTAGAAGTTGTTTAACTTCCCCCAGTGAGCTGCACCTGACAGAGTCCCTGCCCACCTTCAAGAAGGCCTTGAAGACCCACCTCTTCAGGGAGGTGTTTGGCGACCTTTCCAGTTAGTTGGGTTTTTTTTTCCTTTACATTGCATGGGTCTTGCGGCCATCTTGTCCAACCGCATTAAGTATGCTTGGGTTTGCCTTTCTGTTTATCCCAAGTTCTGTTTCACCTGCACTGATTACCAGATATCCCTTGGTTGAGATTCAAGGTTTCCATGATCACCTACAAAGCCCTTCATGTTTTGTGGCCACATTACATCTTAGAGCATCTTTTCACTAGAAAAGTTGCACCAAGCAATGTTCCTCCAGTCTCTTCTGGGAGATCAAGAAATCATCTACTAGAAGCAGGGTTTTGTTCACGGTGACACCAATACTATGGAACCAACTCTCAGTGGAGCTGCACCTGGCTTCTTCCCTCCCAACATTTTTTTTAGGGAGACACTGATTGGCTATTCAACCTTATGTTTTCATATCCCTCATGTTCTGCATGTATGTTATATTTTAAGCATCTTGGACTTGAATCTCCCTAAGATCAGCTGTGGCTCAACTCACCAGAGCTTCGCAGGAACTCTCACTCTGGGTGGCCATGTGCAGAGAGGCCCAGAAAACAGTCACCAGAAACTGGGCATTCTCAGTGGTTGCCCCATCATTTTGGAATAAAATTCCAAGTGAGATCCACCTTGCAGAGTCCCTGCCTGCCTTTAAGAGAGCTGTTAAAACCTTGCTCTTTAAAGAAGTGTTTAGCAACCACTGATTTAATTCCTGGTTTTTGTTGTTGTTGTTAAGCTCGTTGGGACCAGTATAATAAGACTGCCTTGACGGCATATGCTATTTTATGCTGTATTTATTTTAACTGTGTTTGTTTATGTTGTAATTAGTATTATTCTTTTTATCCTTATAATATATTGTTGTTTCATGTTTCTTTTCATTGTATTGTTGTAAACCACCTGGAGTTCCTTCTGGAAGATGGGCGGTATATAATGTATAAATAAATATTTTGTATTTCATGATATGTTTTTATTTTAACTCAGTGTTGCTTGTTTTATGTTGCTATTAACTACCCAGAATAGTGTGTTCACTATTTGGTAGTATACAGATTTAATAATAATAAGTCTGTTTAATAATAAATTTAATAAGTCTGTTTAATAATAAACAAACTTTCTCCTCACTGTGAATTTCAGATTGTGGATTTAAATTAGCAGACCCACAACAAATTCTAACATGATGTAAAGTACCAGCACAGATACTTCAGAAAGCTTACTTATAGCGCTGCAAAGCTAAGATTAAAACAAAATATCCCAAAAGTATTAAATTTCAGTCAAAAATAAGGAAGTATAAAAAGCAGTTGCTGCAGAATTTTACATTACTAGTTGCTAAGTAATGTGGGCAAAGTATTAAAAATGAGATTTCATATACAGTACATATAAAAATGTAATATACGGTACATATAAACATCTCTTTATTTGGATTACAGTATACAATTCCAATAGGTACTGATCAAGGCCCAGTGCTCTTTGCCACAACAAAAAATTACCTCAAATTCAGCATGCCTGTGAATATCTTCAGCTCTCTGTCTGCTCAAGATAAATTCTGCTTCATTTGCAACTCTCACCAGATGATCCTTCATTGTTTGGCTCAACAATCTGCAAACAAAAGGTAATCAGAATTTTTTTTAGCAGATAATGGTTTTGAAAAATAAAACCTGTAAACCATGCTCAGATGAGGCACACTCACACCCAGATCAAGTAATAGGATCCAGGAGCATAAGTTTGTAGAAGTGAAGTCATGGCAACTGGACTTTTTTTTAATTGAGAGATCAAAACGTTTCAATACTTATACAAGCAGCTTCATCAGTCTGAAGAAAGTCAGTGATGAGTCCTCCATTTTATAGTTCACCTTGATTTCACATCACCCTGGTCTGAACAGGCTCATTAGGTGGGCAATGGCTTGTTAAGTGGACAATGACCCAAGGTGCTCAAAGTCCCACCTATGCAACCTTTCCCAACACCTGTTAAGCATGGGTCGTTAGCTATCATCATGAAAAAACATTTTTACTTTCATCACATCCTTAGCCCCTTTTGATGTTTCTCTCAGTTTTGCACTGTGGTTTTATCCAGCTTGTTCTTAAACCAATTTTTGTAACAAATCCACAATATTAACATGACATTTTAGATTTTAAGAGCATGATTCTCTATTATCTGCAAACATACCAAAAATTAAAAAGATGTTTAGGCTAAACTGAACAATTTAGTGGTCTTAGGGGTCTTTGAAAATGTGTATGAAGATTCAACCATTTTAACCTATTCAAATGAGAAAATAGAAAGATACCATCCCTCCTGTTTATCAAAATAACTTAGAAAAATATTTTACAATATTGGAGACTACTCTAACCTTGGCTTTTGAATAATACTTTAATTTAGATATTCTTTCTTTATGGCCAGGACAACACAATGAATAGGAAAAAAAGAAGCCGGTGCACAGTACTTCTAGTGTTTGACTCCCTGGCATTTTGATGCTCTGAACATTGTTTTAACCGATTGGATAGATACAGATAAACCACTATGAATCCTATCTTCACTGTGTATGCTCTCACCTGCAGATGGCATGCAGAGGCAGTTAGTTAATAAACTGTTCTTAGTAAACAGAAAATAAAAACAAAGCAATGTTCACTTATTACAGGCAAACAGAATAATTAAATTTAAGAAACCACAGCAATGGAAGTGCCAATTATTAGTTTCCATTGTGAGCAGCTGCAACATTTTCTCCCTTTTTTTGAATTTGCTAGTTGGGAATATACTGCAATGAATTTAGAAATTTGAAATAATATAATTCAAACATCTAATTCAAAAATATTAATCCCCTACTCTAGAAAAAACAAAAGTTACACTCATTTTCATAGTGCTATACATTAGACTAAATTCTTCTTTCTTCCAATGTATTGGATATATTGTGTTTCACTGCTGTCATATGTCTGAATTTTGCATATCTTCCCAAGCACCTAGCAGGTGAAGAAATTATTTATGAATGTGGCAAATAACCAAACAAAATATATAACATGAAATACTGTTTATACCAGAATGCTAATTACTTAAACTTACACTGTATATTACTAATGCATATGTTTAAGAACTATTAGTTACACATTTTAATTTGCAGCTACAGCCTTTGTTTGGAGAGGCAATATAAACATATTTTAAATAAACAATAAAACAGATAATGATTTATTATATTGGACTAGTCTAAGTGCTGACCAATTGAAGAAGCAAGTCTAAACTAAATTTAATAAAGATTAAATACTTTATTTAAACTTTCAGCAATATGAAAGGAAGACAACTGTCTCCTTGGAGAGTTATTCCTCTGCACTCTGTTATACAGTATTAGCTGCTATTTCTGCACATTCTGCTAAACGACTTCACAATATGTCAATTCTTTTTTTTAAAAGGTTTTTGCTTTCGTTGTAGGAAGCATATGTAAAACCAAGGGGGGTTAATATCTCTAAAGCTTGTATCTGTATAGAAAATGTAGGATAACATTTAACTGGCTGTGTCTTCTAGTTCACTATCTCCAGAGATTAATTTGAACCATGGTTTGGCCATGGAATTTGTACAGAGTACTTAATCTTGGGCATCTAAAATTAGGGACAAAGCCCTCAAGGTTAATAGGTTTTGGCTTGCAGTTTCATTCTAAGCATTAGAACCCTAATTTTCGAAATTATGAATTCTGTCTAATTAGGCATAATATGCAATACTTAGCAATGGTCTTAAATCTATTATCTCTCAACTCCACATCGTATCTTCTTCGTGTACTTTTAAATTAAATATACCTCTAAACAAACACAGTTGCTCAAGCAGTACTTTGTTAGCACACATTATCAAAAGCTCTTAAGGTATGATAGAAATGCTTTCACCAATGATAGCACATTTATTCTTTTAGTGTACACTACAAAGTGTTCTGCTTCTGCTTATATACCGCCCCATACCACTTCAAGTAGTCTCTATCGAGGCGGTTTAAACGTTTTTAATTATAGTATGCAGGCTACACAATCACATTATCCCTTTAGCATGCCTTTGGAGTGTAGTGATCTACTGTTACCTGTGAATTTCTCAGCTTTCTTACTGAAAACTTTAGAAGAGCCTGTCCCCAATATTGCTGATCTAGTCTACTGTCAAATCTGTTCCCACCTATTTATTTATTTTTAAACTGATGAATTTAAAAATAAAACTGGAATTAAGATTGAAAAAGATCTTTAAACAAATTACCAACTTTTAAATTTGATGCAGAAAAGAAGATTTAAACTAGAAGGAACTTTTTTTGTCATGAACAGGTAACAGTGGCAACTATAGGCCTTTACTTGTGAAAAGCACTTTGAGGAATAAAACCCAAGTTTACAACTGACATAAGCCTATTGGAATATAAATGTATACCTATGGAAACTCTGCACCTATGAAGTCTCACTACTTTGGCATAAATGCAGTTTAATGCTCATGGTATGATCACATGGGGCTGAGGCCCCAACCTCTTCCAGCGGTAAAGCATGCTCCAGGTGGATATCCAGCCCTCAGAAGCTGGTTTTGCCATTACTTACAATGGATTTCTTTTTGAACTAAACATGGAATACAGAACCTATATTTGATAGATTTCTCTCATTGATATTCATTGAGAACAGGTATGTCATTTCTTGTTTAAGAAGACCACATGCTTAATGTGCTATTATTATTACTGAATGTTGCTTTGACTCCATATTGGTGTTGGAGTGATGATAATTCAATGACAATGTACTCGCATTTTGCTAATTTCTATAATAGTTATTTTTAGGCCTACTGGTAGGTGACTGAATTAGGTGCACAACATGTAAAAATTTCTATATGTGTGTAGGTAAATATCTTAATATTTCTGATGTAGAAGATTAAGGTAAATTTTAAAAAGAGTCTATACTATTCCAACTGAAATTCAGTGTTGACAGTTATTTTCTATCCCTGCTATTCCATGCAGTATATGTAAATATGTGGAGGACAGTGCTAATTTTCCTAAATTCAAAAGACGGAGCAGCTAGTAAATGTGATTCTTTTAGGCTTCTGAAATACTCTATTCAAATTACTTTTTTAAAAATAGGCTTTAAACAAATCTGTAAATCCAAATACCTATTGGTTTCTGTAGCTTTTCTTTCTTTCTAATGTTTAAAATAGTTTTTGAATGCTCAAAGTAAATTTTGAAAATTTTTCGGTTCTCAGAAGATCACAATTTCATTTTTGGGCTGTTGATCTGAGATCCTCTGTAATTTGAGACTCATGAGATGAAACACAGGCACCAAGACTGAATTATGATCAGCCAAGAAGCCTCTAGGTATGCAGGGGAAGATGAGGAGCTGATTGATGCATCCTAAATAACTACATTAAGCCAACCAAACTACAAGATGATAGGTTGCCCTACACGCACCCATTATGACTACCAAAAAAGGGACAAAATTCCAGAAAAGAATACTGAGTTTCATGAGTATTTAGCAACAGAACCAGGGATACAGCTTTTGCTGCCAAAATGAGCATACAGAATACTATTACAGTGGACCCTTGTATAACAAACAGCTTGTATAACATAAAATTTGTACAACATAAAAATTCCGGAGATAGGGGAAATTTGCTTAACATAATTGCCTATGGGGAAAATCCATACAACATAAAAATGGGAGTACTCCATTTTCAATGCATTCCTATGGGAATTTGTATAAAGGAAAATTTGCTTAACATAATATCATTTGGAACAAATTCCTTTATACAAGGTACCACTGTATATCAAAGAAAACATATATTAGCAAATCCAGAATGACTGACATCAAGTTCTTTATCATTGAACAATAACATCATAATGGTAATAATAGGTAATGTAAAATTAGACACTAGGAGGTTACCTTCCTTCATTCACAAGCTCAATGAAAGCTAGGCCTGCATTCTTCTGTATTGAATTCTGCCATTCCTAAAATACAAGCATGACAAAACAGATGAAATCAGTAGATTCAAAACACATTGAAAAACAAACTCAAGTTAAACCAATTAAATCAATTAATTAACTGTAAACTGATGACAGATTAAAGACAACAGCTGGTGAGAAATATTAAATGTGCTGTTAATTTCTGCAAGACACTAACTTTGATTGAAAGCTCATACACATTTATTTACTGTATATACTCAAATATAAATCTAGTTTTTCAGCCCTAATTTTGGGCTGGAAAAGGGGGTCCTTGACTTATATTTGGGTCAATATTCTTAGCCACTGAGGCAACTGGGTTGGTGGCTAAAAGTCATTTTAATCATCACACACCGCTCCCCCAGTTCACAGAGGAGCTGCCAGACCCTGCTGCATTTCCCATCCTAGAGTTTCCCCAGTTTTGGGGGGTTAAATTAGGGGCCTCAACTTATACTTGGGTCAACTTATACTCGAGTATATACGGTATTTATTATTTTAGAGTATTTTTACCCCACCTTTCTCCTTGGAAAAGGACCCAAGGGGGCTACATGGCTTTATTAAAAGAGTGTGCTTTATTGGTAGTATATGTGCACATAATACCTTTAACGGATACATTAGATAACTTCATCAAGTTGGCTTATATAGATAGGAGGGGCTATTTGAGAGAAAGTTGTGGCTAGATCCATCGTATCTGCTGTTACCACAGTACCACTATGAAGTAAGTGAAGAACAACACCAAAACAGGATGCTAGGCAGCTGTGTCACAGCATCTCTGATAGACACTTGCCCCGTTTCTCAACACTTTACATGTAGACAACTAAATTCACATGCATATTTTACTAGGCAAATTTAGATGCGTACTCAACAAAGCAGTAAATTATAATAATAAATTTACATTGCTACATATTTGGGAGATATGACTTAGAATGACAATAATGGACAAAAAAGCAGCCACTGAACCTCCCCAGATGTTGTTTGTTCTTTCATCATATTTCTTCACTTGTTTAGCATTCCTTCACCAAAATTGGCAGAGGTAAATTCACATAAAGATGAATATTTTTTTTTCTAAATGACATCATGTTCATGTTTGTGTCTGCAAACTGTGACTTTCACATTGGATCACACACATTAGTACATTACAACTTCAAAATTTAATTACTTAAGATAAAAGTTGCCAACATGAAAAATAAATATATATATTGGCTCTATTCAACATGGCTCTGTTCAACATAACTATGTATATCATAGACCATTATCAAAGAAGGCATTAGTCTAAACAAATTTTCATAAGCCACAGATGAATGTTCCCCTAAGCATACTTTAATAGTCAGGGGAGAGAGAACAGAGAATGTAACAGCCATTGTCTTTCATGTTTAATTCAATGTTTCAACACTGCACATATACCCTGTACTGCAATTACACTCACAAGAGCTGACTGCATTGTTATGTCAAGATCTTAGTTATTCTTCTCCCTAAGGTGCTGATGAAAACATGTTAAAAGCCTCATAGTCAACCACTAATGTAGCAGAATAACTCCAGAACTCATTTCAGCACTTTTCAAAAGCTAGGACTGCAAGAGGAGATCGGCCAAGTCAATCATTTCATACTTTCTATAAGGTGAACTTAATTGACTACCATTTCCGATGTCTATAAAATGTTTATTGTCTAGAAAGCATACTAATGTATACAACCATAATGTGCTCTGATTTAGATTGAGCAAATCTATAATAAATACTTAAGAACAGAACAGAAAAAAATGACACATTATCTGGTAAGTAGCAACACATACCGAATCCTAAAACATGCATACATATTTTATGATTTAGAAATTGGAAATAATTGGAATAATACATGATAATACACAGATTTAAAATGTGTTCTGCAACCTAGGATTCTTGGGGTTAATTCCAGGAAGCTAGAGTTGAAAGGTGCAAACATGCAGTGGGCAAGAAAGTACTGATTGCTTTATAGCAGGGGTCCTCACACTTTTTAAACAGGGGGCTGGTTTATACAGTATGACCCCTGTATCCACTGATTTGCCATGCACTGATTCAGTTATCTGTGGATAGCGAGCAGCAGTGCAAGAAACCAGGCCCGGCAGCAGGCCTGCAAAATCAGGAGCAGCGGATGGGGGTGGAGAAGGAGGGAGAGTAAGGTGGTGGCAGGCAGGCTGACAGAAGTGTCTGTCGGCGGCGGACAGCATAGCCCCACGGGCTTTGTAAATGGCTTCCTCTTCCTCCTCTTCCTTGTTGTCTCTCTCTCCTCCCCCTATCCTGTCTCCTCCAGCCTGTCCCACGCCTCCATCTCTCCATTGCCATTACTGCAAAGCAGTAGCAGGATTATTAGGATGCCCTCCCTCCTCCGGGATACTCCTCCATTGAGCATCTATGATCTCAGGTCTGCGAAGTTTCCTGGTGGCGGAGGAGGAGGAAGCCACTCGGCCTCAGAGCTCCTGATCGTCCACCCACCTGCAACAGCAGTGGCAGGGGGAGCAGCAGAGGAGGTCGCTTGGCCCCTGAGCATCTGCCCAACTGCAAGATTGGCAACAGTGGCAGCAGCGGAGGAGGCCGTGCCACTCCGGAGCACCCACCCACAAGTACCACAAATAGGAAGAGGCAGCCCAGGTGGTGCAATATGTAGCCTGCATACTGTAATTAAACTGTAAACCACCCACTTGAAGTGGTATGGGGCAGTATATAAGCAGAACACTTTTGCTTTTCCTTTGCAGCGGGCCCGTGTCCGTCCTCCACCACTGGGGGGGGGGTCTGCACTTGCTGGCAGGACAGGTTCAGGACCCTGGCGGGCCTGATCTGGTCTCCGGGCCGTAGTTTGAGGACCCCCGCTTTATAGCGACAGGTAATAATCTATCAATCTCCTCTTTACAACAGGCTTGTTCTATCTAGAAATTTCATATCTCTTGATAATTTCAAGACCCAACACTGTACTCATTAGTTATTTCTGCCTGAAGTAGGCTCCAGGACTGAATGTTTAGACACAGTATGAAGTAAGTACATTAGAAGTAAGAACCCAACTAGGAAGGCCGTTGGACCATTAGATGACAATGGAGGGCAAGGGATACTTAAAGAGAAAACAGAGATTGCAGAGAGACTCAATGAATTCTTTGCTTCAGTATTCATTGAAGAAGAAAGAGACCACATGCCCAAAACAGAGCCTATCTTCATAGGGAGGGAAACCGAAAAATTAAGCCAGATAGAAATAACGAGGGAGGAGGTCCTTGCATGTCTTGTTAAACTAAATGCTAACAAATTACCAGGGCCAGATGGTGTCCATCCATGAGTTCTCAAGGAACTTAAAGATGAAATTGCTGATGTCCTAGCCAAAATATTCTCTCAAACCAGGCATTGTGCCTGATGACTGGAAGGTAGTGAATGTAACACCAATCTTCAAAAAAGGATCCAGAGGCGATCCAGGAAATTACCGACCAGTTTGTTTGACATCTGTCCCAGGTAAAGTGATGGAAACCATCCTAAAAGATAAAATTAATAGGCACATAGAAGGGAAGGCGCTGCTGAAGAAGAGCCAACATGGCTTCTGCAAGGGCAAATCATGCCTCACTAATCACTAATTTTTTGAGAGTGTCAGCAAGCATGTGGATACAGGAGATATAGTTGACATTGTTTTTCTGGACTTTCAGAAGGCATTTGACAAGGTCCTGCACCAAAGGCTCTTGAATAAACTCGCCAGTCATGAAATCAAGGGACAGGTCTTGTCCTGGATCAGAAACTAGCTATGTGATAGGAAACAAGAGTTTCACTAAATGGGTACTTTTCCAAGTGGTGGGACGTAAAGAATAGGGTCATCCCAAGGTTCTGTACTAGGACCCCTGCTTTTCAACCTCTTCATAAATGATCTAGAAGTAGGAGTAAATAGCGAGGTACACAAAATTATACAGGGTGCTAAAAACTGAGAGAGATTGTGAGGAGCTCCAGAGGGATCTCTTGACACTGGGGGAGTGGGCAAACCAGTGGCAAATGAACTTCAAAATTATTTAGAGTGATGCACATTGGTGCAAAAAAACCCAATTACATTTATAAACTGATGGAGTCTGAACTCTCTGCTACAAACCAGGAAAGGGACGTTGGTATCCTGGTGGACAGCTCAATGAAGGTGTCAACCCAGTGTGCCGCAGCAGTGAAAAAAAGCAAACCAATGCTAGGGATCATTAGGAAGGGTATAGAATATAAGTAAGCAAGTGTCATTTTGCCTCTTTATAAATCTATGGTGACGCTCTAACTGGAGTACTGTGTACAGTTCTGGTCACCAGAAGGATATTATGGAAATGGAAAAAGTGCAAAGGAGGGCAACCAGAATAATTAGGGGACTGCAACACCTTCCTTACCATCTGAGGCTGCAACGGCTGGGCCTCTTCACTCTTCACTCACTAAGAAGTGACCTGATTTATTGCTGCAGAGGCATGATGCATATATCTGTTGTTGGGTCTTTCTAGAAATATATATTTCTCTTTGAAGATTCCTTCCTTCCTCTTTATAAATCTATGATGAGGCTCCATCTGGAGTATTGTGTACAGTTCTGGTCATCATGCCTACAGAAGGATATCATGGAAATGGAAAAAATGCAGAGGAGGGCAACCATAATGATTAGGTGACTGGAACACCTTCCTCACCATTTGAGGCTGCAACCTCTTCACTCTTCAACAATAAGAGGTGACCTGATTGAAATTTATAAAATCATACACAATCTGGACAAAGTAGATAAGGAAAAACTGTTTTCCCTATCGCACAATACTAGAACTAGGGGGCACTCCATGAAACTTTTGGGTGCTAGATCTCAAACAAACAAGAGAAAGCACTTCTTCACCCAGAGGATCACTGGTCTATGGAACTCCCTGCCAGAAGTGGTGACAGCTTGAACAAAGAATTAGACAAGTTCATAGAGAGCAAGGGTATCAGTGGCTATCATTATGGATTCCTAAGAAGAACCTCCAGGTTGGAGAAATAGTCAGGATATCTCTCAATGCCATTTGCAGGGAATCATAAGCAGGTGAAGACATCTGCTTGGGAATACCCTGAAGCAAATGGTGAGCCACTGTGTGAGGCAGAATGCTGGATTGGATGGGCCGTGGCCTGTTACAACAAGGCTGTTCTTATGTTTTTATGGCCAATGTAGACACTTTTTAGATTGATAATACATTTATCAAGGCAACCAACTGAAAATAAATGATATGACAATATACACATGTTGTTCCGAGGAATCAGCAGGGAATTGGGTTCAGTCAAGCAACATTCTCCCCCTGATCTATGGAGATTTTATTTCAAAAAACAGGTGATTAAAAACTTGCGCAGACTTTACCTATCTACAAGTTTGCAACAGATGATCATCATTAAGCTCCTATCAAGCTTTTACGCACTGAGTTGTACAAATGTGTTCTATTAGTACATAGCCTGACTATTTGGCAACTTCAGTTCTCAAGACAAATGGCAGCTACTGCCCTCTGAGGTCTGAAGTCAAGTCTTTTGGGAATCTCAAAGCCCAAAAGGAAAAAAAAAAGAGAGAGAAAGGGAGGGGGAGGGAAGGTCTGTTCATTAGAGTCTGCTCCAGGCTAAAACTTTCAAGGCTGCCATTAGTACTATATAAGAGCTAATTATTTTTATAAGACTTTAAAACTACAGAACATGTCCAGATGTAAGCAGTGTGAATTACATTTCTGTTACATTTACACACATATTGCTTTTTTCAATTGGTTTAATCAAAATGTGTTGTCAAAATGCAACATAAAAGGAACATGGCTTCTCTGTTAACATTACACTGCTAATAATCAAAGGATCAGCATGTCTAACAATACAAAGAAGAACACTATTTACACTGCACTTTGCTTGAAACTGCAAGTTAAAATACATGCAGGTGCATATGCATACAAAATGTCATGCATGCTTACTGGATATAGAGAACAGAAGTGTTCGATCAATATATATGGGAAAGGAAGGTGAGGATTTGGAAAAAACTTGAAAAAGGAAAAGACATGGACATTCCTGATATATTCTATAACTCCTAGGGGAGCGACAACCCTGCATCAAGATTAAGCAAGAAATACTGAAAATGATCCTAACAAACAATCCACTGCAGAGGACGGTGTACTGGAAATAGATAAATCTCTTCATATGAAGCCAAATTGAGATTTTTAATCCAAACTATTGATCTAGTTTTTTAAAAAATTACATCCATCCAGTGCTTACAAAACACTTACTAGACTCATAAGCTTCCAGATGTTCTTTTATAATTTTACTCCTTGTAAGAAAAAGAAACCCAAAACAACTATGCTGAGAGAAAGGAAAATGCTAAGAAAACAGATTGGGAATGATTTATATGAACACACAGTGCTGAAGTTAATTACAACTAACCCAATAAAATAGGGCCTTTATTATTGTACAGCAAGTAATAGCCTTAGACACAGAAAGCAGAGCTCTCTCTGTTCTTTTCTGCATGCTCACTCCCACAGCACACTACATTAAGAATTAAATAAGTTGTAAATATGCCATACAGAAACAGCAGTTTTTAACTAAAAGCAGAAGACTCCCCTGCTGTTTAACCATTCAGTGTAGTCCACTCTTGAGCAGGCTACCTATAAACTGGTGTTATATTGTTGTGTAGTAAATACCTAAAATTGCTTTATAATGAGATTTTAATTTCAATACTTAAAGGCAGAACTCACTTCACAACAAACTTCTGTATATATTTAAATTTTGAGTTACTCGTTTGTCTTCAAAAATTATGCAGAGGTTTCATCATGCTAAGTTACCAGTTGAAAAAATTGGCATGTTTTAAATATTAACTTTATTCATTCCAGGAAAACACTTTTCTTAAAAGACATACAGTTCACTTTAGGTGCATTAAATGTACATACAATCAGCCCCATCAGGATTTTTGCAACCTAGTGGTATCACACAATACTCAGAAAATATATCAGAATAAACTAGGTTACCAAATTATATACCTACAATTATCTTTGGGCAAACAGTCACAAAACATATGAAGAATCTTAAAAATCCAAACAGTGAACAGGCATCTGGGACCTTGTTACATCATTGTACACACTTATGGAAGAACTATTAAGGAAAAGGAGACAAACAAGATTATTTGAATGCCTCTGCTAAGAGACCAGCCACCATGGCATGCTTTTAATTTCATCCAGGAATGGTTGGCCTGAGAAATTTTTTGGATCTCATATCCCTGGATCCTGGGCAATTTGCTGTGCTAGTTGAGACTTCTGGGAGTTGAAGTTCAAAATATTTAGGTGGCTAACCATTAGTCTAGGTGGCTGTGCCAGCAGGATTCAGAGCAAAAGGAGAGAAGAAAAAAGCAGGACTATTCTACCATTGTTGATGGATAGAGTAACTGTTTTTGTTCCTCTTTTAATTATCACCTCAAAGCAGCCATTCCAGGCGGATACCTAGACTGTTTCTGTCCCACCAGACTGAGTTGCAGGGAGAAAGGCGGCATAAAGGTTTATCATCATCATCATCATCATCATCATCATCATCATCATCATCATCATATTCCTAGTGTATCTTGTTTTACCTAGCACTTACCAAGGGATCATCTTACCATGCAACAAGCTGAAGCAATCCAAGGGATCATCTTACCATGCAACAAGCTGAAGCAATCAGCTTACAACACAACCAGAAGTGGGAAAGAAAAACATCCAATACCTCCAGGTTTTTGTACTGTGTAAACTGACACTATTTTGAACCTTCTATGTATTGTCACAGTCTCTAGTGTCCGGCTCTCGACACTGACAAACATACTGCCACCTTACCAATAGTCCAGCTATGTTTAAATGAAAAGGAAACTTCGAATCAAGTACAGTACACTCAAACCTCACAGAGAGTGAGTGTTATCAGATGCCACCAACTTGCACATGACTCAATGTCCTGTTAGTGCACAAGACACTGTCTGACATAGCCTGTAGCACTTGATCAAAGATTAATACAGTAATGAACTGGACAATAAGTTTGGGCTGACTAAAAATAACATACCCTTACCTCCTGAAGAACAGCCTTTACAGAATACCATAACATAATATGATGAGGCACAATAAATAAAGCAAAGCAGCATCCGCTTTCAAGAAGCTCCTGACTGGTACAAAATTCTGCATTACTCTGTCAAGCATAAAACAATATAGATCATGTGCAATCTGCCATGAAGAACATATGTGGAAAAAAGTATCTCAAACAGCTTCAAAGTTATAAGTACCAAAAGGAATTCCCATGGCAACCAAATTGGTCAACACTTTGCTCAGCTCAGGAAGCTTGGCATGAACAATAACCCCCTTAATTGCACACATATTGACAGTCACCAGGGACCAAATGGGGGTTGGAGAAATATAACTTGAAGAGAAGTAGTGAAATTATATACTTCACAGACTGGACATATGCAAGTAGAACACAAGTTTCCAGTTGTTGTAAGCAAAAAATAGGTGCAAGGCCATATTTATTTTAAATAAATAACTTTAGGTTCCAAACAATATCAGTTTGCAAAGGGGAAAAAAATACTTTCCAAGTTTATTTTAGTACGCAGGCATGCTCAAACTTTGGCCCTCCAGGTGTTTTGGACCACAACTCCCAGAATTCCAAGCCTGTATTTCCAATGGCAAAGGACTGTGGGAGTTGTGGCCCAAAACATCTGGAGGGCCAAAGTTTGGGCATGCCTATAGTACCGTATCACTCATGTTTTGATGTTAACACTAGAACACTGACAAATATAAAATGATTTTTTCCAAAACAGCATCTTACACTGATTTGGAATATTTTCTACTGTGTCACTTGCACAAATACTGTATTAAAATACATACTGTATTGTATAATTTCATATTATACTGTGGAAATAAATACAAGCCTTTTGTTGTACTTGTATGCGGGTATTTTCCTAGCATAATTATTTGTCCAGGATTCAGTTTGTACAGCTTTACAAGTGTAAGGCAGATGACAAAATCAGCCAAATACTTTAATCTTTTTAGTAAAAGCTTTCTATTCCTACCCACTCCCACATGGTTCCAAGTCTCCCTAGGGATTCCATTCAATGCTAGGAAGTCTTGGATGGGTGAGGAGCTTGCAGTGTCAGGAAATTGGCCCCACTGGCACTGGTGATTCCTAGACATTGCTCCTCCTGTCCCAAGGCTCCCAAAGGCTTCCTCAGGTCAAAGGGATGACTAGGGAGCCTCAGAATCTTGGGTGGGTGAGGGGAGTAGGAAACTTTTAATTAAAGTCAATGGCTAATGACATCTTCAGCTTTACCTAGGCAGAGCTGCACTAACAGGATGCCAGCCAATATATATTATTATTTAATAATAATATTATTTGTTTCCAATAATTTAATTACAATTGTTAGTGAGCACTATTCACATATGCATAGAATGTCTGTTTACAAGCAAACAATATAAACATTAGAATTAATTTCTTTTAAAATAGAAGTAGGAGTGAACTGGAATCCACAGCATAAAATGTACTAGTGCGGTACTGTATTATCCTTGCATGTCTGTATTCATGTTTAATGCTTTTTGTTATCAGATTAGTACCCACCTTTCCTGCCAGGCATTGCTACTAGGCAGGTAGCAAGGAACACCAAGTACATATCAAAACATGAAATGACTAAAGCCCAGAAGAAAGGAGATGGGCCACCTAGTCTAATTGGTAGAGTGAACTTCACAACAATATGGATGTCTGGGTCAAGTGGGATGTTCAGAAGCACTGAATGGACTATTGGACTAATCTGATTGAATCTGTACAGTTAATGTTTGGGAGATACCACATGAGTAAATCTGCCATTAAATAAGTTATAGGGATCTAAGATACCTTTATGATGGTTGTCAGTCCCTGAAAACTGACACTCAGGATTACACAACCTTTGGATTTCAGAGGAGTCCCCTCATTTACTTGGAGTTATGAGACCCAGGATGAGTAGCATAGGAAGCGCTCTCTACACCTCAGTTGGTGTAATCTCAACAATCTAACCACTCTTCTCCTGGGGCCAGGATCGACTTACCCATTACTTGTGGTGGCCCTGACGCCTGCATTGCAGGTTAGTTGACCTGTATTTGCCCCTCTTAAAGATCTGAGACTATACCAATAAATGCAGACCTAGTTTAACCCAATTGTTGGTACCTTGTCTCCCGACTTGGCCCTATTGCAAATGAAACAACTGCTTGAAATAACTTCATCAAAAGTTAGAATTTACTATAAAAAGCATACAATTTGCCCTATATCTTAGGCTTTCTCCTTTACCATAGCAACAGACAGCTTATACCTTTCCCCCCTGTTCTAGCCTCTTTTGCTAACCTTTCAAATTAAACAGAAAAGCTGTAAAACAGCAGGCTCTCAAATTAAAGCATACTTTATTTTCAGGGGTCTCCACACATATAGGTTGACTTCCTGTCAGGAAGAGCTCTATTTCACTGCCTAGCCCAATCAGCAGGGAGCTCACAGAATTAAGTGCCAGTTGATATTACTTTGTTTTACATCTACCACCCATGAGAATATTGTTCAAAGTTTCTGTTAGAAAGCCAGCATGTTATCATCCTTCTGACTAGACTGCCAAACCACAGGGTGTGCTCTCTTAGCACAGAATTCACCTTAAACGGTCAGGCGGTTTTAAGTCCTAGCGTGCGGGTGAAGCAACAGGATGCCTCAAAGTTTGTGGGGAAGGGAGAGCCTCTTACTTTTGTACCTAATTTATGACCTCTTACTTGTTAATGTCTGCTGTGGGATACTGTGGCTTACAAATACTAAACGGGTTTTTCACAAATAAATCCTCTACTCAAGTTATGAACTTTTTAGACATTTGAATAATGCAACTGTATCACTTCAGACATAGTCATGAGTATAAAGCTAAATTGAAAACAAAGACAGGCATACCCCACAAAACAGCTTATTTACCTTTAACTTATTATTAAGAACTGTTCTGGGAAAGTTGTAGATGGGCCTTCTGAGGTACAAGCATTCTTGCACTTCGTCTATCCAATGAATTAATCAAGTATATGTCATCAGGTTAATTTTGACTGATTACAAAACTTTCTAGGGCTTTCGAGGTGTACAGTACTCAGAGGTGGCTTACCATTCCCTTCTTCATGTGTTCTTTACACTTGGCTCCATAGCCAGGTGCTCAGTTTCACTGAACTTCCTATGCTTACACAACACAAGGTAATATTTTAGAGTAGTGAGGCAGCTCTAAAAGGATTTTCATTTTACTGTACTAAGATTAACTCAGGAATTATTCTCTATTACACAAAAAATAGCCCTGCCAGTACGAATGAGCAGCCAACTTTTAATGAATGGATGTGTTTGATGTTCCTGAGTGACTTTGCACTTTAACTCATTTGTTTAAAAATGATAGTTTAACATATAACAGAAAACAAGGATAGACGAAAAGAAACAGATGGAGAGACAACCATTTTAGGCTTGAGAGAAACAGCAAGGTTGTCATATGAACCAACATTTCCCTTCACAAGAAGCCTCGTGGAGCAGTGGTGAAACTGCTGCACTACAGCCAAAACTGTGCTCATGACCTAGAGTTCAATTCCAGGTAGCCATTTTTTATAAAATAAACAAGCAAATATATATGCAGCACCTCATGGGACTTAAAATGCTCTGTAATACTACACATAATGATATTGATTAATATTCCCTATATTCCTCTACTTATCCTTGGAGCAATTTATTATTATTTATTTATTTTTATATTTGTATACTGTAATCCGATTTCTCTCAAATGGGAACTCTGGGCGGTTAACAACAATAATTTATCAAACAACCCAAAACAAAATAAAAATGGTAATAATCTAAAGAGAGAAAAGGGAAAAAATGATACAGAAATCACAATGGAACAAGACAACAAGTACCCGGCAAAAGGGAATAGTAATAATAAAAATAATACTAATAGTCAAACAAACAGAAAACAACACAGGGAACACAACACTCCTAGCAATTGCCAAAGGCATACTTAAACAGCCAGGTCTTCACAGCCTTTTTAAAGGATGCCAGGGATGGAGCCAGGTGAATCTCGCTTGGCACCTGGGGTTCCAGGGACAGATCTGGATCTAGGATAATCTTCATCTTTATAAATCTGAACACAGTAGGGCTAGTTCAAAGGGAAAGCAAGCAGCAAAGGGCCTACAAGGAACTGAATTCTAATGACAGGATGCATTAAAACTCAGTGGAATTTATATCTTCATAAGTACTGTATAGAGGCAAAGCTTACAGATGGAAAACAATTATCAATACAGAGAATTCAAACTCAAAAGCAAAATATAAACTCTCTTTACTATATATTTATCTAGTATATAAATTTACTATATATATTTACTATATATCTCCACGCGATCAGGGACGCTAGAACATCCTATGTCTCCCTGAGAATTGGCGAGGCCTCGAACCGCCAGGCAGAGTTGTTCTGGGTGGTTCGGGACCTCTCCAATCCCAGTCAGCTGAGGCCTCCTCCTAGTGATTTCACTAGTGAGCAAGTTGCAGCCCATTTTAGATCTAAAATATAGGCCATCCATTCTAACTTGCCCCCTGGTTGCCTTAGTCCATCCCCTGATGTCCCTGGGACCTCACCACCACCACCCGTTCTCCCCCTCCTGGTTGAGTTTGGGCCAGTGTTTCCAGCTGAGGCCTCCAGAGCTATGGCTTGTTGCCGGCTGGCGGCTACTCCCTTTGACCCTTGCCCGGCTTGGCTTATCAAATATCCCGAAGGGAACATGCCTGAGTGGGTTTCGGCTATGGCCACGGCCTCTTTCAGGGATGGATGTTTCCCCGCCCGATTGAAGGAGACCGTGGTGAAGCCCACTCTGAAAAAGCTTGGCATGGCGTCAGACAATTTATCTAGCTATCGTCCGATTGCCATTGTTCCCTTCCTGGTCAAGGTTGTCGAGAGGGTGGCCGCTGACAGGCTGCAGTCGTATCTGGAGGAAAATCGTATCCTGGATCCCTTCCAGTCTGGTTTCAGACCTCTTCGCGGGACCGAGACTGCCCTGGTCGCTTTGCAGGATGACCTCCTCAGGGAGGCCAACAGGAGGTGTTCCTCCCTGCTGGTTCTCCTTGATCTGTCAGCTGCCTTTGATACCGTTGACCACAGTAACCTGCTGGTCCGGCTGGCCGAGGCGGGAATTGGGGGTCAGGCTTTGTCCTGGCTCCGTTCCTTCCTTGGCGGCTGGACTCAGCGGGTTCAGTTGGGTGATGACTTGTCGGCTCCTTGGACTCTCCCGTGTGGGGTGCCCCAGGGGTCGGCAATCTCACCCATGCTGTTCAACGTTTATATGAGGCCGCTGGCGGAGGTCATCAGGAGATTTGGAGTTCGCTGTCATCAGTATGCTGATGACACGCAGCTCTATCTCTCCTTTTCGTCGTCTGCAGAGGAGGCTGTTCGCTCCCTCGATCTGTGCCTGGAGGCGGTTCTGGAATGGACTAGAGATAACCGGCTCAAGCTGAACCCGGAGAAGACGGAGGTTCTGTTCTTCGGGGTGCCCTTGTCTGGGTACAATGGCCCCTTCCCTAAACGGGGGGGGGGGTGTTTCCCTCCAGCCTACAGACAGGGCCAGGAATCTGGGCGTGGTCCTGGACTCAGCCCTCTCCCTGGAAGCCCAGGTGATGGCTGCCTCCAGGGCCGCTTTTATCCATCTCCGCAGGATCGCCCAGATCCGCCAGTACCTCGATGAGTCCTCCCTGAGGACAGTCGTGCAGGCCCTAGTGATCTCGAGGATCGACTATTGCAGTGCCCTCTACGTGGGGTGCCCTTGAGCCTTGTCCGGAGGTTACAGCGGATGTAGAATGCGGCCGCCAGGCTGGTGGTGTGTGCTCGTAGATTCAAGCACATCACCCCAGTTCTGGCTCGCTTGCACTGGCTACCCGTTGTCCTCCGGATTAGGTTCAAGGTCCTACTTTTGACTTTCAAAGCCCTCCACGGCCTGGGACCAGAGTATCTGGCGGAGCGTATCTCTCAGAGATCAACTGGGGCCAGACCCACGAGACTGGTGCAAGCACGCTCACTGAGGGTGGCCACACCCAGAGAGGTGCGGAAATCGCGTACATGTGACCACACCTTCTCTGTGGTGGGCCCCATGCTTTGGAAACATCTCCCCAGTGAGCTGCGCCTAGCAGAGTCCCTGCCCACCTTCAAAAAGGCCCGGAAGACTCACTTTTTCAGGGAGGCATTTGGCGACCTCTCTACTTAGTTGTTTTTTTGGGGTTTTTTGCCTGTGCCACCTCTGCATGAACCATGTCTGTTGTTTTGTTTGTTTACTGTGTCTGTTTTACTTGGTTTTATTGTAAGCCGCCCAGAGTTCCCTCCTGGGAAGATGGGTGGGATATAAGCTTTACAAATAAATAAATAAATAAATATTTGGTGCACTGAAAAGGCCATGTAACTTTGACATATAGTATTTTCCATGTATAAGACTATTTTAGACTAAAAATTGAGGGTTGTCTTATACATGGAAGCAAGCTGAGGAGAGAACCATGTGATTGTGAAACTATAATTTTGGTTGTAAATGTGGGGGTCATCTTAAAGGCGGGAAAAAAAAGGTACATGGGACAAGGA
The DNA here is from genome assembly GCA_023846285.1 of Phrynocephalus versicolor. Taxonomy (NCBI): domain Eukaryota; kingdom Metazoa; phylum Chordata; class Lepidosauria; order Squamata; family Agamidae; genus Phrynocephalus; species Phrynocephalus versicolor. The sequence continues at coordinate 37,962,855 of JAHTLZ010000330.1, forward strand.
AAGGCTTAGATTTAACTCACCATTTTCCCTTTCCAGTGCTAACTGCTACTTCCAAACTGCCAAGTCTCAACTGTCAATTATTCTGTTTCCTGATTTTCTTCGAGAGAAGCCTCTAGACCAGTGGTGGCGAACCTTCGGCACTCCAGATGTTTTGGACCACAACTCCCACAGTCCTTTGTCATTGGCAATCTAGGCTTGGAATTCTGGGAGCTGTGGTCCAAAACATCTGGAGTGATACCAAGTTTGTCAGGTCATTAAAAAAAACAGGTTGTAATCAATTTGACAGAGGGGAAAGCTTGTGCTGTCCATATATGCGAGTGGGGCTATCTAACCTGAAGTTTTTAGGAAATATCTTTCCAGAATTTAGCAGTCAAGGGAGAAAAATGCATCTAAATTTCATACACTAAAAACGCTCCCCAAGCAGCCTTGCTTTATCAAAACATTAAATTTTGTTCACTTTACCAACCCTCCTTGGCCTTGCTTTAACTTCCCAGCAGGGTCTGTGATAGGTCCCAGAAACTTTCAAAGTCCCCTATTTGTTTGTTTGTTTGTTTGTTTGTTTGAATGATTGATTGATTGATTTATATACCGCCCATCTGGCAACGAGGCAGATATACTTTCAGAGGTATATAAAATAGGGGACTTTGCATTTCCACCTGTACTTCACTATTTGTGTACAGTGGACCCTTGTATAACAAACAGTTTATATAACATAAAATCTGTACAACATAAAAAGTTATGTAGATAGGGGAAATTTGCTTGACAGAATTGCCTATGTGGTGAATCTGTACAACATAAAAATGGGATCACTCTGTTTTCAATGCATTCCTATGGGAAATTTGTATAAAGGAAAAATTGCTTAACATAATTTCATTTGGAACAAATTAATTCCATTATACAAGGTACCACTGTATATTGAACCAAGTTAATCTAGACTGAAAAAAGCTATTTAATAATATGGACAAGATTAGGTGTCATCACAGGATATCATCTATAAATCCCAATGCTTGTACTTTTCCACACAACATCAGCAACATAGAGAAGAGGGACTTGCTCTAGCACTCCAGCATGTAAGCAATGACATCTTGAGAGAAGTTGTTCCTGCTCAGGCATAGGCTCTACACAGGAGTTCCTGGGTTCTGGCTCATGTTCTCGCTCGTACACAAGCAGGAACCCCTCCTCTCCAGACTTGTCACGGCTTGAATAGAGAAACCAATGATGGAGGGAACAGGATTATGCCTTCTCTAGCCATGCTGATGAGCCTGAATATTTAATAAGAACAGATTTCTCAGCATAACCAAATTATGGAATTGACTGCAGGAAGTAACATTTTGGCAAAAGAAAAACAAAGATTTTTTAAATACAGAAACAATGAAAACAACACATACCCTGGCTGATTTCAAAACAAAAAGAGAATTGAGGCTGGAATGACAAATTGTCTGTTAAAATCTATGGAGGGATCAAGGATTTTTCTGTACTTAGCAGACAAAACCTTGGCAGGTGTTCACTTCCAAACATAGAAAAGGTAGCACTAGAGCAGCGTTTTTCAACCACTGTTCCGTGGCACACTAGTGTGCCGCGAAATGTTGCCTGGTGTGCAGTGGAAAAAATTGAAAAATTCTAAAGAAATTCAACCCAGGGCCGGCAGGTGGCCCACAGCTTGGCTCCTCCCCCCCGCGGCCCGCGGCGCTGGCGTCACTTCCTGGCCCCGCTCATTCTCTTTAGTGTTTGCCCTGTGCCTGCTGCCGCTGCCACGACTCGCTCGCTTCCCTCTCCCCCCCTTCTTTTTTTACCCTGGACCACCACCACCCCTTTCCTGGGAGCTACCAATGGACTGAGCCGCCCGTCAGCCCGCCCGCCGACACGAGCCGGCCTGGGAGCCCCAGCCCAAAACCACCAGGTGAGGGGAAGGGGAGGAGGGGCGCAGGCTGCCCCACAAGCACCGCGGCAGGGCTGCAAGGAGGGGGGGATGGAGGAGGCCTCCGCTGGGCCTTGGCTGAGGAGGCGGGCAGGTGGGGGGGCTACTGGCACGGCTGGACGGCTGGACGGCTGGCCTTTAGGGTCCGGGAGGGGAAGAGCCGTCTCTGAGTGGCCCCGCGATGGGTTCCTCATTGGTGTGGGGCTGGCGCTGACAAGCTCTCCTCTTCCTCCTCATAGATTGGGGGGGACGGTTGCTTGGAGTCCTCCTTGAAGTCTTGCCCCTTTCTTTCTGTCTTGGGTCGCCCTCTTCTCTCTCTCTGTCTTTTCTTTCTTTTTTTCCCCACCTCTCTCTTTCCATTCGTACCCTTTCCCCTCTTCATAGAAACGGGCTCATTTCTAGCCTGCATATGTGTATCTGTAATTAAAACTGTAAACCGCCCAGAGACTCCTTGAAGTGGTATGGGGCGGTATACAAGCAGAACACTTTCTGCCTTCTTTCCGTCCTGCCTTCCTTCATCCTCCTCCCCTCCTGTCGCTGGACTTGCTGAAGGCATCTGCACTTTCATAAAGTGGCAATACAGCAATTTAACCTGAATACAGGTGGCTGTGAAGGGATGTTGGGTGCCCACAGAAAGGGTTCCGAGTGCCACCTTTAGCACCCATGCTATAGGTTCGCCTACAGTGCCCTACTGTTAATGTTTTGCAGCCAGTTAATGTTGCTAGTGCTATCCAGTGTACACTGACGGACGGAGACATTTTCTAATGGTGGTGTGCCTCATGATTTTTTTCATGAAACAAGTGTGCCTTTGCCCAAAAAAGGTTGAAAAACACTGCACTAGAGACAGGAGTTATTCAAACTTGTTTTTCTCAGCGTAAGAAAACTCTTAGTTTTTAAACATTTTAAACTTCAGATTGCTCAAAAAATTGAACAAGACTTTTGTATACAATTGATTATCAGATTTTGGATTGAAATGATATTCTTTTGGGGTAATTTAACTAGATGAACCCAGGCCACAACTTAAGGGATGTTTTGACTAATAGACTTCCAAAAGAGTTTGTATCAAAGTCTCAGTTATAATTCTCTCGCTTAATTACAACTGTTTATTGGTGCTTTTGCTTTTATTATTTTACTTTGACCTTTTTCTGCTCCCCAGCCAGAGTAGTCACCCTGCTACTAGTTGGGCAGGATAAACAAACAAACAATCTGACCTATAAAAACCAGTATAGCAGTTAGCAGCCAGGTGAGGATAACACCTCCTATTGATGTTGGTATTTTGCCCTAACAAATAACTGGCTGCAGTGTATCTAAGATATAACAGTGTGATTACATGCAGTCTCTTCTTGACTCATAGGACAAACTATTTTATTACATTAGATGCATATATCTATTCTACATTCAGGTCATAATGTAGATTTCTAGTTCCTTATGAATTTCTTCTGAATTCTACTAGTGTACAATAACAGTAGAAAAATTGTTCACACACTGTTCTGTTGTGTGTTTTCTGTTGGGCACAGTTTTTAAGAAACAGCATTTTAAGAGAGAGAGAAAGAGAGAGAAAGAGAGAGAGAGAGAGGTCCATGTAAAACACTTCTCTCTCCAAGCCATTATTTTCTTCTCGTGTCCAAAAATGTCTAGGCTAGAGAGAAATCAAAACTTATTTATAAAGAAAGAACTTAACCCAATTGTTCCAAAATATACTGCAGAAAAAATTTAGTGCTAGAGAACAGATACGTTGGTTCAAGTACAGTATATCATAGTATCTTCTAGCTATATCATACCTACCACCTGATTTCCTACTTGGAAAGAACACCATAGTTATCATTCTACTGGGGTTTGTGCAAGGTTTTCATGTCTTGCTCTGGCTAAGTTATGATGTCCCATGGCAAATCTCAAGATTTGCAACTGGGTGAATAATTAGAATGCAACTCAGATCCACCCCAGCATCTGGTTTGCATATCTTAATCTGGCTAATTGCAGCTAATTGATGATGTGCCATGGCAAATCACTTCTGTGCAATGGGGTGAATAACCTGGAATACAACTCAGGTACATATCAGCATCCCATCAATCAGCTTCAGCAAGTTACACACACCTTACATGAACACCAATAGTTTTCTGGCCTGAAAACACAGATGCACAAAAAACATTCCAGGCAACTATTCTGGAGATATTTTGAAACACTACATTTTAATAACCATCTGTACAATTAATTCAAAGATACAACTCAGTTGACAGATCTGTTAAATAAATAATCCCACCCACACAAGGGAATATTGACTTACATATATCTATATACACAATTCCACAAAATATTGTAAACTATGGCATACTGGAATAGCTGTACATATATTCTGGACACAATGCATTTAAAAATGATCGTCAGATTAAGAATTTCATTCTTTTTGTTCATTTAATTACTTGGAAAGGAAGCTGGGCTAGACTAGATGGTGCTTCTAGTTTCAATGTACTGTACGCATTTCTGATAAATGGGAAAAGAATAGATGACCTGGCAGAAGGCTCAGACAATAACATGTGATTTACAGGACATAAATGCAGCTACTATAAGATTTATCTGACAGCCCTCTACGATAGTGGACTGTTGAGTATCCGATGGAATGATTTCTAGTCTTGAAAGTCTACTACTGAGTAGCCATACACATTATTTATTTATTAGATGTTTTGGGTTGAAACCATTTTTAAATGATGCACTTCACAATACTCAGCCATAAATTTAGCTTTAAACTCTGGAGGGGAGGGGAGTGTTATTGGAATGTATGTCAGACTGAATTAGGATGAGCAACACAATGCTTTTATAAAGTGGCCTTGAATGCAAGGCTGATTCTTTCAAAAATGATATTAATGTCAAATAAGCAGGAACACTTTTCAGTGAATATTGAATGCAGAATTTTTAACCTGTGAAAGATTGACACGAAGTATTCCATCTCGGGATTTGATGTCACCTAAAACCGCTTTTGGATCTTTAGATACTTTTCTTCATTACATTGATATTTTAAACAGAGTAAGCAATTTTATCTTAAACTATCTCACATTATGAACACATTAGGAAGAGAATGAAGCCACACTCAAAAAGGATAAACATATATATGATACAGCAAAATACTTGCAAATTCTTACTGCACTATGACAAAGATATTGGACAAAAGGTTTTTTTCTTCTATGGCATTTTGAAAAGTAAAGCAAAACAAAGTGAATACAAAATATATTTGAGGAAAATGTTTATAATGATTAAGTATGTGTCACAAAAGAAATTAATCAGAGTAATACTATAATTTAGCATCATGTCTGACAAATTTCTAAAGTTCTAAATCACACAGATTTTCTTTGTAAGTATACTGTATTATTTATGTGATTAAAAACTAGTTTTTGACCTGATCTTTCGATCTTTGGCATTCTATCCTCTCCATCTCTTCTTTTAAAAATTAATTAAAATTTTAGCAAGAGGGTCACTTCACTTCCCACCCATCCTGGTCCCACAAAAAGAAAAAAATCAATCAAACTCAACTCCATCTCCTCCCAGTATCTATAAAATGTCTAGGTGAAATTCAATTTCATATCTCTCAAGCGTTCATGTAGCAACAGACAGTTTACCTCTTAAGAAAATAAATCACTTTTGTGATTGCCATCCTGACCTCTCTGAATTAGGAAAATTCAGAGTGAAAAATGTAATTATCACACCAGATCAAATCTATATACATCTGGAGCTAATTTCAACTCAATTCCTTATAGTACTTTTACACAGTCTGCGAAATACTACATCTATTCTTTGTATGGAAGTGTATTATCGTTTCCATGTGATATTTTGTTTTGCTTCAACTACTTCTTACAAAACAATGTCCTTCATTCCTATCATCTCAACTAAGCTATCCTCATACTCCACATTTGATTAGATTACCATTAAACAGCACTGTGACATGTATGACAAATAGGCACATTAGAGCATGTAATTTACTCCATTTTAGATCACATCAGCACCTACACTGTCCAGTGCGAAGAGCCCTGACAGAAGCAATATTCAATTTACACTATGTTTTTGCTTTTCTAAGCAAAAGAAGAAAGCAGGAAAACAAACATAGCTAAAGCAAAAATAGTTTAAGCTGAAAAAGACAAAGCTAACCAGAACAATGCTCACAGACAGCACTAATATTCACAGGGAGATTTTAAATATATTTCAGCTGCCATATTTCCATTTCCTTCAACAATGGGCATATTAAAAATGCTTCCATAGAAAAGAAGTGTGATTAATTAAAAATAGTGGTTATTTACTATTTTAAATAGACTAAAAAAACATGTTTCCATAGAAACAGAAACAATGTCAACATGGTTCTGTACATGTTGCCAAATAATAAGGCTACTAGAACCATAACTGCTCTCCAGTAGTTCATTGTACAAATCCATTAGGTGTAATCTCCAGAAGTAATTGTTTTTATTGCACTTTATTGTCAATGCAGTTTATTGATTTTTCACACCTTCTATGATTCTTTCATTTGTATTCATGAAATGTCCATCAGCACAGCCTAAATACATTTGGCAATATAGGCACTAAAACGAATAAATCGATGAAAAAAAACATTAATTTTGCATTATCCTTATTCGTCAGGCAAGTAAACCATAAGGGCTTTAAAGGAAGGTCAAAGGTTTTGAATGGGTCAAAACCCTTGACCTCTAGACCAATAACCTTCCCATTAAAAAAGGCTATTTTAAAGTTTTAAGTAGGGGAATTTACTACCAGGAAGGTATCATTTTTGAAAAGACAAAAAGCTCAGAAGAAATTTCTTACATAATTACAATGGTGAAAACTAAGGGATGAGCAAAGCAGCTACTTGATCTTCTACATACTATTATTTATCGACAACTCTAATTTTTCAGATTAGATTTTCTGTTATTCTCAATTAAGTGAAACTTTTTTCAGAGCATCAGAAATTACAAATTTCACATATCAGAAAGTCATTAAAATAGCCAGCAACTGTGACTTACCTTTTCTGCTCAAATATTTCAGATACATCAAGGACAATTAGCTAAGAGCATGGTATATTTTACAAATTTGCTTACAGATACAAAAGGCTAAAACCCATCAATTACATTGGATTAGATCTGGGTGTCATCACATTTAAAGTACACTTCTCAAAGTCAGTGACTCTTGAGATATGACTAACTTAAGCCAGTCCTTTCTACTTTAATCCAACATACACTATTACACTGAACCCCGTCAAAATATTCATTTTATGAATTTACTTGTTAAATAAAAGTTAAGTGATCAGCTGTATGTATACAAATATCCCATATCAATACTAAAACATTGTTTTAAAAAAAAGAAGCACTATAAAAATGAAAACCATTTTATAACATTTCAGCTGATTTCTTGCACTAGAAGCCTGAAATATATCCTTCCCCATTCTGGTACTCTATATATGTATTGGACTATATAGGTCCAGTCACCATCAAAGCCTGAACATTGGCCCTGCTTGCTAGGAATGTTAGAAGTTGTAGTCCAGCACATCCAGAAGACAGTAAGTCAGGAAAGTCTATGAAAAGCCTTCATTTCCAAATGGTCATGATATTCAACTAAGCCATGTCTTAGTCCTGTAAGACCGATTGCATCAGTACCACCCTAGTCACCTCCTTTCCAATGTCTTTTTGAATCAGAATGTGAAGGAGGGAACAGAGGGAGTTTGAAGAGGCAGCCAAAAATATAAGGAAAAAAATTAAAAGTAGGGATCGTGTTACAAGTTAAGGTTAAAGGTGGTTCCGAAAAGGTCAGAAACATATGCCCTAAACATATAAATATATATGAAAGACACACAACTCATGTAACTCACCTGAGAACAAAGCAGCATGACCAACTCCACAACAGAACTGCTAGATTTCATGCACACAAGACCTAAGGGTAAAAAGGGGATAAAATCAAACTTACTGATCACTTTTGTCACCGTCTTTTTGTATCTTTTGTCAACTACTGAAAATTCCACCTCAGATCCAGTTATGCTATGATTCATGCCAGTAGGAGGAAAATGTAACATAGTAACATAGTAATATTGTATTTAGTAATTAGTAATATAGCAGTATAAAATAAGCTGAAAGAAGGTACAATTTTTATCACTGCCAAGCAAAGTTTTGATATAAAATTATGTCTTGATGCTCTTGAACTGCCATTACAGAAATATTTGCATTTCAAGTTAATAAAAGCATACATAGCATATGGTATATTGATTTATAGTACTTACATTTCTTCACCTTGGAGTGGATTGATCATTATATATGCAGAGAAGGGAAATGGCTGTATGACCTTTGCTTTCTCCATTGAGCTCTCTCCCTCCAGCCCTCCAGCTATCAATCAAGTTTCCATTTTGTTTCATGGCAGCAGACATCTCAAACACTCTTATTAGTACTTTGACCCTTGACCCTCACCTAAACCTTGTGGGGAGGGGAGTGTGAGCAGTAACCTATGCGTTTGTGATTAGTATATAAACTAATTTGGTTATTACCAGCAGTTCACACTTCTTTCTATTTCCCTGTTATAACATGAAAACATGCAATCATGACCTAAGATGGTGGTGGTTCTTCTCACTAGCCTGCGTTTCAATATATGAACACTTACATGTTTCTTCTATTGGGGATTAATGTATACTAAAACCAGTATTACAAACCCCGAAATGTCATACATCTAGTAGATTAGAAGAATATACAGGCCAGCATCCTGTTGTGAAAAATCATGTGTGTAAAGGCAATTGTGCAGGTGGATTTTTCTGCTTCCCAGCTGACTGTCACATGATCCACTCTGCAATCAGGGGCAATTGGGTCTGCAACACAAAGCTAAGAAAACAGCATACCCTCCTTGTACAAATGCCCATCTGTACTATAGGATGGTAGCCACAGACAGCACATAGAAATGTCAGTTAGACCATTCTTATGCAAGAAACCTAACAACAAGTGATGTCTTTAAAATAACTGTCCCTTTCTGTTCTTCTCATGAGCTATACAGTGGACTCTTGTATAACAAACACTTTGTATAACAAAAAATCTGTACAACATAAAAAAATTCGGAGATAGGGGAAATTTGCTTAACATAATCGCCTATGGGGAGAATCCGTACAACATAAAAATGGAATTACTGTTTTCAATGCATTCCTATGGAAATTTGTATAAAGGAAAATTTGCTTAACATAATTTCATTCAGAACAAATTAATTCCTTTATACAAGGTACCACTGTATTGATCTACTCTTGGTTAATCACAGTATATTTTTTGTGAAATTCCTAAAAAAAAAACAAAAAAAAACAGAAAAGATGGTGGAATCAGAGCCTTTTAATATCAAACTGTGTCCCCCATCTCTTTCCTGAGACCAACATTCACTCTGCATCCGGATCTAAACATTTCTATTGGACTCAAATGCCATTATATTTCAAATAAGAGAACCAGAACCCCTATTAAGAAACCCTGAGCAAACTGACTGTGTCAGGAGAGGTGAAGCGTAATCCTCCCCCATAATTTGCATCCTGAATTGGTCTATTTAGTCACACTAGGTGTTGTTTTTAGGATCTCTACTCCAGGCATGATACCATAGTCGTTCAAGACTGAAGGATGCCAATGATGATGATGATGGGATGATTCTGGCACAGTTCCGCCAGAGTTCTAGAATGTCTGAATATAGCTGCATCTATTCCTATAATTGCACCCCAAAAAGCCAGTGCAAATAGTATAGCTTAATTTCAGTGTTTACCATAAATTATTAGGTAACTAACAGAAACTGGATATGTATGTGAAAAACTGGCATCAAAATTGGTAAGGAAAATAATGAAGAGTGTTAGTGGATATATGACTTTTTAAAAAACCATTCAGGAAAAAGGTAGGAACTGTTTAAACCTAGCTGTCTAGTTCACAAATCATTTCTGCTTTCTAAGGTTCTTCTTGAGCTCTGCTCTGAAAAAGACCACCATCTGCCCACTTAGTTATAAAGCAAACCTCTTTGTAAATAAGTCTCAGATGTTCAAGGGTACTGTGTATTTCCTGTTCTCCTATTTCTCTAGAATCTTTCTTTCTCCCTCATGTTTTTTCTGCTCTACAGACTGCTTCTCCCAAACTTTTACATATAGTTTTTGCACTTTCTTTCACTTAGCAAAATACTATAGTAAACCTGCTCTTAATTTTTCTGGTATGAAAACTATGCAGTAAATATAGCTGGCTTAAAACATATAGTTCATCTAGATAATCTAAATATTTTTCTGGACAAGCAATGGCAAATGATTTCAGTTGGTTTAGCAGACCAGAAGAAAACTAATGCTGATACTGGAAGATATTTTGCTCCACTTGGAAATTTGAATTATTTTTAGTCACTTACTTGGAATAATGCTTCTCACCCTTATTAATATATAAACGGGACATTCAAGTAGACAGACAAGTAATATCCAAAAATAACAGCCAATAGTGAATTAGGTTCACACAAATCATTCAGACTGATCCACACTTCCTAGAACATGTGTGTGTGTGTTGTGTCGTTACAGTCGTGACCGACCCTTTGTGACTCCATGTCCATGGATTTTTCTTGGCAGGAATACTGGAGTGGTTTGCCAGTTCCTACTCCATCCTAGAACATAGTAATGGGGAAATTCCTCTAACAGTGTCAAGGGCATCCTACTCTAAACTAGAGTGCATATCCTTCTGAGTCCAGGGTGCTGAGTTCTAATGAAGACAGTGAACACTGTGGGGGAATAGGCCAAAGTCCTATGTACCCTGAAACTGCAAAAAGGAATCTTTTAATCATAACAAACGGATGATATCCTTCCCAACGTGTAGCTGGACCCTGAACAAAAAAAAAAAAAAAAAAGGATTTTCCAATGAATTTGCAGATTTTAAAAGAGAAAGAGAAGTGGTGCAACTAGCCATGTGACATGGATGAATAAAAAGGAGATATGAGGAAAGGAAAATTAATAACATATGAAGAGTAGCATTTTCATGCCATTTAAATGTTACTTTTGTTCTCTCAGTTTTAAATGGGGATAAAAACAAATTAACTTTCCAGTGTCAAAATCAGGTCAGTTCTCATATTTAAATACTTCACCTCAGAGAGCATTAAAAAAGGGAAACTTACTTGTACCTTCTATCAGTAGCTCTTGCCCATGGCTACCCAAAAGTGTACGAGAAAGGAAAGGAGCAAAATCCACAAATATCTCTCTCAGAAGAGGTGCAGCCTTTTCCAAAGCATGCTCAAGCCTCTCTGTAATACTAAGAAATGGAAGATATTAAGAAAACAAGGTTTTAAAAGAAAACCTACCATGAAGAAAAAGACATATGCAGATGTACAAAATGCATTAATTAGAATGGCTGTGCTAGTGGCCAGACACCACTGTGTTTGATTTCTATTAATATTTCTGATTTATAGTAGTAGTGATAACAATCTAAAACTTCCTCCTGACCTCAAATGAAAGAGCACAATCCTGGAAGAAGTGTAGAATGAATTCCATAATGAGTTAAATAAATAGGAAACAATACACCCCAGTTCAAGAAAGTATGTTTTTTTAAAAAAAAAATACCTCATGTTTGAAGCAGAATCTTCAGGCACAGAAGAAACTGTAGGAACAGATGGTAATCTTGAATTTGAAGATCCGCTGCCTGCAAAAAAAAATTAAAAACTGGATTTTTGGGTAATACATTACATAGCATGTGAACATATGAAGCTGCTTTAAACCATGCGATTATATGAAACTGCCTTAAACCAGTGACCCATCTAGTTCAGCGCTGTCTCCTTTGACAAATAGCTGCTCTTTGCAGCTTCAGGGAAAGACCTTCACTAGCCTGAGTCGGACTGTCTATGGTTCTTTTTACTGGGGATCCAAGTGACTGTAACATGGGAATGCATATGTTCTTCTGTACTGCGCTTTGACCTCTAACTGTGTATATACAGGAAGCAGGCAAGACTGGTGAGTGCCTTAATTAACAAACTTTGCTTTAATAGCTGCCCCTATATGAACACGGGGGCGCAACCATTTCTGTATAATACTTATCTGTCCATCTCTTTGTGTGGGAGGAGGGAGGTTAATTATTATTATTTAATTTGTGATAATCAGGTTTCCTGCGTGAAGGACTTGAAATTCTCACAAGGTGAAAAAACAAAGTGACACCCAATTGAAGAAATGGGTCAAAAGTTGATTTAGACAAATTTATTATTCATTCATTCATTCATTTATTCTATTTATATCCCAACTATCTAGCGAAATGGTAATCTAATATAAACTGTAAATTCTAATCTGCAGAAATACTAATAAAAAGTGTTAACATATAGCCTGGCTTGGAATGATTGTGCCCACCTTGGGTCCTTTCCAAGGAGAAAGGAGGGTTAAAAATACTCTAAAATAAAATAAAATAAATAAAATCTCAATGCTTATTTTAAGGTGTTTTCAAATTCCAGAAAGGCAGACACAACTGCAATCACAAAGTTCAGAAGACAAACAATTAATGTTCATATTTTACTGTTGTCAACAATTTGAGCCCTTCAGGACGTAGCCAAGTATAAGTCTACAATATTAAGTTATCTGAGATATCAGCTTCTGGTTCTGGACATTCAGAGTAAGCAACTTGCTTTTCTATTACTCTTAACTAGCTGGAGAACTTGCTTGATGATACAAAATTTGGCATACTTCCAGTTAAAATGAACGGGGATTTGTTGCCACTTTTTATGTTAATTATAGCACATGCTGCTTCAAGTCACATTTCCCATGCAACTGGAATCAGCTAAATACAAAACAGCAGCATGGCACATCTGTTCAGGTACTACCTTGGAGAAAATGAAAAAGCACCCAAACAGAGGTTCCCTCATCAATATAAGCTCCAGAGAAATGTATTTTAGTGATAATCTGAAATGACTGTATTTGAGGACAAACAGCCTCTTGCAAACTAAAAATTAACACATATGGGTTCTCAGTAGAATTCTATACTGTTTCCAAATCATGAATAATGCCAGCTTTTCAAATCAGAGATAGCTTGAGAATTTGCATCTTCAACATTATCCTGTAAATCAAATTCTGTAATACAGCCACTGCCTCCAAGTCATTAAAAACAGCAACCCAAAATATAAGATTTCTTTTAGTCAAGCCAAACAATTTAAAAATGATTCTGCAAAAGTTATAAATGTCTCAGTATGGTATTTGGTTTAGCACATAGCATAGTGTGGTCAAAACAAAACAAAACAGTGAGCTCATTACTTTTCAACTGACCTGGGTCCTATTTCATATAAATACTCTTTGGATGACTGCATGAAATGTAGTTTCCAACTGAGTTTTCCTTTAAGGCATAGCTTTTGTGCATTTAGGGGGGAAAGAGACATTTCAGAAGCACGTTTTCATCTAAAGAACACATGCAAGTAAGTGCAGTAGCTACTTCAAACATGTGCAACCAAAGTGACTTATCTCTCTTATCCTTTCACTGATAAACTGGCTCCTTCAAACTGACAGTTTTACAGACATTCGCAAGGACATAAAAGAAAATGCAAATAGATCATCTGTCTAGCACTCTTCTAGTGAAAGCTTATTGTTTATTCAAGGTCCCCAAGGGTCTAAACAAATAATGTCTCTAGCAATAAACTGTCCTTAAAAGGAAGTGCTGCTCCCCAAACACTTGCATGTCTTTGAATGTACATATGCAAAGAAAAGTGATACCTACTGTGCAATTTAATGACAAGGTCGCAGCTTCTTGGGGGTGGGGGCTGAATTTCCCTGTTCCCTAACACAGTGCAGAAAACTTTAGAAACAAAGGATTTCTTTTTGAAATCAGTATCTAGTTAAGCAGCGATTTAGCTCAGTTACTAAAAAGTTTCCAGGGCAATTAAGGACTCTAAAAAGAACATTTCAAATAACCGAATAAGGGTCAGTTTTTACTTTAAAAACACACTGTTCCAAGGTAAACAAAATAAGATTTGTCTTAAAATTTACTACATTCTGATATATACAATTTTTATAAAATCAATCATTTCCCGTCTCTTCTGGGAATGGATCAACATTATTTTGCTGCAAAAACCTTCCAGACAAAACAAGGGAAGACTTAAAAAATAGCAGTTCTTCCACCAATTCTTCCATCAATGTTCTGGAAAAAATCCTTGCTTTTGTTTAGCTCTAAAGTCACAGAGCTGGGTTGCCCCTAATGTACTGATATAGCATATTTGCTAGATGTTGCCCAGGCACCTCATCTTGAATATGAAGTTTTGTCAGGTGGATAATTCATTCTTCCAGCACTAAATGCTCTATATTTAGTACTGGAGAAAACTGTCATTTGGAATGTGGCTGTATATGTAAGGAACGGAGAACGATCATAATTATGTGACAGGATACATTGCATGTTGACAGCTTTAGTTCTACACCTGGCATCCAGACTCAGCGATGAATCAAGGAGCAACCCCAAGCTGTACATCCATGTTTTCAGAGGCAGTGTAACCCTATCCAGCACTGATTGCATCCCTGTTCCCTGATCTGTCTTTCCACAGACCAGTAGCACCTATGTCTTGTCTGGATTAAGTTGCAGTTTCTTCACCCTCATCTGATCCATTACTGACACCAGAAACTGACCTAGAACCAGCTTCCTCTCTTCTAGATAGAAAGGAGAGATAAGGTTGGGTGTCATCATCATATTGGGGACATTTAACCCCCCAAATTCTAGACAACCTCATGTAGAGGTTAAATAACATAGGAGGCAAAACAGGACCCTGAGGGACCCCACAAGTCAAAGGCAAGGTACTGAACAGGAGTCTTCCACAGGCAAAGTGTGCTGCTTATATACTGCCCCATTTAAGTCCATTTAAGTCCAAGAGGACACCGGCATGGTTAACGAGTGGAGTTAGAGAGGCTCTAAAGCACAAGGAGAGGTCCTTCTGTAAATGGAAATCCTCCCCAAATGAGGAAAATAAAAAGGAACACAAACTCTGGCAAAAGAAATGTAAGAAGATGATAAGGGAGTCAAAGAAAGACTTTGAGGAATGAATGGCTAGCAATATAAAGGGTAATAATAAAAGCTTCTATAAATATGTTAGAAGTAGAAAACCTGTCAGAGAACCAGTTGGCCCTCTGGATGGTGAGGGAGGAAAAGGGGAGGTTAAGGAAGACTTGGACATTGCAGAGAAATTGAATGAGTTCTTTGTGTCTGTCTTCACGACAGAGGACCTTGAGCGGATTCCGCTGCCTCAGCCGCCCCTCTTGACTAAAGAATTAAATCAAATACAGGTTAAAAGAGAGGAGGTTTTAGGACTAATTGATAAATTGAGGATTAACAAGTCACCGGGCCCAGATGGCATCCACCCAAGGGTTATTAGGGAACTGAGAAATGAAATTGCAGATCTCTTAACAGTTATATGCAACTTGTCTCTTAAAACGGCCACAGTGCCGGAGGACTGGAGGATAGCAGATGTCACACCAATTTTTAAAAAAGGAAGGAGGGGGGACCCGGGAAACTACAGGCCGGTTAGCCTTACATCTGTCCCAGGGAAGATGGTGGAAAGCCTCATCCAACAGAAAATCTTAAAACACATAAAAGAACAAACCTTGCTGAGAGAAAATCAGCATGGCTTCTGTAAGGGTAAATCTTGTCTGACAAACCTCTTAGAATTTTTTGAAAAGGTCAACAGGCACGTGGATTTGGGTGAACCAGTTGATATAGTCTATCTGGGTTTTCAAAAGGCTTTTGACACAGTCCCTCACCAAAGGCTGCTGAGAAAATTGCACAGTCAGGGGATAAGAGG
>JAHTLZ010000330.1:37978522-37992178 GCA_023846285.1 Phrynocephalus versicolor
TATCAACTCATGGGCTCTGAGTTATCCGTGACGGATCAGGAAAGAGATCTTGGTGTGTTGGTGGACAGCTCCATGAAGGTGTCTCCCCAATGTGCGGCAGCGGTGAAGAAGGCCAATTCCATGCTAGGGATTATCAAAAAGGGGATTGAAAATAAAACAGCCAACATTATAATGCCATTATACAAAACAATAGTAAGGCCCCACCTGGAGTATTGTGTACAATTCTGGTCACCGCATCTCAAGAAAGACATAGTGGAACTGGAAAAGGTGCAGAAGAGGGCGACTAAAATGATTACTGGGCTGGGGCACCTCCCTTATGAACAAAGGCTAAAACATTTGGGCCTCTTTAATCTGGAAAAAAGGCGCTTGAGGGGGGATATGATTGAGACATACAAAATAATGCAGGGTATGAGTAAAGTGGATAGAGGGAAGCTCTTCTCCCTCTCCCAAAATACCAGAACTAGGGGACATACACTCAAATTGAGGGCTGGGAGAGTAAAAATTGACAAAAGAAAATATTTTTTCACCCAGCGCGTTTTAAGTCTATGGAATTCCCTGCCACACAATGTGGTGATGGCATCTGACCTGGATGCCTTCAAAAGGGGATTGGACAGATTCCTGGAGGAAAAGTCCATCACAGGTTACAAACCATGATGGAGATGTGTAGTCTCCAGGCTTTAAACCAGGGTACTTCAAGGGCCAGATGCAGGAGAGTGGTATCAGGAGACAGATATCTAGTCTCATGCGCTCCCAAACACATCTGGTGGGGCTGCTGTGAGATACAGGAAGCTGGACTAGATGGGCCTTTGGCCTGATCCAGTATGGCTCTTCTTATGTTCTTATGTTCTTATAGTGCTCAAAGCACTCACTGGGAGGTTTACAAGTAAACCAGTGCACCACAAGGTTCTTTAAACTGCTGTACTACAGCTATAACTGTGCTCATGGCTTGGGGTTCAATCCCAGGTAGCTGGTCATGGTTGTCTCAGGCTTCTGTTCTTCTGAAGTTGGTAAAATGAGTACTCTGCTCGCTGGGTGGGGTGGCAATGTGTAGCCTGCATAAATGTATTGTATAGTACCCAAAGAGTGCTTTAAGCACTATGGGGTGGAATATAAGCCGAACACTTTGCTTTGGATTTAATGACTGTGCATGAAGCTCTTCCAGCACCAACTTTTGAGTTCCTCCTTCCAGGAAGGACTGGAGCCACTGTAAAACAGTGCCTCCAGTTCCCATCCCAGGCTCTACAGGGAGAGAAAAGGCTCTACAGGGCACCATGGTTGATGGCATCAAAGGCTGCTGAGAGGTCAAGCAGAAACTATAGGCACATACTGTTCCTGTCCAAGTCCTGGTGTAGGTCATCCACCAAGGCAGCTGAAACAGTCTCTGCCTCATAGCCAAGCCTGAAATCAGATTGAAATGAATCTGCATAATCTGTCTCAGCCAGGAACTCCTGGAATTGAGAAGCCACAGGCCTTTTCTAGCACCTTGATGAAGAATGCAACATTAGAGATTGGGCAGTAATTATCCAATATCATGGGATCCAACTATGGCTCCTCGAGTACTGGTCTTACTATTATCTCGTTTAAGCATGATGGAATCCCACCTGGTTACAAAGAGACATTCACTACTCCTCCTACTCACTTGGCCATTCCCTTTCATGAAGCTTTTATAAGCCAGGAAGAGTAAAGGTTCAGTAAACAGGTGGTAGCCTTCAGCTCTCCTAGTGTCCTGTCTATATCATTAGGATACAAAACCTGAAATTTATCCATTAACACAAGGCAAGCAAAGGCCATAATTCCATATATATATTTAATAGTAAATTCATTTTCTAGTCCTTAAAACACTACAGTACTCTACTGTTTATGCTATTTTAGGTTCATTTTTTGTACTTACTTCAAAAACAAGGTTCTTTCAGCCAAGAACCACAAACAGACCTTGAAGCTGGATTATTTACTGTCTTATTCAGGTTTCAATATAAATATTTGTTGCAAGTTTAAAATTTGATTGTTGTGTGCTTGTATTCCAATAAACCTAATATTTTGAAACTGGTTTTAGTGCTGATTTTGTCATTTTAGAATGGTGTTGGTTTGCTTCTTTTAAATATTTGTATGCATATTCTTTTTACCTCTTAAATATTGCCTTTTAGAGATGGGTGTTTTGTTTTGGAACAGGACTGGTTCCAAAAGGAAACACACTAGCACAGTCCCAGCCTCCAGAATAAAATCGACTTATATATTACCTTGCTGTAGCTGGCGTTGGGCGAAATTCCAACCAGGAAGCAGCCTCTGATGCATCATCTTTCCCTCTCTCTGGCACTGACCAATCAGGAGCTGGGCAAAGACATGCATCATACTGCCTCCCTGTCTGATTGGCCAGTGCCAGGGAGAGGAAAAGATGACACATTGGAGGCTGCTTCCTGGTTGGAATTTTGCGCCAGCTATAGCGAGGTAAGACAAGGGTTGATTTTGTTCCAGAGGGTGGGACTGGGTTCATTTCAGAACCAGTCCCCTTCCAAAATGAAACACCTATCTTTATTGCCTTTTAACGATACAAGCCACCTTAGATGCTTTTTAAGGAAAAAACCAGGTAAAATATTTTAGAGAGAGAGAAATAAATAAATAAATATTCAACAATCTTAATTAGAGAAGGAACTGATAACTACTTAAAGCTTTTACATTCTCTTTCAGAAGTGTATGAAACAGCTCTAAGCTTGTCCGTTCAGTCAAGGCACATATATGTTCCATGTATCCTGCAAAACACTTATGCTGCTCTTCCTGAAGAAAATTAGTCCTGATTTCTCATGGTTCAAAATTCTTTTTTCATCTCCCATATACAAGTAGGTTGTACATTGAGAACATTAACATTTTGTTCAGACACATATGAAGTATTTTCAGATGTTATGGCAGTCATGCAAATCAGGGGGAATACTTGCTGTAAAAATTAAGGAGGGTGTGCACTTGTTCTGGCAAGATGACCTAAATCATAGCCAGTTTGGATACTACAAAAGAACAAATGGAAAACTTGAATTACTTCCATTTCTTTCTGATCTTTCCCATCAAAACCTACCCAAATTGGCTTCCTCAAAGAATGGCAGTGAGTAAGTGAATTAAAGTCTCATGTCAACCCATAAATGATTTATGTTGAAATCATAAACAAAAGATGTAGCATGTTGCTTTATCATTTTATTTTCCATAACTTAATTCTCTTTCCTTCCACTTACCAGGAGATCCTCCCATTACATCTGGAGCCTGAGCAGAATCCAAAGAAGAAACCACACTGACGGCATTTGTGGGCACATTAATCGCTGCTGTAGATGAAGCCGCTGACTTCTTTGGCGCCACTATGACACTCCTATGGGGTAGAAACATTAATGACCTCTTATTTTTATAATTTAGGTCTGATGTTTCATATACCTTACAGCCAAAATTCTCTTGCAGTTTTACCAGCACAAAGGAAACAAAATAGTTATCAGTGGCAGACTATGATTGATTAAATTCTTTTTACAATTTGGGATGTGCACAGCTTGCATACAATGAGACAACGTTGTGTACACCAGATAAGTGTAAAAGGCAATCTTTAATCACAATGACATCACTGCTGTTGTACAGGTGGAACCGGCCAATTTTGCACTGTGAAGTTTGCTTTTATGAAAAATATGGCATATATCATAAACATATCAATATTTTATTTAATTGTTCAAAAAGAAAAGTAAGCCAAAGCAAAACTCAACCGAAAACATTTTGCAATGTGTTAGTACTATTAATTTTTCGTTAGGATGTTTATTTTAATTAGAGCTTGTTTAGAAATAAGTTTTATATGAAGGTAAAGTCAACAAATATATCAATGTAACCTCAGAACAATCAACTCCTGTGGAATTTATTACAAAAGCTAGTCATGAAATCAAAGGCCCTACATGTGTATTAATCAATCTTACATGATTATTCAAACTATATCCAATAGATCGGACATCAGGATAAAGAACTTATCTTTTATTTTACTGAGACATGACAAGCCAGATTTAATTAAACAGTAATGTTTTGTTCCAAACACCTAAAAGGCCTAGTTAAACATACACTAAAGACATTTTTAATTGCAAGTTAGCTCCATAAACATGCAAAATTCTAGCTAATGAGCTAAACAGTTCAGCTGATATATTGTGCACTCCCCAAGCAGTGCTTCTTTTTAATTACCTGGTGTTAACTATAAGCCAAAAGTCTTCAAGATTCAATTTGTTTAATCACATCTTCTGTTGACAGTAGTGTAAGTACAGGTTGAAAGTATTCCCTTAATAGCATTAAAGTATTGTTTCTAAATACTGTACTGTAATGTGTATTAAAACATCTTCAAATTTAAATATGATAAATATAATAACTTTCAAACACTTCATACATTTAATTTAAAAGAACCTTTTTCTTGGTTTGGTTTTGTCTTTAATACTAGTGTACATGCATTCACCGTCAATGTTGTACTGTGGACTAGTTCATTATAAGGGTGACTGCTAATGTTAACTATACACTAAAATATGGAAGCAATAGCCACCTGAGCCCCAAGGCAAGGGAACATATTTAAACCAAGAACATACACCAGGTTGAACTGAACAATTGCTTTGTACCAGAAAGCTCATTATATGTACATGAACTTTAGCCCTAAATTTAAAATAGAATTATTCAGGAAAAAGTATTATTCATGTAAATTAAATGTACATATAAGACTGGGGTAAATATTTACATTAGTTAGACATAATGTTTTAATTTAATTTGAAATGAACAAATATTAAGATCAAATAGGGGTAAAAATAAGAATATTTCTGCTATATCAGAAAGAAAGGCTAGCAAATAATATATAGGATTCCATTTGGTTTTGAATTCCAACTAGAGTAGCCCTCCTAGGTCAAAGGGTCATATAAGTGTTGATTTAGATGGTACCACACATTCCAATAGATCTACTACCGTTGGAACTAAGAAACATATTTAACCCTATATATTGTTTGTTTGTTTGTTTGTTTGTATTTGTAGACTGCCCGATTTTCCCGGATGAACTCATATGTTGTTATATAACCTGATTTTGTCTATTCATTTCAGCTTGGTTTTAGTGTGAGATATATTGTTCAGAGCTAGCTGGATAGCTCACTGAATTGGGTACCTGGCTGTTGAGCCAGAGACTGGGAGTTTGGTTCCCAATTGTGCATCCTAGACAAACCAGCCTGTGTGACCTTGGGCAAGCTGCACAGTCCCAGGATTGCCCCTAGAAGAAGGGAATGGTAGACCAATTCTGAGTTCTCTGTAGTAAACCCTGAAAAGTGTTCCCTAAGCCAGAATTGGCTTGATGGCACACAGATTGCTGGGGCAAAAAATACATCAATTTTCCTTGTATGAGACTTTATTTTTGTCTATAATTGATAAATTAAAAATTGAGGGTCATCTTATATACGGAACTAAACCCGGGAGAAAACTACACGGTTGCGAAGCTGTCATTTTGGGTTGGGAAATGGGTGGGTGGGTGGGCGTCTTATATATGGGGGTGTCTCATAGCTGGAAAAATACAGGTATGTTAGTGAGTGTGACCCTGTTATTTCTCAGCAGCACCTGGTTTAGTACTAACATGTAGCTTATGAGGGCCTCATTCTTTGCTATACAGTAGCTTTGATCATACTTAGCAAACAATCCCAAAGGTGACATGAAAGCTATTCCAAGACGAATCTTGGGATATATTATTTTACCCATCCTCATCGACATACTAAGATAGATGGTGCAAATATGTTAAGTGGGGATGTGAAACTACTCTGTTTCTCAGTGTTACTGTGTTTTTATTTAGGATTTGTTCAAGTAGCTCCAGCCCACTTTGAACTGGGCAACGTCTACCAAAACTTACAATGGACCCAAAAAAGTTTGTAATTATTTGTCATATATGTTACCTCACAGAATCCCTCTTCTTAAAGGTGAAGTACAGATCCTAGATGTTCCTGTCATTTCTTGGTATGTTTCACTGATTATGCTGAATAAGCCATTAGCAGCTTTTTCTAAATGTAATCCTATATCATTAAAAGTCTTGATCAAAAATACTGAAGTAGATGCAGGTTAAGCTGCGTAATGCCTCTTACAGTGCTAATGTGGTGATAATTTGTTATCCTGCACATGCTCAGGTGGCCATTTTGTAGTGCTCACTGGGGACCTAGTCTATCTAAAGAAAGCAGACTGGGCCTGGTCTACCCATGGAACACTGGATCTTCCGCAGATTAGTGGAACCTCTGACATAAGGCACACTGTTAAACTGTCTTCTTAGCATGGATTCAGTTAATACTCCCATTTTTTGGTAATGCGTCCTTAGCACTGAGGTATTATTGTAATAAGTTGTAGTTAGCTTCCACTAAAATCAGAGTGATTTAGATGCTGCTGAAGAGTGAGATAGGTATTGTATAACTTATACATAATTTTGTCCACATCCAATCCATTCTAAATCATTCTACAAACCCTTCTCATTTTCTCTGAAACCACATCAGTTCAATATAATGCAAAGCCACAAAGCTATATATGTTAAACTGGAAATGCAGCACATTGAGCTCAGTAGGGTTTACCTTTCTGAATAGATATAAAACTGCTATATAAGCAACCACAATAATTTCACTCATATCTATTGCTCAGCTTTTAAAGGTGTAGGTAATTAAAACAGATTACAGTAGGACTCCAGTATCCGTGGGGGAGTGGTTCCTGGCCGCCCCACAGATAATGAAACCAGCGGATAAGAGCAAACACTCTTATCTGAGGGTACCAGGGTAAAAACAGTGGGAAAGCCCACCAGTACCCTAGCAACCCCCCACCCCACGGCACTGTGCCACCTCAACTGCTTCCTCCACCGATCTTGCGGGTGGGGTGCAGGTGGACAGGCAAGCGAGCAGGGTCTTTTGGCTGCACGGCTACTCCTGCAGGTGGGTGGGCGGGTGAGTGGGGTATTTTGGGCCATACAGCATTACCACTGGCGGCTGTCCTGCAGTCTTATACTCAGGTATATACGCAAGTAAATCAGTTCTTGAATAGGACTTGTATACTTGCAAATATAAAGAATATTTCCTCTCTTCTCAGCTCCCTCCATATATCCTTAAAATCAGTTTTATTAATTAAAAAAACAAAAGCTTTTTACCTTTCATTTTTCCTTTAAAATTTTTATCTTATCTTTACAACATACTTAGTAAAATTAAAATCAACTGCCAGAACAACTTTCCTTATCTTGTCTTATTTATCTGACACTTCTCTCAAAAAAAAATCTCAATTCTCATTTGGCTACTTTAACAAATTTTAAACTATTAAATGACTAAATGCCTTCCTGCAGCTGTGTAATGAAATTAGTTCTACCACGACCATATGTGTTGTTATTACATATTAATTTCCACAATGTGTCTGGTGTTGATGCTGCATTTTGTGGAGGAATGGTTTAGGACAAAACACTGCAAACATTTTACAAAGGCATCTCAAATGAGAGCTCACTTTTGTTATCCTAGCCTTCAGAGCAGAAACTACATCAGTCATGAAAAGATCTCTTAATTTATCCCTTCTATATCTTAGGAATATATTGAATAAGAAGGCTACAGAAATGGACTTAATTTTTATGCATTGCAATACACATAGTTTACACTTAAATGGCAATCAAGACTCACAACACTTTTGGCAAAAATGATTTTATATATCTGTCAGCACAAGAGCTCATGCTGATATTTTTTAATATTCCATGTTTCCCAAGCAGTATAAGGTTGCACGAGTAGTTACCAAACAGGTAGCCATTTTAGTTTGCTTAAACACAACACAATGAAAAAGGGAGTGGGTAGGGCAGGAAGCAAAGGACAGACTGTTGTGGCACCTTAAAGAGAAAAAGATTTAGTTCAATATGAAGTGAACCCAAATTCACTTTCTTGGACACATATGCTAATAGGTTACCAATCTAAAACAAATCTTCCCCTTTTATTTTGTTATAAGAATAATGACTAGCACTATCAAGACAATGGTTTGGAGAGAGAGAAGGGGACCTCTCCTGCCCATCTTCTCTGCTTTAAGTGACATATCCTCGTAGAATGTTGGCAATCAGTAGCATAATCTGTTTTTTATCTAAAGCAGGCATGTTCAAACTTCAGCCCTCCTGATGTTTTGGGCCACAACTCCCAGAATTCCAAGCCTGTATTTCCAATGGCAAAGGACTGTGGGAGTTGTAGTCCAAAACATCTGGAGGGCCGAAGTTTGGACACGACTGATCTAAAGCTATTCTAAATAGAGAAGCTGTGCCCACTATGAACCATTGGCTTAAATTCTTAAGCCAGACTGTTCTTCTGCACCACAGGCCAGGCTTCCCATCTATTTTTCCTCAAAGGATAACCTGCAGCAGATCCAATAATTTGGTCACATAATGTGCCATAAGAAATATGCACATTATGTGAACAAATTATTACAATTTTCTTCTCTTTACGGTACTGAGATGTTCTGGCTTTTTATTCATGTGCTGTAATATGGCCACATTAGTGACTATGGCGGTCCAAGTCATCTTCAGAATTCATCTCTACGACCACATTTCATATCCTTCTAGCTTCCTGTATAATGTGTCTGTAAGGGTCCAAGTTTCAACACCATAGAGAAGTATACTAAATACATAGGATAAGAGTATTTGGGTACGAAGTATGATAGATAAGCCTCCGTTTGTCAAGACTTTCATCATTTTCTGGAATGAATTTCTACCTTGTTCAATTTTACAATGGATTTCACATGGAATTTCCCAGAAATCCATGACATTGCATCCCAAGTATTTATATGATACTCTCTCAATTATATCACTGACAATCTTATTTATTCATTTATTGGATTCTTATACTGCCCATCTGGCAGCAAGGCCACTCTGAGAAGTACCATTTTGTTTTTTTACTGATACCATCAAAATCTATAGCATGACTGTCCTGCCCTTGACATCTACATATTCTGGGGCTCTTGAAAAACTGCAAAGACTCAGTCAGGAAGCCTCAGAAACCATTCACAGGCAGCGTCAATGGGCACAATCCCACTTCTTCCCTTTAAGTATTGTTTTTATACTGTGGTGCACTGTATGCTACACAATATACAAGAGACTTGTAAAGTTTCAGTAATATTTGTGTGTGAACAAACATGCAGAAAGACTAGTTGGGAAATAAGGACAAGCAGTGTTCATCACCGTGCAATAATCTCTGGAGCTGTTCTTGCCACTTGCAAATTCTTTACCTACACTTCCCCTCAGTCTGGTCACATAATGTGCAGACTCCTCCATCAATCCTCAGATGAAGCTGCTTGGATGAGTAGCAAAATGTTTTGATCGCTCAAGAAAAGAAGTTCAGTTGCCATGACTCAACTTCCAGATAACCCCACCTGGATGACTGAGAATCTTCACAGACATTTCCCCTTAATGATGCAAAGATTATGGAATAAGAGACCTGCAGTTCCAGTGTTAAATGCACCACTTACAAGTGAGTATGCCTAACTCAAGTTATGCACAGGACTGTGCTGCTTAAAAAATATGGACAGAAAAAGAGAAATAGTTTGACAATGCAGGAAACAAACCAACTAACCAGGCCAATTTTAAGGGAAGCAAATTGCTGAAGCAAGAATGAGAATGAAGGACATGAAAATGTTACATTATATGAAGTACACAAAACGGAATTATCTATAATGGAATAGAGACAAATAGGATAAGAGTTTGAAGATTTCTTCTTTCTCTTACATTTGAATGATGAACCGAGGGTGGAGGGCATTTCTTAGTATAAGCATCTAGTTTCCCCAAGGGCCAGATGCAATCTGAAACAGGCATCTTATGAATCAAATGCAGGGGGATCTGAAGTAGCCCTGAAGAGTCAAGAGAAATCTGAAGAAAAAGTTATGGAGGGGGCGGGGAGATCTGAATCACCAGGGACTGGACCAGCATGGGCCAACCTTTAAAGGGGCCCTGATTTTGACCTTTTACTTCCCTCTTAACAGTCTGTGGAGATGTTACAACTTTCTGCACCTGATAGTTGCCTGCAACCCATAGTTGTGCCCAACAATTTTCACTACATGTATATAACGTGCACACACATGTACAGATGCACATGCACACACAAAGACCTCTCTGGATTGAATATTTCAGGTGAAGTCTGGGCACCTTAAAACTAAAAAAATCATAAAATAATCAGAATTAGAGAAGGACCAAAGATCTGAGAGAAATAATATATAGACTGTTGTGATGTGCTGATGTTTTACCGACCAATTTTAAAATAGCAAGAATGTATTTGGATGCAGGCCTCTAATAATATAAGTTTAATAATATAAGTTAGCACACATTCTAAATCTATTTTTGTAACTAATAACCAATGTACTGATATATTATGTAAAAAGAGAACAGTGGCTTTAAACTATTTCCATTTACTGTACTTAAGTTTCCCCTCTGCTAAACTGAGATGAGAAAGGACTAGAAGATCTATGTTACAATTCAGTGGGTTTTCAGTATTTCACAGTGACTACTAAGAGGCCCACTCTTCAAAGAGAAATGTGCATTTACTGTATGTATTAATCTCTACCCTAAAATGAAATATTACTATCCAACAATGTGTCTTTAAAAGTAGCTTTCATTCAACAGAGCAATTAGTTAACTTCTTGTTGTTTGTTTCAAAAATTAAAAATTTATCATCATCATCATCATCATCAAATTATCACACAGCAAACAAGATAACTACACTGAATTTTGTATTAAAAATCACTAGTTGAACGCTTTCCAAGTGTTTAGGACTATGTGATTCATCTGCAAATTATGTGAACAGATCCCAGTAAGGTGGCCTTCTGCAGCTGACTGATGGTGACTTTGTCAACTCCAATTTCTTCTAAATACTTGCTTAGCTCTTTAGGCACTGCACCCAGCGTGCTGATTACCACTGGGACCATCTGTACCGGTTTATGCCAGAGTCTCTGAAGTTCAGTTTTCAGATCCTGATATCGGGTAATCTTTTCAAGTTGTTTCTTGGTGACTCTACTATCACCTGGTATAGCAATATAAATTATCCACACTTTTTCCTTCTCCCCAATCGTAACATCCAGTGTATTATGCTCCAAAATTCTGTCTGTCTGTATTCCAAAGTCCCAAAGTAATTTAGCATGCTCATTTCAATCACTTTTTCAGGCTTATGATCCCACCAGTTCCTTGCTATGGGCAGATGATAGTTGTGACAGAAATTCCAGTGGACCATTTGAGCAACTACATTATGATGCTGTTTGTAATCAGTCTGAGCAATTTTCTTGCAGCAACTCAATATAGGGTCAATAGTTTCATCTGCCTCTTTACAGAGTCTACATGTGGGGTACTCAGCTGATTTTTCTATTGCAGCCTTAACTGCATTTGTTCTAATAGCTTGTTGTTGAGCTGCAAAAATTAGCGCTTCTGTCTCTTTTTTCAGTGTTCCATTGGTGAGCCATAATCAGGTCTTTTCCTCATCTACTTTTCCTTTAAAAATTTTTTTCAAGGAACTGCCCATGCAGTCCTTTTTATGCCAGCTATCAGCTTGTATTTGCATCATTGTTTTCCTGCATAGACCCTTTGCTTTACTTTACTTCAAACACCTCCTTGTTATTTATCTCTAACAATGCTGGCTCTGTACTATTTTTTACATAATCTGCCAATACATGGTTCTCTTCTTCAACTGTCTGCTTCACTTGCAAAAGATCTCTACCGCCTAATTTTCTAGGTAAATACAGCTTGTCAACATCACTGCATGGATGTAATGGTCTAAGTTTTCTTGTTTTCCTATCCAGACTATCTAGCTCCATCTGAGTCCAGTTTATAATGCCAGAGGTATACCTGATAACTGATATGGCCCAGCTATTAATGGCCTTGATGGTGTTACTACCATTCAGCACACTTTTCTAACCCTTTGAATATATTCTTTACAGACCACATTTTTGACTTGACCATGCTTGATATTATCTAATTGCAGTATGCCCAAATATTTATAGGCTTCAAACTGATGATACTTAATGGCTTGTCCATTTGACATTTCAATTCCTTCACTGTCAGTGATTTTTCCCCTTTTCTCAGTGCCACTTTGGCACATTTGTTTAATCCAAACTCCATACTAACATCAGTACTGAAAATTTGGGCTGTGTTTGTCAGTGAGTGTATTTTGGTTTCTGATTTTCCATACAACTTTAAGTCAATAAAGTGACATCTATACAATAGATGAGAAATTTTCCCTGAATTTTTAGCAGTTTGGTACCCTAAATTTGTCTTCTGCAAAATTATTGAGATTGGAATCAGGGCAATAGTAAATAGCAGAAGTGACAAAGAGTCACCTTGAAAAATCCCTCATTTAATGTTAACCAATCTGAAGCTTTTGTCCCCAATGAACAATTCTGTTTTTCAGTTCTTCATTGCATTTTCAATGAGGGCACCAATACTTTTACATATCCCAATGACATCCAGGCACTTAATAATCCAAGTATATGGTACTGAATCCAAGTCATCTATAAATTAGTTTTCCGAGCTTTACAATTCTCTAGGATCATTTTAACAAACAGCAATACATCTTTTGTGCCTCTGCTTCCCCGTTTGTTCCCTTTTTGCTCTACTGGCATGATATTCTTTGTTTCCAAATAATCCTGGATTCTATCAGCTATGATGCCTGTCAGCAGTTTATACATACAGTGGTACCTTGTATAAAGGAATTAATTCATTCCAAATGAAATTATGTTAAGCAAATTTTCCTTTATACAAAGTTCCCATAGGAATGCATGCAAAACAAAGTAATCCCTAATTATGTTGTACGGATTCGCCCCATAGTCAATTCTGTTAAGCAAATTTCCCCTATCTTCGGAATTTTTTATGTTGTACAGATTTTATGTTATACAAACCATTTGTTATAAGAGAGTCCACTGTAGTTGGTAAACACATTATTGGCCTGTAATTTTCAGGTATTGCTCCTTTTGTTGGATCCTTCTGAATCAAATAGGTTATGCCAGTTGTTAACTATCCATTAATATAACCTATCCTCAACATTTCATTTAATTGTTTGGCCATTTTC
Organism: Phrynocephalus versicolor; assembly: GCA_023846285.1. Classification (NCBI taxonomy): domain Eukaryota; kingdom Metazoa; phylum Chordata; class Lepidosauria; order Squamata; family Agamidae; genus Phrynocephalus; species Phrynocephalus versicolor. Next base: position 37,991,569 of record JAHTLZ010000330.1, read on the forward strand.
CCATGCCGTCTGGTCAGGTTTTTAAGCCAAAACCCATGCAGTTGATCATTCCCAGGTGATGTCCAGTTTTTGACTCTTTGCACTCTTTTGATGATCATATCAGCTGTTATTTCTAGTTGGTCCATTGTGCACTTGGAGAATTTCTTCTCAAAATCTTGGAGCCATCCAGCATTTCTGTTATAGTCTTTCTCAGTCCCCCCATATGTCTTTCCAAAACTGAATGGTTGCCATTTTTTCAGGCTTTACATCTTTTACACCTATCTTCTGATTCAAACTCTGATAGAACTTTCTTTGATCTGATTGAAACAACTGGTTGTTTTTATACTGAGTAAATCTAGCTTCATATATTTCAATTTTTCTAACTGTTGCTGTTATTTGCTGCTTCACAATTTCCCATGCTTCTCCAATTTTCCTTGTACTTAGCCAGTATTTTTAGTCAAATATTTCTTGATCTTACCATTCTTTAATTTGCCCTCCTGCAGGTTTTTTAAGTTACTTGCATCTGCTTGGAGTCTTTTAATTTTGAGCATCAGACTGATCTTCCACCGTGGTATCTCAATCCTTTATTATTATTATTATTATTATTATTATTATTATTATTATTATTATT